>JAFBJR010000549.1:1118267-1337769 GCA_016785285.1 Brachirus orientalis
AAAACACATGATAAAAGCATGTTATTTTATGGGCAGCCCATGGCCAAGAGGAAAGGAATTGGGCTTGTAATTGGAGGATTACCGGTTCAAATTCCAGGATGTGTGTTCACTACTGGTGTAGTGGTCAGATTCACTACCACTAATTGATGTGTGTTCAAAAATAACAAACAAATAATTTTGTTGCATCACCACTGGGCTGCTGTTTGGACTGCAAAGCTCACAAAGTCACATCTAATTGCCTCACAGCTGTTCACAAAGTCAGCAGAGGGGAGTGTGACTCAGTCATTACACGGGGGGGAGAAGGTGGGGGGGTAGCAGTTTGACAGGCAAAAACAAATATGATTTCTAATACTGTATTTGAAACAACATAGTTCTGCTCCCCGCAGCTGGCAGTGATGTGAGGTGCTATGCTTAGTGATTTGGAAGATGTTTGACCCCCAACACCCTCACTGATGTCTTGAAAACCGAGCACTACCCTGTCCTCTGGGTTCAGGCGTGATTGTGCTGGTCCTGCTTGTTTGCGGCATATTTTGATTGTCACGATTCACCACACTCAAAAAGAAGAACTGCTTTGCTCGTCACTAGTTTTCGTGTTTGTGTCGCACGTTTGTGCAGCCGTGCTATGACGACCCCGCACGCGTCGAGGAGTAGACCAGTACCAAACTAAGCCGAGCTGAGTAGTGCTAGAACTGTAAAGTGGAAAAAAAAAATCAGCCGCCTAAGATGCTGCTCGTCCACAGTAAAACGCACCAACTGTCACACAAGCCATATTTTACTTGTTCTGATTATGACTGTCATATCTTTTGTTCAAATAATTTAAAAAATATCTTGTGCAGATGTTGGAAGCACTTCTTATCTTTTAGTTGTGATCCTTGCAATACAATAACAAGAAGTTTATGTTTTGATGTGTGGTAATGCTCCAGCCCATTTGAAATGTATTGCTCAGTGAGTATTAGGCTGAGCCTCAGCTCCAGAAATGATATCGCAAATCAAAGGGTAATCACAATATCTGGGAAGAAAAATTGCAATAAGATATTTTCTAACAAATAGTCCTAGTATCAGGTATGAGACCGAGGCGTTCTCCCTCAGTTAAAAATAATTTGCCAGTGGAAACACAATGCAAATCCAGCTTAATGTGAGACACATAAGTTTGTGAATTGTGCTCTCCCCGTACCAAAGTCCATAGATAAAATTACCAGTTTTACCTCACAGCACACATACTTGTTAATTCACTGCTGCCTTTATCAGACAACTCAAACGTCTTATCTTGCAACTATGGTGTTGAAAATATTTAGTTTGGATTTACCTAACTGACACAAATTCACCAAATGTGGCAGCAATAGATGAGCAGCTCATGTGTCCCAGTGAGCTAAAAACACCAATTTTCTCTATGGCCTTTGGTGTAGGAGTGTGGAGGGCTTTACAGAATTATATTTCCTGTCATAACACATTCCTAAGATATTGTATACTTAAAATGTGACTTCAGAGTAGCCTGCCCTTTATGAACAATGAGTGATCATGGTTCTGAACTGACTGCCACAGTTATTCTTTACTTGAGTCTTCTCTCATCTTTGAGTTAAGAGCTTCCAGCTATTCCAGTCTGGTCCATTATGAACAAGCAGTTACTCACCCACTCACCCCTTTCTTGCTTTAGGCGTTTCTGATGACAGTACGTCTCATTATATACATAAACGTTGTCCAATAGCACAGTTTAACAATAGCAGTCAATAAAATGAGAAGGTAATATGTGTTAATTTGCACTGCTGTGCAATGTTTAACTGTATGTCCTCACACGTGGCTCTGAATGTGGACGTTTTCACATTAACGAGAAACAGGAAAACAAAATTCCACACATTGTCTCATCCCTGTTTGATCACGCGTGGCGTTCGTCAGAAAGACTCGAGAACCTTTAGAATTTTTTTCTTCTTGTTGAGAGAAAATATGAAAGCAAAACATCATGTAAAACAATAAGAAATTAATATAAGGCCAACAAAATTAATTAAAATCTAGTATGCTAAAATATAACCATTGTAAACCTCTTACATGTACTAATTAATTCATATTTGATAACAGAAACAATTGAGCAGGCATTTTATGACTATTTAAAGGTATAGTTTAGGTTTTAATGAAGTGTGATTGTATTAAGGTATCGACTAGGGCTGTCGACGAATATTCTAAATTCGAATATATATTTGAATAGTTAAAAAAAAAAACAGGATTTCGAAGGTAAAAAATAACATTTGAATGTGGAAAAACACGCCCGCGGTACCAGCACCAAGAATGTAAGTAGCCTTTTTTCCTTTTAAATAGAACTTTATTTATTTATTTATTTATTTATTTATTTATTTATTTATTTATGTGTGCCTCATTTTATTTAACGAGCGGTCTTGGCCATTATTTGATTGACTTGTTTTGTGTAGGTAACACATTGTCAAATAAACTACCTATACAAGTCGTTATGTCTCTTTGTATTAATTTGTCCTGTCATTGACATAATGCGCGTCATTGACAAAACAACCAGATGTTCGAATAGTTCGAATATATGTTTTATTTAGAGTTTTATTTAGAGTGAATATTCGAACCTCATTTTTGAGCAATCTCGACAGCCCTAGAATCGACACATCATCAAATCAGTGTGCAAGCCGGACAGTTACTTTCACTGAAAATGTGACAGAAGCAAAAAAACAGATATGAAAAGACTCCCCCAAAAATAAAAAAAACCAATGCCAATTTAAGTCTGTAATATCTTACAAATCTGTTTTCTCACTATCTCATCATTACAAAGATGCTTGTAAAAATGCAGTTTGTGAACCACTCGCTCTCCTGCACCAAATTCCATAGAGAAAGTGTGCATTTTTAGCTCATGGGGAATTAGAAGCTGCTGCTCTTCTGCCGCCTTGTTTGGTCACTGTTATAAAGGTAAATCTGGACAAAGGATTTAAAACACTGAAGTCACAGAATGACACATTTGAACTTCCTGTGGTGTAAAATCAATAATTTTTCTCCAGTGACTTTGGCTTGAGAGAGTGTCATTTGCACCCAGAAAGGATGACAAGATTAACTTATTCTTGAAGATGTCATAGACTTAAGCAGGCAAAGATTTTAAAGTTGTATTGTTCCCACTGTTTCTAGTAAGAACAAGTGTCTGGATCATGGGAGTGTCTGGATCTGGTTCATGGAAATAGATGATGATATTTTTGATGTGCGTTCAACACATTTCTTCACCCCAGAGTCCAAAGTTCTTTTACGCTGCCCAAAGTTCAACCCCATTCCTGCGAGAATACAAATGGCAAGGTTCTGGGTACGAACGATGTCCAGGTACTCACCAGTTCAGACAGATGAAGATGCAGTTTACAATTCAGATCCAGAGTGCAGATGAAGAACTGGCTGGATTCAGCTGACACAGAAAAATCGAGAATTAAAAATGCATTCTTTTTGTAGTAGTGAAAACACACAAACTTGTCTGTGCCCGGGAAGCAATTTGGGATTGGATGCCTTGCTCAGGGACACCCCATTCCTTCAAATCCCATCCTGGGATTTGAACTGCTAACTGCCAACCCTCCTGTTACAAGCCCAATTCCTTTCCCCTTGGCCTTCGGCTGACCAGGGTGAGTGACAGACTAAATCCTTGTTCAAATAAACAAACAGATTCAGCTTGTAGCATTTATCGGCTTGAAGTGTCTCAACAGAAACTTCTTAAATCCTGCCGCAAAGGTAATGAGCAATTTGAGTGACGAACCACTAACCACCATTATGGCTAAACCCGCCTTAGCAATAATGAATGGAGCCACCTACAAACGAGGCGTCTTTGACATGAGATTTAAAAACCCATGAAAAGGTTTCTATTAATTTATTCTATAGAATAAATAAATAAGTAGATTCAATAATTTTAAAGTGTACGATCTCCTGATTGTATGAATTGTTGTTTTTTTAGGGCTGAAACAATTACTCGATTAATCTATTATTAATCAATTACTAAATAAATTGTCAACTATTATCATTATAATTGATTACACACTTTGAGTGTTTTTTTTAAAAAAGAATTAAAACAAGCTTTTTTGATTTTTCTGTTCCCTTAATGTGAATATTTTATAGTTTCTTTGCTCAATATAACAAAGAAATCATTTAATATAACAAAGAAATCATTGGACAAAACAAGACATTGGAGAAAAAAACCACTGATCAACATCTTTTTGACAATTTGCGGACCAAACGGTTACTTGATTAATTGACAGATTAATCGATTATGGAAATAATAATTAGTTGCGGCCGTTAACTAAATATCCCTTGAGTTTTGATGCAAAGTGAAGGATGCCTAAGCTCTCCGACACAATTAAGGGAAGAGTGAGGTGAGGGATGTTCAGCTGCAACATGAAATTTCACCACTAAGTGTTGCTAAATTTTACACAGTGCTCCTTTTACGCAATTAAGTGATGCATTTACACTACTTTTATAGGATTTTATTAACGCCAGTGGCTTAATGTCACATGTTGTCTTTTTGTGTTGAAAGCACACATTTAATTTACTTGTAATTTTTGTTTAACAGGTGTGCTGCAGTTGTGCTTGAAGTTTATAAGTGTACATACCTTAGCATAACTGGTGATTTCTTTTGACGAATGATATGATATGATATGATATGATATGATATGATATGATATGATATGATATGATATGACAAACACGGTTGCCATTTATCATCAAACAATTCTGTTTGCTCCTTTTAAATAATTACGACAACATAAACGACCCAAATGAACCTGATCAAAGGTTTACATTCCCTGGTGGTTTTGACCTGATAACAGTTTACACACGGGTTCAAACGGCGGCTCAAGGTAACCATTATCACCTGTGATCTGTTTGCTTGTAATCATTGTGTTTGTATTAAAAGTCAGGGAGTTTCTGGGCTCCTGACTCAAGCAGGTGTGCCGTCGCACTGTGTCTCTGAGTAAATGGCCCAAAATTGGGAACAATTTGTAGGTGAATTTTTTTTTTTTTCAACACCCAGGTTGCTTTGGCCAAAATAATAAGTTTTTACGACTGTTTTTTGTAAGTATACCTTAAGTACACACAAAAGAACGGGGGCTTCATTCAGCTGTGCGTGTGACTTCGACACTGACTTTGTTAGGTTTTGTTTGAGAAGACGCCTGGCCTCTATTAAAATCTCAGATTAGTAGTTTGCATGTTTCAGACTGTCTCTTTAATGAGAGGGAGCTCACCTTGGTCCAAAGGTGTACATGTCTCATTATGACGGTGCAGTGCCTGTCTTTGATGCTTAGGCTTTACTAACCTGCACATGTTGTTGTAAGTACTAAAGACATACTTGCATCCTGACATGAAATGAGTGGTTTCAGCCGCAAGATCACAACGAATTACTATCCTCTCTGTCACATCAAACCAGGATTGAGATGTAGTAAATTATATATACTGTACAGCCAGTGTCTCTGTGTCTCAGTTCCTCCTGATTACTCTTTAGTAACACTGAGAAAGTTCCATAAATGACATAATCTCAGCCTGCTGGTTGCACAGTCTTGAAATTTGTTGCGGTGCTTGGTCACACGTCTCCAAAGTTTGGTAACTTTTACAAGCGGTCTGTCAGAGATGATCACATGGTGCTAAATTTGACCACTGGATCTCAATAAACTGCACGGCTTGGTTAGATTTCCTGCCTTTTATGGGGATACTGTCATTGCGGCCTCTCGCTTCGAAACTGACTTTATTGTTTATGCTGGCGTTGCACCAGTGGACACTATGTGGTCTTGTTATACATTACATCTCTTTATGTGCTCCAGCTGTGTGTCGGGGTCAACAATGGTGAACAGTAGGTACACCATTTGGACATGTTGGACTATGTGGACTATCATCAGTCTTGCAAAGAGCTGTCGACATCAGCCATGACCCTTGGTTTACGGTCCCATTTACTCCTGTTGCGGCCATAATGTCTTCATATATTTCACAGTCCTGCTCCTGAGACTGAAGTGGTGTACATTTTCAACTCTTCACTATTTTGTTACACGGTCATTAAGCAAACATTTGAAAGAAACCAAAGAAAAATCTGAAAGAGCTTTGGGGATTTCCTTCACCAAAGCTCGTTCTGTTTCAGATTAAGTACCAGTTTCTTAGATCTTGTTGTATTTGTTTTTCTTTGCCCATTCTGGTGCACAACCTTCCATCAGTTTTGTGGTGTTGTGCTTTGACCGCTCCATAGCTCTGTATGTTAGCAGCCCTTCGTCACGTCTCAGATTATTTTCCTTGAGTAATGTCTCCATTACTGTAAAGCCATGTGTGCAACTGGATCTGGTATCAATAAAGCTGTCATGTCTCAAAGAAGAAAAAACCTACTGGCCATCAGTATCAGGTTTTTTTTTTTTTTAATCCATGCATTTATTCTGCACAAAAAATATCAGCTGTACTACCAGCTGTATTTGTTAATTGGAGCCATCTCTGATAAAGCTACATTTACATGTTATCATTATTAATTAAGCAGTTATGCTTAATGAGATGGAGAAAAAAACGAAAATCTGCAAAATAAATGGGTCGAAAAATTGGAATTGATTATCACAGACAGCTGCCCTCATTTCAAATAATCAGCATTGGCATTAAGATACAAAAACCCATGTCAGTGGTTTAGGGTTACGCCTAAACTGTTTCCAGTAAAGAATAAAGTGTAAGGGATAGTTTTGGATTTTTAAAGTGGGGTTGTATACGATACACTACCGTTGAAAATTTTGGGGTCACCCAGACAATTTTGTTTTTTCCATGAAAACTCACACTTTTATTTATCAAATGAGTTGCAAAATGAATAGAAAATATAGTCACGACATTGACGAGGTTAGATGGAACCCACAAATGTGATGCTCCGGATACTCAACTAGCTCAAAGGAAGGTCACTTTTATAGCTTCTCTAAGCAGCTAAACTGTTTTCAGCTGCGCTGACATCATTGCACAAGGGTTTTCTAATCATCCATTGGCCTTCTAACGCAATTAGCAAACACAATGTACCATTAGAACACTGGAGTGATGGTTGCTGGAAATGGGCCTCTATACACCTGTGTAGATATTGCATTAGAAACCAGACGTTTGCAGCTAGAATAGTCATTTACCACGTTAAGAATGTATAGAGTGTATTTCTGATTAGTTTAATATTATCTTCATTGAAAAACAGTGTTTTTCTTTCAAAAATAAGGACATTTCTAAGTGACCCCAAACTTTTGAACTGTAGTGTATATATATTCAGATTCTGTGAGTGGTTTGTGCCAAGAAGCTGCCGGGATGAAAAAAAAAGAAATAACATGTTTTAGCCATGTAACAATAAGTCACTTTAATTGTGTTATTTCAGTGTTTAAACGTCAGTTTTTTCCATTTCAACTTGGTCACAATCTTTACAACTGAGGGGATCAATAGACCTGTAACTCTAACAACCTGCTGTGGGGCACGTTGAAACTAAAATACCTAAAGCGTTTAACCTGACAAAAGCCAAGTTAATTGCGATGAAGCTTTGCCTCTGGATTATGTCAAACTGAGCTCTAAACGGTGCCCAAACCCCTCTCCTCTTTCCAGAACAGGGTCGCCCCATTAAATCAAGTATTTCTACCTGCAGTAACATATTCAGTGATACATAAACCTGGAGATATCAATTTTGGATGAGATTTTTTTTCCTAAAATATACCAGATTTTCCTTAGTGTGTTTTCTCAGAAATATTGCACATTTACTAAACAGGCTTCTGATAATATGTATTTGCAATATGTAATATGTATTTGTAATATGAAAAATGCACACACATGCAGTTGTGTTTACATACCCTGGCAGGATCTGTGATATTTTTAAGTGAATATGAATGATAATACAAAAACTTTTCTGTCATTCATGGTTAAGTGTTGGGTGTGTGAAGCCATTTATCATCTAACAATTGTGTTTGCGCTTTTAAAATAATTTTGACAACAAACACTACCCAAATTAACCTGATCAAAGGTTTAAATACCCTGAAGGTTTTGGCCTGATAACAGTTGACAAACAGGTTTAAATGGCTACCTGTGATCTGTTTGCTTGTAATCAGTGTATGAAAAGTCACTGAGTTTCTGACATTCTGACAGACACGCACTCCTGCATGTTTCATCCTGTGCTTTACTGTTGTTGCTGGATTCCAAGCCATGGAGCAAGCAAAAGAATTATCAAAAGGTCTGCAGGAGAAGGTAGTTGAACTTTATAAAACACCTATTTAAGAAGTGGAAAATGAAGAAATTCTGTTGAAACAAGCCACGGTCAGGTAAAGCAACAAAAAATTTCAGCCACAATGCTTGAAGAAAAATGAGGCTGAATGGCTGAGTGGCCAGAATAAAGCAATTACTACACCAATGTCACAACGCAGCCTCATTACAATTAACCTAACAGCACAGAAACAAGCCTCAAAACTTCTGGAACAAAGTTACTTGGAGTGATGAGACCAAAATTTAACTCAGAACCATAAATGCTACATTTGGAGAGGAGTCAACAAGGCCTATGATGCAAAGTACATCATTCCTACTGTGAAACCCGAAGGTGGATCGCTGATGTTTTGGAAATGTGTGAGCTACAAAGACACAGGGAACATGGACAAAACTGATGAATGCAGCACGTTATCAGGAAAATACTGAAGGAAAATTTGCATTCAATAGCCCAGAAGCTGCGCATGGGATGTATTTGGATTTGGATCCCAACACGACAGTGATCCAAAACCAAAGGCCACGCTGACCTGTCATTGGCTAAAGCAGAAACAAGTGAAGGTTCTGGAGTGGACATTTGTCTCCTGACCTCAGTGTCATTGAGCCACTCTCAAAAGTGAAGTTCATGCCAGACAGCCCAATAATTTACAGGAACTGAAGGCTTTTTGCCAAGAAGAATGGGCAGGTTTACAATCTGAGAAAATGAAGTGCCTCATCCGAAACTACCACAAAAGATGTTAAAGGGGCCAATTCAATGATCTGAGTCATTTGGGAAGTTTCTTTTTGTCATTGTGATATAAAAAGAGCCAACACAATTGTTTGATAATAAATGGCTTCACCCAACCACTAACCATGAGTGAAAGAAAGGTTTTGTATTAAGATTCATATTCTTTGAAAAATGGCCAAAAAACAAAATCACAAATTCTGACAATGTATGTAAACGTATGAGATTCAGTGTCATTAGTAATATATCTTCTTAATTCAGTAAAACTCCTTTTGCAGAAGCATATTATGCATTCTTCGGTTATAAAAACAGAAAGTGAAATCAAGAAGTGGAAACAAAGACGCGAGGCATTCACCACATCTTAAGAAAAGTCATAAAGCAGTAAGGAAAACTATAACCAGAAGCATGTCGAATTCTCCAGGAAAGGATAATTCCGCTGTAACAGAGCCCTGAGGCCTGATTTACACCTTAAACTGCCGCGTTTGCTGCGTACTGTCATGTTTGTAATTTCGGTGCCCATGTTAACAGTTATAGCAGTCCCACTGCATGTCTGAGACACGCGCCGACGCTTGCTTTCTTGCCTACTTGTTATATGTGATGTGCACGGTTCCCAGTAAAAAAGTAAGATAAAGAAAAGATCTGTTGACCACGATATTGATATTTCACCACAATATTACAAAAAAACGGACACCTTTCACAGTTGTTTTAGTGGTTTTAGGCTGAATCTGACTGCATGAATACACCTCTCTGTCTCTGGAAGCCTGAGTTAAGAAAAAAATCACATGACATTTTCTCTTAGAGGGGGGTGTGGGAAGACGCACACACTACACATCCAGGGTAATCTAGGCGTTGGAGCACCAGACCTACCTTTCTGTCTCAGGTCTTGCCCCGAGGACACTGAACAAACAGTACGTGTAAGGGTGGAAGTGTTGAGAATTCCAGTAATGCGAGATGGAAACAAGCTGTAAAACATAGTAGAAATCAACTGAAGAGTAAGCTGAAGTGTAATCTGACTGTCATACAGGTGGTTGTTAGCCTTTTATTTATGATTACAACCATCCATCCATCGTCCACCACTAATTCGAGATCAGGTTGCGGGGCTAGCAACTCTAACAGGGGCCCCCAGTCTTCCCTTTCCCTGGCCACATTGTCCAGCTCTGAATGGGGGGATCCCCAGCTTCCAGGCCAGTGAGGAGAGATAATCTTTCCACTTAGCCCTTGGTCTCCTCCCAGTCGGACATGCCAGGAACACCTCCCTAGTGAGGTCCTTTCTATGCAAAGGAGCAGCGGCTCTACACCAAGTGCCTCCCAGATGGCTGAGCTTCTCCATCTCTAGTGGAGAGCCCAGCCATCCTTTATGGTTTATTTATGGTTACAGTAAAGGATAAAAGGTATCATTACAGACCCATGAGTCACACACCTCATGAGTTTACACCAGCACGTATGAGTGTAATTCAGTTCAGTTCATACTCACCACCAATGACAAGCAGTTCCTTTTGATTAACTCATTGACATAATCCAACCATCACGGTTAATCTTGAGGAAAATGATAAAATGATAAAATTCTATGTGTCACGGAAAGAGCCTTCGCTCTGCAAGGAACGTGCATGTTGAGGCCTGACGATCCACAATGAGAGGAATTTTAGTTTCGACTACACAACACAAAATTGAAGTCATGGGAAGAGATTTACTGATACCTGACCTGAAATTCCACAGATAATCAATTTAACATGATTTTACTAAAACAGGTTACCTCAGTAATTATTCAAGTGTATGAATCTGTTTGTTGTTAGTGGACATCAGTGATGGGAATCCGGCAAAGACCGTCATCACTCTGAAGATTACGAGCCGCAGAGATCAAACATAAACCAAACGGCATGATGGGAAGTAGGTAATTTCCCGCCCGTGTCACTCGGTGCATGTGCACTAATCGTATTAGAGCAAACTTGCAGGACATCAAACATGGTTCTGCAGAGAAGATAAAAACAGATGGACCAAACTACAGACAGATGGACAGACAGACAGACAGCTGACAGTGGTTCATGATTCAGGCACAAATGTTATCCAACAGTAGCCATGCAGTTAATCCCGTTACTTAGGTAACTGCTGCTGTTGTGATTTATACTGTAAACGTCCAAAAAAAAGTCAAAGGAGTCAAAAATCGAAAGGCTCAACCCTTGTTCCCTTTAGCAAATGCAAGTGTCAACTTCTGGATTCAGTGTGCTTTTATTCGTCCATGTGTGCTCATTTCACGGGAAAGCAGTTATTTTTTTGCCACTTGAATGCATGCAGTTTTCCTCTTCGTCCAAATTTCATTTCTCTGCATTATTATTTTTATATTTTATCGATTCCTTCATTCCAATTTTTATTTAAGATGTCAGGTTTAGATAAAAGTTATTGGTAAATTAAACTAAAAATATATTAAAATAAACAGGCTCATGTTTCACTCTGTTCATACCTTTTCAACTGGTTTGAGCCGATTTATAAAGTTTCAACCCTGCGATTCTCTGTCTGTGTCTATGGAGACTATATATGAACTATGAAGCAGTTGACAACACATTTTTGCTGAGTCATTTCAAAGAAGTTACTCCTCTTTGATAGTAAGTAATTTGTTTTATTTACATTTTTAGTCTGGATTTTATTGGATTTTATATTTTTATTCAGCCAATCCAGCGATTTTGATCTATATCTGACTGATATTGACCGATACTGATTCTCATCCCTATCTCTGTCACATACTGTTTTTTCCTGCCTCTTCCTTCATGCTTGGTGGTGAAACCCAGCTGTGTACGTCCACAAGTTGACAGATTGAGCATTTCTGTTGATGTTAGGTGTTAATAGGATTGATGGGGTCGTTTGCAGACACCTTTTGTCAGCCATAGATCTGGATTCTTTAAAGTTCAAGTCTTTACTTTTAAGTGTTTGCCAGAAGCATGAGGAGACCTGAGGAAGGGTTTTTCCCAATAACAGCTGGCACAAGCAGGTTGTGGGTGTTTAGATACATTTTTGTGGTTATCACTCATTGTCTTTGCTATCTGACCTTTAAGACGTTAGGCTTCACCTCTAGCAAGCGTTATCAGTGGTTAAACACAGATAATCGAGGTCAACACTATTTTCTATGCATGTTCACTGGAGTGAACACAGTCAGACATTTTTATTTAAATGCTCAGTAGTGCACGGTTTACAGCAGGGGCCTTGAACTTCAATAACCTGAGAGCCACTGAGTGTCAGGCGGGGAGGTGGCCACTCTCCTGAAACAGCTGTTCAGTAGCGATTTGTGGTATGAGCTTGAAATTATATTGCAACTGATATCACATTTACAATGATGACAATGTCAACAAAAACAGAAATAACTCATTATGACGATATTTAGTCGAGGGCCACGTGAATATGAGGTGGGGGCCATAGGGGGCCCACAGGCCACATGTTTAAGACCTATGGTCAAAAGTGTGTGGCATAACTAACTCCACTTCTGCTAGTTACACAGCTTGTATTGAAGACACACTCGGTTTGTATTTAGTGTCTAAATTGTATGCAGGAGTGTTTTGGACTTGAATAAGCCAATCAGAATCCTTTAAAAGCCACCTTTTGCCTGGTTTTGGCCCATGCCCATATAAATGGCAAATGCAGGAAACTGTTGAAGTGAACATTTCTCTGCTGAGGGGGCGGGTCTGCTCGTGAATGAGCTGAAAGCATGCGTGTTGTAGCAAGAACTTTTACTAAAAGATGTGGTTTTTGGACGGTTTTTACCTTCTGCCTCCAAACTATACTACTCTTCTGTCCTATCAACATCTTCTTTACACTGCACAGATAAGGCATTGGAAAACTGGAGTCCTGATTGGGTATAAAAAATTATCTCAGTTTTCCACTTCACTAGTTCACCTGTGGAATGCTCCAAACAGCATTCCTCAACTTTCCCACTCTTTTTGTCGCCCCTTGTCCCAGCTTGTTGGAGGCAGCAAAGTTAAAATTGAGTGAATATTTAAAATACTATAAAGCTCATCAGTTAGCACTGCCTAACAGCGATCACCGATTGGAGGTCAGCGTTGAGTGCAGAGGGAGAGCCAGGTCGTGCAGCAGCAGAGGAAGCAGCAGCAACGAGGGCCGGACCAACCGAGCAAAGCTGTGGATGAGCCAGTCCAGAAGAAAAAGATCCAATCCAACGTCCACAATGCTTTAATAATATTAAACTTAATTAAAATAACATTTTTCTGAACAAATGTGCTAAAGTGCTTAACAGCTTTGCATAATGTAACAGCGAGCCAGAAGAGGCCAATTACGTGTGTTGGTCTGACACATCGTTTTTCACTGCTCTTCACACGTAAAGGCTTCCAGATGGTGCAGCGGCAGCAGCAGCAGCAGCAGCAGCAGCAGCAGCAGCAGCAGCAGCCTTACACTCTCTCATACTGATAGGTGCTCCAGTTTCCAGTTTGGTTGCAGCATCAGATTGACTTGTCGAGTGACACACGCCTTATTTTCACATATAAATTCAAACCTACTAGCGCATGTAAGGAGACATGTGGTTGTTTTTATTGAACTTGGGGCCGCGGGCAGTTTTCTGAGCAGTTTGCACCTCATTCAAACAGCAAAGGAGATTAATTGCCTCCACCTAGGAGGTTATGTTTTGGGCCGTGTCTGTCTGTCAGTGAGCAGTATGACTCAAAATGGGGAGAGCAGATTTTGATTGATGTGAGTTATGGGCCAAGAAATAAAAATTAGTCTTTGGCTCTGATCCAAATACAACCCCAATTCCAAAAAAAAAAGAAAAAAAGTTGGGATCCTGTGCAAAATGTAAATAAAACTGAATGCAATGATTTGTACAAATGCATAAACCCAGATTTTATTAATAGAACATAAACAAAATATCATATATGTGGAAACTGAGGCATTTTACCATTTCATGAAACATATTAGCTCATTTTGAATTTGATGGCAGCAACACATCTCAAAAAAGTCTGTAAACGTCCAGAAAGTGAGGAGACCAGTTGCTGGAGTTTTAGGAAAGGAATTTTGTCCCATTCTTGTCTGATGAGGTATTCTACATGGAAACTGAGCGGCCTTGGGAGAGCTTTGTGCTTTGTTTAAATGAGCCATAGTTTAAGAGCCATTTGCAAAACTGTGGTAATTAGCATTTAAAACAAGCGCTGTCATCCAAAACCTCGTAGAGTGTTGACTACCAGAGCGTTTTTTTGAAACAGGAGTCGCACGTGTGTCACACTGTGACGTGTCCAGGTCACCATGGTCATCCTCGCCACAAGCTTCCTCCAGTGCTGTCGTCATCCGCCTTTACCTCTGTCTATCTTCATCTCACCTGATATTCCTCCTCTGATTCTTTCCTGTCATAGGGGCCATTCACATGCAGCAACTTTTAGGGGTGGGGGGAGGGGGGGGTTGATACAGTGAAATATCACAATATTTTGCGTGATGATATTATATTGCTTTTGAGACACCAAGTATCCATTTATTTATTTATTTTTTTGCATATATTAATAGATGTTGCAAATAAGCTCATACCACCATGTTTCACTGTGGGGACGGTGTTCTTTGGATTATACGCCTCTCCCTTCTTTCTCCAAACATAAGCAATGTCTTTGTGGACAAAGAGCTCTAGTTTGGTCTCATCTGACCAAAGGACATGCTTCATACATGATCTGTGTTAAAAATTCTTTGCTCTGTTTAACAGAACTTAAGAAATACCTTTAAAACAATGACATTTTCATGGGGAGGCTAATAATTTTGTGTATTTTTGTCTATCTTATGCAGACAAGAGCTTCCGTGTGCATGAAGAAACAAGCAGCAAGTGACAGTGGGAGAAATACTGTATACGCAAAATAAGTGAACTTCCATTATAGCTGCTATTACCCAAACCTCAGATGGTCAGGTTGCAATAAAGTTTGTGTGTTGTAGGAGCTAAAGTCTTGGACGGTTCATTTGATTCCAGGTTTCATTATACTGTACTGTATGTAGGGCAACATTGATTGGAAGACAACCTTAACTTTCCAACATCTGTTTTCAAGAAACATGCGTTCATATTAGTAAAGAAACCCACTTTAACTGACTCCTTTTCTCATAGCAGGCTGCAAAAAAAAAGAGTATCTCATGCCATCAAAATGACAACCAGTAAATTAGAATAATAAATCAAAGTCAAAATCATAAAAATGTAAAAAATCTGTCACATAACCATGTCTAGAGGGTACATAATTCTAATGGGAATGATGTTAAATGTGACTGTTAAGTATTTGGCTAATGTACTGTAAATCACCCCCAATCTGCAGTTACAAATATACATATATACATACAGTATACACACTACATTTGTGTATACTGTATTCTCAATCTGTCAATGACTTCAACTCTTACAACATGTGTATGTAACACTCAAACATGTCTTAGTTAAACCTGGTGTAATAGAATCTCTTAACATAACTTTCTCCATTCTGCAGTTTTGGCACTACTCGGCTTGACTCGCCTTAGTTTTGGTATCAGGCACATCTTGTTTTCCATGACTTCATAGTACCTCCTTAATGTGGGCGAGGTTGCCATAGCACGGCTGCGTGAAACTGCCACCATGTCGCTTTAACGTGACGTCCAGCTCTCTCCGGATCTTCTCGTCAGCCACCGAACACAGGAACGCCTGCTCCTTGCGGTCCATCTTGCGGACAGCAGCCATGTTTGCTCGCTGTAACTCACATTTTGGTTGCAATGTTGCCAGAGCAGGTACCAAAAAAAGCCCCAGGTACCAGTTACTCTCCCTAATAAAAAAAACAAAAAAGAACAAATTGAGTTGAGTTGAGCCAAGTAGTGCTAGGGCTCTATTCAGATTCAGCCTAGACGCTAAAACGACTGTGGGAGGTGTCAGTTTTATATAATATTGCTGGTAGAATGTCAGTGTCATTATCAACAGGAACCGCACGTCAGGCGTGAAAAATAGGCAAGAAACTAACACTCAAAAGTCGAGGCACATGAGACACATTAAATAAACATGACAGAATGCAGCTGCAATGCACACACCATGTGTCCAGTGTGAAGCAGGCTTTAGTTTGATTTTTTTATAAAAAATAAAACCGTTATATACCGTTATATATTCCTTCACTGAAAAAACAAAATGGTTGACAAACTAAGTCAACCTTAAGTTGAGCAAATTATATGAAGACAACTTGCTCACATGTTTGAATAACTTTAACTTATTTAGGTGTTACAATTGAAGTAATTTTTTGTGTACATTTGTCAAAAATTTTCTTTTTTTTTTTTTTTTTTTAGTGAGACTGTGTTTCTAAAACGTCCTGGAATAATCTGAATTAGGATTGCAGTACCTGTGTGGTTGCATTTTTACATACAATAGTTTACAGATAGCCCCTTCAAAATTTTAATGCAGTTCATAAACCCTGATGGCTTAATAAATTATATGTTACAGAATACTGAAGACCGTGTTTACACGGTCGGGGGTCTTTGCTTTTAGCAGTGCTGGAACATCTTGTATTTTAGGACTTGCAGATGTTTTCTTGTTCCAGTTCAACATTCAGGAGCTGCTTAAGGCCGCTGCAACGTGTTTTGCTGCCAAAGGGGAAATACATTCATGGTTGGTGAAAACAAGTTATTAGCGTCTCTCACGCACCATGCCAGTACTGTAAAGAGACTGACAGGGTCAATAAATGTGTCATGGATACATTTACGGTCCTGTGGCCAGCGCTGGGAAGGTCCTGATGCTTGGTCTGATGCGAAGCAGACCAAGACAGACATTAGCTCAGAATGGACTGAAGTGTGAAAAAATGTCAGCTATTAGGTAATGTAATTATGCGAGAGGAATGAGAGTGAGAAGGTCTTATCAACTCGCTACAGTCAGCTGGCTGTTGGCCACGTATGTAGCCTGCAGAGGCCAAGCACTTAAATCCATGCACATTGTCAGGTGGAAGAGAAAATTGCAGCTCAAATATGCCAGTCTGTTTTTTTTAATTTTAATGTTGTTTTCTCTCATTGCTGTGAGGGAAACTCTCAGTCAGACTTTAGCATTATTAAATATAACTTATTATAACCATAAAGTCCAGTTGTCGGGAGAACATGTTATTGTACTATTGTGTTCATTCCTTACCAGTAAGAAGACAATCGGGACCAAGATACAGCATGGAGCAGATTACAGTCTTCCTGACTCTAAGGAAGCATTTAAAAGCTCATTAGATGAGATTATACGTGTCTTCTTGACACGAATTGGAGGTAGCATCAGGCCGTGCACATGCCTGTCTTGCAAATTTCCTTTCCAACTTAAGTCATCACGGACTCCAGGACCTTCTTCATTGTTCCTCAAAACCTTGATAGCAACTTTCCACCACAGCAAGTGCGTCAAAAGTAGGTTTAGGGTTAGCAGAATTAGTTGGTGATAAAGCTCTTTGTCAGTAGCAATTTACACCCAGGAATCCCACAAATTACCTTAAAGAGGACATTCACCGGAAAATCAAATTTCTGATGTTTTTTGGTGTGTCCCCATGTCCTTCCCGTATCTAAACATCACTAAAGTGTCACAATAAACACTTGAGCCACTTCTGAAGAAGGGCTTCTCTGTTTACCTGCGCTTGAGCAAGCGGTTTTGAAAAGTCGAGTTTAGTTACGTAACTAGCACATTTGCCGTGCAATGAACCCTCCCCCAACAGCTACTCCCAGTCATGGGTGTGAACATTCAACCTGAAGAAGAAGAAGAAGCACCGCGGAGCAGTCAGTCAGCTGGTAGCTGGCCAATCACAAGGGAGTGTTAATTCATCTTAGTAGACATCAGTAATCTCGACCATTCTATGTGGCCTTTAATAACCACACACATTCTAATGGTACATGCCCATTGGGGTGTTTTTTGATGGGTGGGATCACCACGCTTCCCAGCATTGGATGCTTCATGGGCTTGCCACTATAGGCGATGTCCAACCCTGGTCCTCGGGGAAACACTGCCCTGGCTTTTGTAAAGCTTAATGGTGAGCTGACCATTTGAATCAGGTGTGTTGGAACAGGGCGACATCTAAAACATGCAGGGCAGTGTTTCTCGAGAATAAACGCCAAAACAATGGCTGCATCTGATTGAACGAATGCTTTCCTTGGGGGGGGGGGGGGTTGTCTGATGCCGGATTCCAAGCCAGACCAACATGGCAGCTGTTTTGGAAACTTCCCCTTTTGTGACAAAATGGTTCACTGAATTGTTTTTGAATAGATATTTGATAAGCCAAGCTGTTGCTGCCTTTGTTTTATTTAAAAAAAAACAAACAAGTGTTTACAACATTTCAAACAAACATTTATATTAAAAATCAAGGCAGCAAGTCATACTGATTTGCATAATGTAGCCTTGGCTTCAACGTCATGTCAATGAAGAGCAGCCAAGTTGATGCCCATATGTGCAGATCCGGGCCTACTACAACTACAGCGCACTTTGTGGCTGTTTTACACAGACAATGAACAGGAAGCTTGTAAAATCACTCGGAAATCACTCAATTATACTAAATCTTATCACTGGTGCAGACAGTTTAGTGTAAAAACAATTCCCAGACTTACCAGTTTCATATATTGTTTTCCTCATAACTATCTGGTGACAACCCCAGAGTTTAGAGATAATCTATTCAACAGGATTACATCATGTCAAATTAAGATTGATTGATTGATTGATTTTTCCTCCTGAGCAAAAGTCATTCCAAACCAGTCAGTTGTGGTTTCAAGCTATTGTATGGACAGAAAACAATATACTGTAGAAAGTTCTACAGTTGAAAACTTTTCAAAATATCATAGGTGAAATATTAAATAAGTGATGATATGCGTTAAAAGTGTTTATAATATAACTTATATTGCTATTGACTAAAATAATATCTTCATGTAATTATTCAGGACATACATATACAGTCAGTTTCATGTTTGGTTTGTAGAAATGCAGCTGAATACACTTTACTGTACACTGCATTTTTTTTGGATTACTGGAGCTTGATATCTTGAGGGGGAAGTGGTTGGGGTTCCTCGTGTGGCTCCAATAAGTGGACCTTGATCTGGATTTCAGGTCGGGGTGCAGCAGTGGGGATGGGAAGTCTCCTATGACCCTCTGAAGTGAAGTAACCTGATACAAGAGGGGTGTAAATATCAGCGACAGGGGCAAGATGACAGGTGAAGAGAGGTCAGGGAGGAAAACAGATTAAGCACTTAATGGAAACACCCAGTGACAGCTTCTGCAGCCGACAGCACAATATCTGCACAAATAAGGCACAAATAAGGTGTTTCTGAATAACACACTGGACCAAAACTGTCAAAATAATGGCTTGTTTGACTTGCTGTTCAAAGCTCATTGGTTATCTGAAACCTGTATGTGTGATTCTGTGAAACTGAGACACACATTTGTTCAAATGTGTAAAACAATGTTTTTTTTATAATTATATATAATATATCTGTACATTAGCAGCTTTTCCGGTTTGGTGCTGGGGGCAGCTATCGGTCGTTAGCAGAGCAGTGTCTGTCATAGCCAACGTTGTAGCTAAAGCAGGGGTGTCAAACTCATTTTAGTTCAGGGGCCACATTTTGATCTCAAGTGGGCCGGACCAGTAAAATAATAACATAATAACCTATAAACAACACGAAATCCAAATGTTTCCCTTTGTTTTGCATTAAATGAAGTATCTTTATTTTTTTACCAAACATATAATGAACAACCTTAAATTTCTTGAGAAAAATAAGTGTAATATTATACCAAAGTTTACTATTTACACATGTGCAACTTAACAGATCACAGTGGATCTACAAAGGCACTGAACAGTTTGTCACATGTATCTGGAATGCAAAAATATAGTACACATACTGATTAGATTCTAATCATTGTGTGAATCTTTCATAAATTCATTATGTGGGCCGGATTGGACCCTCTGGCGGGCCGGTTCTGTCCCACGGGCCGCATGTTTGACACCCCTGCACTAAGGTGATGATGATGTGATGTCTGCTGTGTCAGGCCTTTGTCTGACAAAATACACCAACAGCAGCTCAAGCTAAACGCACAAACGTGATGTGATCTGCTGACGCCTACGGCGCCGACTGGAAAGATGAACACTTCTCAACTCAAAAAGGACAGTTTCAGCTAATATCATGCTCTGTTGCCCTTTCTTTCTTCAGGCCTTTGTCTGATTGAACCTATTCTGACGAGCCTGACGCCGGCCAGCATGTGCACACCCTTGAAGACCCTCAATGACAGTCTCAGCCACAGGCGACGGTACATGGTGAGAGGATGATGACATGTTTGCAAAGTGGTCAGGTGTTAGCTGTAGGCAACTGGGCTAGTTTGAAGCTGCTTCGCCTTTCATCCAAGAGGCTTCTCCACGTCTGACTTGTAATGTCTCAGCCTTATTGAATGAGTTTGAGCGATAACTTCTGCACCACTTGCCATGATTTCTGTGTCCATCCCTTCTGGTTTTGTGCTCCTGACATACTGTATCTTCTTACCGTTTACAGGGCCACATGCTCACCTGGGGAACATTCACCTGTGAAATTATTAGAATAGCATGAACATAGCAAAACATTTAACTCACAAACTAATATTAATAACTAAAACAGCAGTGCATTTAACAGCTTCTAGGTCAGGGGTGTCAGACATGCGGCTCGTGGGCCAGAACCAGCCCGCCAGAGGGTCCAATCCGGCCCACATAATGAATTTGTGAAAGCTTCACACAATGATAAGAATCTAATCTGTATGTGAACTACTATATTTTTCTGTTCCAGATACACGTGACAAATTGTTTAGTGCCTTTGTAGATTCATGTGTAAATAGTAAACTTAGGTATAATATTACACTTATTTTTCTCAAGAAATTTAAGCCAAAAAGATATTTCCTTAAATGCAAAACAAAGGGACACATTTGGATTTCTGTTGTTGTTTATAGGTTATTATGCTATTATTTTACTGGTCCAGCCCACTTGAGATCAAATTGTACTGTATGTGGCCCCTGAAATGAGTTTGACACCATTGTTCTAGGTTTTATTGCGTCTGCACTGTCTATTCTTAATGCTCAGGTTATTTAACACATGAGACTAAAGCTTGATTTATTGTAATGTACACTGGGAGACCGATATATAAATTGTGGAGAATATAAAACAAGTTCATTCCATAATCCCAACACTCTAGTCCAGTGGGCAGGCAAAGCCGCACACAGCAGAGCCTTTCAAATCAGATAAATTAATTTCGCTCTCTCTCACACACCTGCTTCCTCATTGCCCTGATATGAGGATTTATAGCAGATTTTTTTTCCACCAAGTCACTTGTCAGAATCCTGCTCTAGCTACATTTAAGCAGTTAAATGTTGTCAGTACCTGCCTGCCTCTTCATGCTATTCTGTAATTACAGACTTTATCTCTGGAGTTCCATGATTGGAACAAACCTATTGGTCAGCTTCAACAAGAGCCCGATTATCCATTGACCTCCATTTATTTAATGTTTACTGTCCAGGCTTAAGTTCAAGGTTGACACAAGCCTGATAACATCACTGCAACACCACATGGGGGGGATTTCCTCAGACTAACACTGCCCTTTGACAATAATTTCCACTAAACCACTTTATGTAAAGATAATACAACGTTACTGCATTACAATTTGTCTCTCAGTTGTTTCTTCTATTACTATTACAGAAGCACTACTTCCCAGTTAACTACACCATCAAGGTTCATCAGAGGGAAGTCTTCAGACTGTCAAACATCAGCAGAATGGTAAACATCACAACGCTCTCTGTGTTTTCTTTCAGTAAAGAGTGATTTACTGGCTCTCTTCCATTCACTGCAAAAGTACATAGTACATATCTCAGTGGGTGTATTTCATAAGCACTCACTGAAAATTCCTTTGACTTTTGTCCAGATTTGGTGTTCAGATGATATATACTGAAATACTGATACTGAGTCATCATTCTCTGCTTGTCTCTTCTCCTCAGAGGTCAAAGGTGAAAGGTTTGGATGAGCTGGTTCTCCAGAGGCTGTGGTTCCAGGTCAACCAGGGTGTATTAAAAAAGGTACGATTAAAAGTTTAAGAGCGTTTTTAAGTCACAACTTCTTTCTTACCCGGGACTAACATCTGGGCACATGCGGACAGAGTTAAGTACGACTGTGCACAGGGATTGAGAAGCATCTGCACTGACCAGGATTGGATCTGTGTGTACTGTACGTAGATTCTCATTCATCCAGGTGATAGTTTTTCAAAAGTCATTGACTCTGTAGCAGCTGGACTTTTTTTTTTAGGGTCAATGTTTTCACCTTTCATTTAAGAGGCCTTGTCATTTCTAACAGCAAAATACTGTATGCGCTTTGTATTGTGTCACGTGTTGCTCACACAGAGCACGGTTTCATGTGAAGTTGCTACATGGTTTGTTTTATTTTAGCTGGACGTTTTTGTGGTGATAAGCACTGTCGCCCAATCACAAGAAGGTCCAGGTTCGAAAACTGCTTGAAGTTTGCATGTCCACATGTGTTTGTGGGTTTTCTTTGGTTACTCAAGCTTCTTACCACAGTCATGCAGATCAGGGTTAGGTTAACTGGAGACGAATATCTGTTTGGCTCCCTCTCTCCCACTGTGAGCTGGGATTAGTGTTGCTTTACTGTTGTAGTAAGAAGTCAGAATTTCAAATAGGATTCAAGTCTCCAGCCCTCTTGCTGTGAGGCACCAGTGTTAGCCTTAACCATTTACTTATAAGTGCCTCACTGACATGAAACAGCTGTGGAAACTTCCACTCAGAAGAAAAGTTCTCTCCCCCTGCATTAGCTGTAACCTGAGGCAGAATGATATTTTGCTCTTACTCACTGCATGAGTTCACATCACGAATTGGTCCATGACTGTCAAAGTGACAAGTAAGAAGATAAAATCTTCACCTACTTCATGGAATAATCCAGTTTACGTGTAGCGTGGTTGGAAGAGGTACTTGTATATGGCTTACATTTTACCTGCAGCCCTGCTGTAAATAAAATGCTGCCGCCTCTGCTTTGTCTGTGCTGAGAAGCAGCTGGAGAAACGTAGGAACCCGGTCATTGAAAACATAGTTGCCAGCAAAGTAATTAGATGTAACCACTCAACAAAAGGCTCTACTACTTACATCTTTGCCAGCTTGGTAGAACATATAATTTGTGTGCTGTGATTTTACATCACTAGATGTCGTCTCGTAAGATGATAATATCGTATCCAGAAGCCGAAACAGAACTTTACTTTGTACAATCCTTTTGTTTGTTGTCTTCCTTAAAGGTTCTGCAAACATGGCATCATTGTCGTCGAATGTCTTCATCAACTCGAAACCCACCAAACAACTCTAGATGCTGCAGTATATGTGCCAGGCCTGTGCATTTTGTAAACAAAGCTTTATTTGAAAAAGTATACACTACAGAAACAGAGACCAACTGAATAAATCAGGCTGACTAAGGAAAGAGAAGACAGTCCATCTAACAAACACAAAAAGAGGAAAAAATAATGATAGTAATGGTGGTCTGACAGATGTGAATAATAAGAATAAAGTGTATAATGAACATCCAATCCAATTTATTTGTAAACCACTTTAAAACAAACACAGTGGATCAAACTGCTGCACAGAATGTAATAAATAAAAGACACAATAAATAAAAGGCACAGAAACTCAAGAAAGGCAGCAAAAGATACATCTAAAACACCTAAAAAACCTGGATAAAAAAAATAATATCCAAAATAAACCACAATAATAACAGATAAAATGAAATTATATATAAACTAAATTAAAACAAATAACACCATCAATTTAATACAAAACTTAAACTTAATCTGCCATTCACCTAAGCTGCTGACAAAGCCAGGGATGTGTTCTCCCCCCAGAGCTCCCCCTCCTCCCCCTCTCCCTGTAAAAGCTCAGGGCCTGGGCTCCAGTAATCCTGTGCAATAAATAGGCACAGTTTCCAAGTAACCACCACCTATGAAAAATAACAACTCCCTTGAACTAAAGTTGACGCTCACTTGACATATTTACTGGCTCTTATTCAGAGCTAAGTGAGTGTCAGGTCCTTGTGTTGGCACTAACGCACTGACCACCAACTTATTATCATCAATCATCAATTTTATGATTTGTTGGAACCAGTTGTAATACTGTAAATGTTAGATTTATTGATGTCTATTGTTTGGTCTTTTGGAGTCAAGTTAATGGATCTAACTGTAATTTAAAAACACAACAAATCAATTTTTTTTGGTCAATTTTCAAATCAAACTGCAGGGACTACATGAGCACTGTAATAAAAACCAAGAGCTCTTTTATTGCATCAAGTCAAAAATGAAAAATAAAGCACTTCATTTGCACCGAAACCTGGGTTTTATAAGTTTTTCAATCCAGCGGGAACACAGATTTAAACTGGTTTCAGATCTGATTGTTAATCGGGTCTTGCATTCACACCAAGTACCAATTTCTTCTTCATCTTCGGCACTGATGCATGTATCTGCGTAATTTTTGGCATATTAACCTTCTGATCATTAGCGCTGTCATTAGTAATTAATGTTTTTAATGAAACCTCACTGTTTACGTCTTGGGACAGCGTTGAGTTTTTCTTTATTTTATCAGTTCACATTCAGATTCTGAAAACTTTATTCATCCCCAAGGGCAATTCAGTTCCTACAGTCCATCAGCTCCACACACATTTATGGCTCTTTTCCACTATACAGTTCCAGCACGGCTCAGCTTCACACAGCACAGCTTGATTTACTCAGGCTTTTTTTTTTTTTTTTTTGCTTTTCCACTAGCGATAGTAACTGCTACCTGGTAATTTTTTTAGTACCTGCTCTGACGAGGTCCCGAGTGAGCCGAGGTGATACTTCTCGGCCTCTGATTGGTCAGAGATTGTCTTCACTGGGAGAGTCAGGAGCGCGACGTCCGAAGCCAGAATCAAACCGAACAATGCAAAACTGTAGATCAGTTAAAGAGACAGTACGACAGTTTAAAAGCATGTTGTGCAAACACAAGGTGCGAACAGTGATCACGCACAGTAAGGATCAGAGATTAACTACTCAGCATTCAGCAGTTTAATAGCTGAGGAAACAAATGATTCTGATTCTAATTCATCAATTAAATCAGTTGAATAATTGACTGGCTGTAAAGTTGTCACAGAGCACCCTGCTGTTGCCGACTGGTTTTGCTTCCGGTGCACTTGTAGTTCACACGCTGGCGACACGGCGGTGAAACGAACACCACAGGACAGACAAGCAACCGCTGATGGGACTCGTGTTTTCTTTGTTGCCTTTTTGGTGGGTTTACTCAGGTTCACAAATCCCAGGTTTACCCTCTAATTTTAGTGGGAAGGAGACTTAAGCTTTGCCCAAGGGCACACACAGTTGAACAATGGAAAGCACCGTTGTCTTACAGCTAGAAGGTCCCGTGTTCGAACCCCAGGTTGCATGTTCTGTGCGTTTTCTGTGGGTGCTTCAGTTTTCCTACCACCACGTGTTAGGGTAATGCTCTTGTCAGTGTCCCTGACCCGAGGCACTGGTCCCTGGGCGCTGCTAAGCGGCTGACCACTGCTCCTCGTTCTAGAAAGTTTCTAGTAGAGGGTGGGTAAAATGCAGACGATGAATTTCTCAGAGCAGTGGTTCTCAAACTTTTTTATACCAAGTTCCACCTGAGAAAATACTGAGCTCTCAAAGTGACACCATAATCACCAACGTTAAAGTACAGTGGTGTAAAAAGGTCGAACAAAGTCAGCTGTTAGCCAGAGATAGAGTGACTTTAATTTGTTTGATTTTCTACACACTCCTGAGCTCCACTCTGATCACATACCCTGGTTTATACAGTGGAACAGTATTTCTGATTTTCCTCCAAGTACCAGCAGAGGAAGCTCGCGTACCACTGGTGGTGCATGTAGCACAGTTTGAGAACCATGGGACTAGAGGATTCCTAGTAGAGCTTGGTCACCCAAGTTTTATTTAATTTACATATTCATTTTGCATCTTAACTTTGTATTTTATTAGGAGCTGTTTATCTTTCCATATCATTGTTACATATAAAAAAATCATGATTAAATTTTGTGGAGGCAGCCCATAGCCAAGCGGAACTAGAACTTGTCTTGTGACTTAAGAGCTGCTGGTTCAAGTCCCTGTCATGTCAAGGGCAATCCCCATTGGTCATTGGTCCTTGTTAATTGGACTATAAATTGACCCCACCCACATTTGGTGGGATACATGGGAGGTTCTGGTGTAAAGAATCTCTGCCAAATCATGTATGGATTAAATTTTGAGTTCACATCCCCCACCTCTACTGAATAGTTGTTTTTCCCAAGAAAATGTACTTTTTTTTTTTCCATTTTACGTAACAGAGGTGTTCGTGTACAACACCTGAAAGATGGCCACATGGTTATGGAGTCTTGGAGAGGAGTTTTTAAGGGCATAATTGCCAAAGCAACACAGGACAGGAGGTACTTGTAAGCTGTATCAAACATTTATTGCTTTAAATGTATCTTATTAAATGTGGGAAGTGTATAAACTCGATTGTAAATAAAAGAAAAAAGTTATTTACTATTTTTATTCTAATGGTAGCACCTTTTGCAGATGATATCTTGTTTATTCAGACAACGTCTGTGTTCATGCTCTGCAGGTCGTCCTGAGGCCTGCATGAGCATAAATAAGGCTTTAACTCGCTGATTCTGTGACTGATGAGTTAATCTAGTGTATGTAATTATAACTGAGGCCCAGCTTTTACCTACAGAGCTCCTAGCATGAGAGTGAGGCCCCGCATGCTGCAGATTACATTTCTTAGAAGACAGAATTTCTTTGTTGTGGTGAGCACAACTTTCTTGAATTTTAAATCTTAAATTAAAGTGGCTACTTTCACGAGGTAGTTTTAGAATTGAAACCAGGCAAAATGTGTGTACAGTAACACACTGGCAGAATAAATACATTGTGAATAAACACATTTTTTTCCACAAGAAAAACTGTATTTTTATTACAGGTATACATTGTTTTGCTGTATATAATTACAGAATATGAATTGAACCTGAACATGGGGTGTTGGTTTCATTTTTTTTACTTTTTTTTTTTTTTTACTTTAAAAGGAGTGTGTCGGGGGTAGAGGTGTTACAGGCAAAGAAATCGATATAAAACAGAAAAGGTTTGGCTGAAGTCCAGTGTTTGGGGGTGAAAATCACACAAAGGAGGGAAATGTACATTTTTCATACTTTCCAATTGTCCTCAAATAATTGATTTCAGTAGCCATAGTGAGAAAGAATTGATGGATGATATTATACCATTCCTCAACAGATGGCATGGCTGGTTTGAGTCAATTCCTTGTTATTATTATGGCTTCCACTCAGAATTTGAAATGAGAACAGTTTAATTAAATTAAGAATATTTGGCTTATTTCTATCAGGGCTGTTTTTTGTAGTGTATACTGTCAAAAGCAGAGTATTCTTGGGCTAAGTCTTGATTTGTGTGAACTTGTTTCAAAAAGGTTATGATCTGTAACAGGCATCTGTTTATATTTAAATGTTGGGCACCGCAGTCTAAAATGTTGTCGTCATGTAACATGAAGACTTGTCGTTTCAGATCATCCGGGTTATGCCAGATAGACATCCGTCGCGTCCGTACACCACTGAGTTGGAGCGACGCTTCAGGGACGCGGAGGGCGTCTTTGTACAGTCACATCCAGCCGAGGTAAAGCAGAGTTCACGTGTCTGCATCACAGCTGTTGTCACTGCTTCTTCAAATGACACAATTCAATAAACAAATGCACTTTTCCTCGTATAGTATACGCACCAGATTCTGCACCAGAGGACATTTCGCAGAATATTTCTGCGAAATGTCCTCTGGTGCAGAATCACATTGATTCTGTTCATCTATATTAAGTATGAATGCTGCTACATTTTCAGTGACTTAGAAGGTTTGATTGCAGCTTTTGCTGCAAACAAAAGGTGCAAAAGCAGCACATTTAGTAGATCTACTGTTTCTGGTCAGCGACGGTGTAAAGACCCCGCCGGTTTTTATATACATTATATTAAAAAGGAGTAATCATGAAGGTGTTGGGTAAGAATAACACTTATAGGGTGTAAATACAGTGATTAGGGGTCATTTCTTACTGAACACTTAGTGTTAAATAGGTTTGACACTGATGACCTAATAAGAGTAAATTCTGATTAACACATAAACTCTGTGTCAAATGTAAATAACACTATGGGTGTTAATATCCCTCATAGTGTACAACTTGATTAACACCTGCTCAGTGTAGTGCAAGGTAAAATATTAACTCTTATCAGAGTTGAATTGACTCTGAAAGTTCAACACTGTGTTCAGTGTTGAATTGTTCACTGCCAATTTTTATGGTGATGGGTTTGTGTTTGGTGTAGAGAATATTTGATTATTTGATGTTTCTAAGTGTTGATAGTTTTATTAATGTTTGAAAAATAAAACTATTTGATTATGAGGATTTAGGATGTAGAGATGATGATGAGTGGGGAGGACATTTCAGATTGTTACACTGGATACATTATTGATCATTATTCATACCTTTTTTTTTGGTTACAGCAGCACAGGTTCAGGCACTTATTCAACTCTTGAAATATAAGGAATATATATGGATTAATGCAACATATACTTGTAAACAGAAAAATTAAAATATTAAAATAATAATTTGTTTTTTGTGTCTTTGACCTTTGTATTAAGTTATCAAGTTATCGTATGAAACACCCCCAAGACAAGTTTATGGATGCCAAACATACTGTAGAGGAACAGACATTATACAGGGATTAGAATATAAGATGGCGTCATTCATCATCCATCATTATGCCTCAGGGACTGTGGTTACAGAAGACAGAGAGTTTAATGTCACAGAAAAGACAAGTCGAGTAGACGACTTGCATTTGATCCTTATCCAAGTGGTTTGTTCTCACACCGAATCAGCTCTCAACAGCTCTCTCAATCATACTTTGATTTGGTACACTAAGCCGATGGGTATATGTCAGGTATTTGTGCGTGCCTCTTTACGTCTGTGTATCCGTCCTCATATCTTTACTAGAATCACCTGGTCCATGCTTGTAGCTCCAGTTTTGCTCACAAGCTGTCATCATCTGTCTTCCCTGAATCACCTCAGAATCCTGCTGGTACATTCAGCAAAGTGCTCTCTTTTTTTTTTTTTTTTTTTTTTTTTTGTTAGTGTTACAGTAAAAATCCATGTGTTTCTAGGTGCTTCAGCAAGAGCTTCCAGAGACCGTCCAGGACATCTGGGACTATTTAACAGAAGAGCCTGACCGAGTCCCAGAGTCCAGCTGGAGACTCGCATCTCCGAAATCCCTCCTGGACAACTTCTGCCAAACCATGTTCTGCCTCTTCAGTGAGTGCTTCACCAGCAAAGAAGCACAGCAGGACTGTGAGTAGAACAGAGAAGAAGTCACTCCACAACTAAAAACTTCCTCGTGTGCCGGTGTTGTAATAGCAGTGACTAACAGTCACGTGGCAAAGTCTTTCCAAAAAGAAAAAAAAGAAAAGCAAACAAACACATCTTAATGGAATCCACACATGCAGTACAGTACACGATGGATCCAGCTGTAATTGAAATAAATACATTTATATACAGTACCGTTCAAAAGTTTGGGGTCACTTAGAAATTTCCTTATTTTTGAAAGAAAAGCACTGTTTTTCACTGAACATTAAACTAATCAGAAATACACTCTATACATTGTTAATGTGGTAAATGACTATTCTCGCTGCAAACGTCTGGTTTTTAATGCAATATCTACACAGGTGTATAGAGGCCCATTCCAGCAACCATCACTCCAGTGTTCTAATGGTACATTGTGTTTGCTAATTGCGTTAGAAGGCTAATGGATGATTAGAAAACCCTCGTGCAGTCTATTCTAGCTGCAAACGTCTGGTTTTTAATGCAATATCTACACAGGTGTATAGAGGCCCATTCCAGCAACCATCACTCCAGTGTTCTAATGGTACATTGTGTTTGCTAATTGCGTTAGAAGGCTAATGGATGATTAGAAAACCCTTGTGCAATGATGTCAGCGCAGCTGAAAACAGTTTAGCTGCTTAGAGAAGCTATAAAAGTGACCTTCCTTTGAGCTCGTTGAGTATCTGGAGCATCACATTTGTGGGTTCCATCTAACCTTGTCAATGTCTTGACTATATTTCCTATTCATTTTGCAGTTCATTTGATAAATAAAAGTGTGAGTTTTCATGGAAAGCACAAAATTGTCTGGGTGACCCCAAAACTTTTGAACGGTAGTGTAGCTGTTACTTTGAGTAGCACAAGATCAGCAAAATATCTGCTCTGAAAACAAGGCATTCAATTTAAATCCATTTCACATGAGTATGCCTTCTAGATTTATTGCGTTAAGACATCGGCACTTACCTGGTATTAACTCTGTGGACAGGAGATGTCTTCATATCATCAAACACTTCAACAGCATTTGCTTTTCATCTTCATTTTATTATCAGCTTGAGACCTGATCGGTCATGATCTGCCTTTTAATGTATCGTACGTATTAAATGTGAGTATAAAAAAAACAAACCAGAGGTTTTAATCTGGTTTTAACCAGATTTAAAAAAGAATCTATTTTCACATACTGTAAGTCACATTTGAAAGTGGTTTGAAATGTGATTTGTATCAGATTGTGTATCAGTCTGAACACTCACAAAACAACAAACAACAACAAAACAAGTGCCACATTGATATCAGTTTGATGTGCTTGGTTTTATATGATACAAATGAAAATAACTTGACCATGTACAACTCTAGGAAACAAGATTTAAAGGTGCTTTGCTACACAAAAAGCAAAAGCAGGGGATAGTCAAATACAGAAACAGGATACAAAACACTCAATGTAATTATGAATATTAATAATAAACAAAAGAGAAATAAACAAAAGTAAAGGCAAATAAGAACAAATAAAGGCACGTGAGGAAAGAGTGCATCATATAAAAGCAAAAAATCATGCAAAAAATGAATAAATCATAGGATGAAAAAGAAATCGCATTTAAAAAAAGGTTTAATAGGTTCTGCTGTGGCTGCAGTGTGTGATTCTCAGATACTAGAAAAGTAAAGAGAATGAAGAGGCAGTAATGCAACTTTAAAACACCAAAGAAGGTGAATAATGGTGTTTATTCACTCCCTGAATCTGCCAGTTTCAGCTCCTCAGGGAGATATTCCATCAACGAGAGGCCCCAGTGGCAAGAGCATAATTTTAATTGTTTAAAACAGAACGAGAGGGGCCCCATTTGAGGACCTGAGGCTGTGAGTAAGCTCATAAAAGGTTGACATGTCTGCTTTGTACTATACCTAAGAGCACAATTCATAATTAAAATCATAAAATCTGCTTTAAAATACATCCAGAAAAGAGAATCCAGCAGCTGAAGTGTCTCATATCTGTGTGGCATCTATGAAACATGAATATGTACACAACAAATTCAGTCCCTAAATTCAGGGACAGATTCAGAGACAGAAATTCTTTCAGTCCCTGAAAGAATTTCTGTCCACATTTCAGTGCATGTCTGAAAGCAGCTGAAGTGTCTCAGCAACAATTTTGCATTAATTTTGCTGCAATCGCACGTATCTTCTGACACTTCCCATGTTTCCACTGAGTGTTTACTTACTTACTGTTCATCTTGGACTTCCAGCTGAGATCCTCCTGCTCCAGAGTGTCTTTTTTCGCCGTCTTTCTCTCTTTCTTTGATGTTCCTAAAATTGCAAGAGATCCTGATGCTTGGTGGACTCTTCAAAGTGTCTTTGCGTTGTCTGTAAAGATTCTCAGTCATCCAGGTCATGGTATCCAAATGTGTGGCAAAAAAAGGCAACTGGACTTAGTTGAAATTCTTGAAGACGTTTCTCTTGGATGAGAGGCGAAACATCTTCAAGAGTTTCAAAGTCCAGTTGCCTTTTTTTGGCAACACGTTTGGTGTCTTGGCGTTCTTCTTTAAAGTGGATTGCCAGCTAAATCTGGACAATCTCTCTTCTCCTCCTGTGTTCATTTGACTGTGTTGGGCCTCCGAGGTGTTTGGATGATGTGGAGAACGTGCATCTCCACCTCACACAATAACATCGGCGTCTTGGTCCTCCAGTAGGACGGGTGCTTCTCCACCTTCCAAATCAACGGGATTGGTTTGATAGTTATTTTATTAACTCAGAAAGATCAAACATTTATGTATGTAGAAACCATCTACAAATATGATAAATCCATTAGTGAAAGATAAATGTTTCAAAGGTGCACACTTTAGAACTAAGAAACTTCTTGGTTTGTGCTGGTCTGTATCGGACATCAGATTTGTTCAAGTGCGGCTACTTTCCATTTTAACTGTATTACTGTATTGTTGTGTAAGAGGAAACCGTTACCTTTTTTAATTTTCTAATTTACATGGAATTTTGACAATTTAACATGGTTTCATAGTTTTTTTTTTTAGTGTTTTCTAATATTCACAGTCCCTGAGTACCCAGACTCTGCAGAGTGCTACGTTGTAACCCAGCGTTACCCCCCCCGATGTCTATTTATTTTATAAAAATTACTAACTACTTCATTTAAAATTCCCAAAACCGCTGTAAATGGTTTTAAACGGAGGTAGCTGGGTGTCTGAAAACAATTGTCAGAATTGTTGGATGGGATATTGAAGAAAGAAAAACTGAAAATCCTATATATCGTAAGTAAAATTGTAGAGTAAAAGATGTAAAAAGACCGGTAGATATTTAACATTCTGATATTGCTATTGTTATCAGACACGCAAGAAAAGTGCTATCGAGCCATCACTCTCAGTCCGTATTATTTACCACTCGGTTTCCTCTGAGCAGCTCATTGGAATTCTTGATTTCTCACCTCAGAGGCTAGATGTCACTCTTTCTCTACTGTTTGATGGGCTAGTTATTTCCAAACAGTATTTGTCTCTCCCTGGGGGCTATTTCATTTCCTGTCTTGCAGCTTGGGTGTCAGTAATCACCTTAGGCAAGTCCCTCCTGTGACCTAAGGGTGGAACCGCTGCTTTGAGGTCTCCCATGCTGTCAGCAGCTTTCTAAGTGAAGTCCTTCTGGGTAATGTCTGGAGATCTGAGTCCAGACATTTCCGGAGACTGGAATTCACATATGGGGAATGTAACAGGACAGCAGGAGAACCTCCCAAAGATCTAAGTGAAGGAGTGGCATTTATCTTGAACAGACAGGAAGCAGGACACTCACCTATTCGCACGCTGTGGTTTATCTATAGAGTTTCTGAAAGAATTTCTGTCCACATTTCAGTGCATGTCTGAAAGCAGCTGAAGTGTCTCAGCAACAATTTTGCATTAATTTTGCTGCAATCGCACGTATCTTCTGACATTTCTGCGATTGGCTGTTTAGATAAGTGACATGACATGAAAAAAGAGGGCACACTTCAAACCTCCCTCCATACATTCCTTATCAAATTTGACATTAGGAAGGAGAAAAGCTTGGCACACCCTGGACAGGTCCAACATACAGAGTCACAACAACCATTCACTCTCCCGTTCATACCAAATTTAGTGTGTCCACTTAACCTCTGCATGGTTTTGGACTGTGAGAAGAAATTTGGACAACATGCAAACTCCTTACTGTGAGGCAACACTGCTAGCCACTTCACCACTGTGTGGCTCCACTTTGAAATGTAGATGTGAATATAATAATGGCATGCTAATCTGATGTCATCTGAGGATCAAGGGACAAAATAAACACTGGTTTCCATCTAGTTTTTCAGAAGGTAGTTCAGAACGTCATATGTTTGACTGCTGGCTGCTGTGCAAGTCTACGGGACAATGTGTCCCTGGTCATGACACTTCACCCTAAGGTGGTCCTGATGGCTGTCCCAGCAGCATATGAATGATAAATGCATGATACACATAGATGTTTTGTAGGAATGTGTAAGTGAATGAGTGAATGGCAAACCTGTAGTAAAGCAGCACAAAACATTTAACTTGTCATTAAACTAGAAAAGTGCTATTGAAATAGAGACCATTTATCTTCTTTCACTGACTAATATTGCTTACCTCCACCTGCTGGTAAGAAAAGTAGTTTCCTGTCGCGCAGGTGCAAATCGTACATACTGCACTGGCTGCTCTTCAGTCTTTGTAATTGCTGCCTTCTCCCCATATGCCAACTGACATAAGTCGTCGCTCTTTGCTGTCGGCCAACGATGGGTCCGGCTTTATAACCCCAAGTCCTACTTCTCCCAGATGTTGGACCGCAGCTTGGATATAGTCCAAACTGCGGTCCAACATCTGGAAGAAATATGACGTTGGACCGCAGCGTGGACCATGTCTCACCCGTTGCGTTAGAATGTCTTACTCCCATTGCTCTCTGCTGATGGTTGTGAGTTCTTTTGTCCCCATGCAGAGCTTCCTAAACCTAAACTATTTATAGTTTAAGTGTATTTTATTTGGTGATTTATTGATTTATTTATGTTTTTAACTCTATCTTTGCAATTGGTGTTTGATGTTTGTATATGCTGGTTTAGGCCATGTGCTGTCCATCCCTGATCTAGAGTAAAAGAGAGAGAGAGAGAGAGAGAGAGAGATAAAAATGATAAAATAAAATTTTAAATGAAATTTAAAACTTGCTGAGAAAATAAACAGACAAATAAGATAATGTAAAATAAAAAGGTTCTTATTGTCATTAATGAAGATATTTTTGATTAAAAGCTACATTTTTGGTCTTGGATTTACTTTTAAAAGTACGTTCTGTGCTGCATGCAGTGCTAAATTGGCAAAATTTGGCCCTTGTATTGGTATTATTTGTATTCACTCATACAGAGTACCAGTGTTGTATTGGTTGTACTGGCTGCAGCTGTAACTATTTAGTATGTGGCCACTCTTGGGTCACTTGTAATGGATGACACCAAATATCCAGGCTGTAAAAACATAGGATTACATCTGTAGGAAGTGATCCATCAGATATATGATGTAAATGCTTAATGGAGCCTTTTTTTCTTGTCACCTCTGCAGACTGTGGGGTTTCCCATTGGAAGAAAGGCAAGAAGAATGACTTACGGCCTGAAAGCTGAGGAGAGGCCAGTGAGGGGGGAAAGGCCCTGTCCATACTGATTCGGGATTAAAATCATTGTTTCCCTTGAGCTGATGGAAGACAGGGTAAAAGGACAAGCCACACTGAAGCCAGACAGTTCAGTCCTGATCCCTGATTTGTGAACATGAATAAGTCTTCCCCAAAGACTGCCTGTGAGAGAGAGAGACTGTTTTGCTGCAGTACCAGTATTCATGATTTATTATAATATAATAATTTACTTTCTGTTTTTCTTTTTTTTCCCTCCTCTCTCTCTACTTCTCTGTCACTCAGGAAACCTTCTCTCGCGTCTGATTTCTAAATTTTTGAAAGAGAATTATTCATGTTCACATTCATGATCAATATATTAGATACATTCTCACCTAAAGTGGATTTATTTAAGAAGGGGAGTCCAGCACAAGCTGCGGAATCCTCGTCAGTGAAGGGGGTAAAACTTCACCTGGAGTGAGGACATCGCTGTCGCTTTGACGAAACCTTTCCTGTGGGCCTGCACGCCTCTCCTCAGAGACCCAACAAGAAGTAACATGAGAGACTGCACATTGGATTGTAAATATATATAGAGAAAAAAACCAACAGAGTTTGTACAATGTTTAGGCTTCTCTTCCATGACATCGGTGGGCAAGATCGAGAGCAGTGTGGGTGTAATGAACTTTAAACCTAAAGCCAAACCGATAACTGCTGTTGTCTCTTCCCTCATCGCTTGTTGACTACGCAAATCTTTATCCCACAGCTTACAATTTAAAGTGTTGTTCTGCAAGTGTGTGTTAAGCCCCGACTGCATAATCAAAAACATTTCATGAAAAAGGGTTCATTTGTGGCTCCTTACAGATATTTATTATTTTTATATGTTAATCGCGCGTAAATGCAAAGAGCTGAAACCGGACAAACTGCAACTTTAATTTTCCTCCCGCCATCCTGCCTGCCAAAACTTTTATATTTTTCAGCGCTATAAAAGTGACCATTACTATTTCAAATCCACAGAATTTACTAGTTATAACCAGTCTGTTAACTATTATGTGAATAATTATATAGTTCTGGTCAATGAGGAGGCATTTGTGAGTTGTTTCAGAATATCCCTCACTTCACTCTTTCTTTCCAAGTGTGTTATAGAACCTATGTGGCCTTCAGTTGGTGAAGAAGTGAAATTTGTCCATTGTGGGTTACTGTAAAAACATGGTGATCTAAAATGGCATTCTCCGTAGAGCTGACCTGGCTTATTCTGTGGTAATGAAAAACAGCAATTCAGAGTTCTGCCAAATGAGAAATCATTCCACCTGAATTTTACACACTGGACGTTACGTCAGCTCAACTATGCGGGTTTTCCCACATTTTTCCAAGTCAAGTCAATCATATTTATGAAACACAGTACATTATCTTGTCAAGTTTTTATATAAGTTTATTTTTTACCACTTGTTTGTTGCTGTTTAACAAAAGTTTCGAAGAAATGACCTTTGTTTAATGGGGATTATGTTTGTGGGGCCCCAAGTATCATGCAAATGTATGAAAAATGAAGGCAACCAACTGTATTATCAAGTATTTCAGGCCCAAAACAGAAAAGAAAATGTTGGACAATGTTGGACTGTACAATAGTCAGTGAGGAAGGAAAATCTTTTTTTTTTTCTCTGTGCCATAATACTCCACAGTCTTTATATTTTTGACCTCATTCACATTGAAGAATATGAAATTCTCAAGATGATCAGCATTCCAGGACCATTGATGGGACCTCCGTATGTGTTTATAATCAGCTTTGGAAAAAAGAAAATCAAAAAAATTAAGCTAGGTAGAATCTGGATATGGTTAAAAATTCGATTTGGACTTCAGTCTAAACAAGACCTTATTGTACTGTAGTCAAGGGCAACAGATGACCTGGATGTCCTCTGGTTGGAATGCACCCTCAATCTTGACTTTTTTGCTGGACTAAAATGTGAATTTAAATTGCAGATTTTTATTTTATATTGCTCACATGATTATTGATGGTAATCATGAGGAAGGTAGATTAAGGTGATGCTAAGGTGATTATGGTTGACAGGTCCAGTCAGGACACGAAGAATAAATATGTAGGGGTAAAATGCATAGGAAGTATTCAGTGAAAGCATATAGAAAACAGACGGTATTGGGTGTCTGAGAGAAACAGGAATGAATGAGTTGAATGAATTACATTGCATGCATGTCAAACAAATTCAGTATTGTGATGTTCCAAAGATACTTGGGCTTTAACTCACACTAATGACGGCACAAATGACTATGTGAATGTTACAGTCTCAGCTGACAGATTCAGTCCTACTGTCATATTTTATGTGGTTATACCTTGTAAGAATAATTGGAACAGAGAATGATGATGATCAGTTATCATGCTATATAATGTATACGGCAACGGGGCGAACAACGTTCAAGGGGCCAAATCTTTTTCCTCACAAACAATCTCTGTAATGATGTCACAGATAAATGAAAATTATTGGTGTATGTCTACAAATGCAGTAAGTGTATTTTTTATTATACTTAATCAATCATATGTTACTGTATGGTTGTCTCTTTGTAACCATAAGAGCATTTTAAGGTGTATTCTAAGATATCTTATTGTAAAAATAAAGTTATATTTCCCACCATTGGCTGGCAACAGCAGAAATATGACAACTGCAAACATGCGGATGGTTGTTGCCTGTGGCCTGAAGATAGATTTTAGAAACAGATATTTTATACACAAGATATTGAATTTATTTATTTTCTGGAAATGTATGACGAATGCTATGTGACAATACTTTTATGAAAGAAATAAAAACCAAATTGCTCAACTAAACCAGTGTACAGAGTCCAGCCACTGCCCACAAATATTATTTCACTGTGTTCAGCTTTCTTGGTTGGTCATATTATTTGTTTAAAATTTGATTGTTTTATCCTTGTAAATGCAGTTAATTACATGGAAATGCAAAGAAATTCTATTAAAAGTAGCAACTTGCAGTAGATCAGCCTTTGATGAGAAGGTTTATCTGGTAAGCCTTCAAATCCTGATATGGATGATAATTGATGTTTTGGTTTTTTTTTATCTCACAGAATACAGATTTAAAAATATTAATTTCAGCTTGCTTTGACATTTTCAAAGTCAGAACTGCTCCTTGCACTGAGCAGAGAAATTTTAGTTTGAAAGTTAAAAGTTCATGAAGAATCAAAGGGAAATCCCTGCACGTAAACCACCAAGTGCCTGTATACATATTAAATACAGTTTACATCAGTCGCTACAACAAACATCCTAAAGTCGATAAAGCCTGAATCATGGCTGTGGTAGCAGATGGACCATCTGACAAGATTAGACCCCTGTCACTGGAACCACTAGTGACCCTAACTATGAAACCAAAGAAATACTGCCACTGTTTCAGAAGATGTTCCTCCACCAGAAAAAGAAGTAGACAGGAACGGACATCTGGAGCAGATGTGGTTGACATGCGTTTGACCTGGCAGATATAGAGGAAGCAGAAGCAGCAGGAAGAACCACCAGAGAAGAAAAAGCACGAGTTCAACCTTCAGCCCTGATGGAGTAAAACAAAGAAAGCCTCTCTCCATTGTCTCTGTGATTTCAGAGAGGCAATACTTCCCAAATTCATCAACATCTGGTGGCCATGGCAGAGATGGAGGAGATGAAAGAGGACCATCAAACGGGCAGTGACAGGACCACCTACAGCCTTAAAGAAAGCGAAAACCACTCTGAAGACCCATGTGGCCATTTTGAAGAGAGAGCAGTAAAAGGAGAGTCAGGAGTCAGATGGAGCTTATAAAGATCCTGGTACAAAACAAATGCCCAACCATTCCTCAGCCCATATCCCTCCTGCTGACTCACAATCACAACCTGTGAACCCTGTTTTCACCCCTGACCCCTCGGCCATGAATTGAATTGTCTGGATATCGCCTCATTGGCTCATGTGTTCATGCTCTCCAGGAACACAGGATATGCTTTAGAGCTGCTACATTGAGAGCTACCTGAGACTTTTTGATTTGCCTTGAGATCTTTATCCGCACAAGCAGCAAATAACTTATTTGTACCCAACACCGAGGCCCACCAAAGGGTCATTCACGTGAAGCATCTGGGGGGAAAAAAGCAGCATGACAAACGTGTAGTTGTGGGGGGATTTCGCTCCTAACGTTTCTGTCGATACTGAACAACGAATAAAGTGAGCGCTGCTAAAATCAAAACATGTGTGAGGGTAATGCCTCCTGTCAATGTCAAAGTACTGACATTCAATCTGGAGTTGGTCCCCAGGTGCTGCTAAGTGGCTGACCGCTACTCGTGGTTCTAGGAAAGTTTCCCGCAGAGAATGGGTAAAATGCTGAGGAAGAATTCCCTTAATCTCAACCTTAATTTGTGGTTTTATTTACAGTAGTTTTATCAAACTTGTATGTCAATTACCACCTGACAAACTATTGACCCCTCAAAGTACCACCTCTATGACCAGTGCTAAAATATGGCAGCATAAACCGACCTACTAAATTCAGACACTGATGATTTATTGTTTTCAGCTGCACTGTACAGCAAGCTTGCACGAGAACTGTCACTTAAACACTACAGCAGCAGTGGTGTAATGCATTTAAGCATGTGGATTCCAAATTATTCTGTAGTGTGAGGGGTTAACAGACGTGATTTTAATGTCATCGGACACATTGGACTTCAAATCGTAAGTAATAAACCTGTTTGATATTTATGAAAGCTTATGAAATGAAGCTTATGAAAAGCTTATGAAAGCTTTCTTACTCCCATTTGTGGCGAGGCGTCACAGGCTTCAGATCCGGGTTGTCGTCAACCAGAACTCTGTTTGAGACAAACTGCCTTTCAGTCTCCTCAAATGCTTTCTGACATGTTGTGGACCACTCCCACTTAGCACCTTTTTGCAATAACCTGGTCATGGGCACTATCAGTGTTGGCAGATTTTGAAGAAACTTTCCATAGTAACGCAGTAGTGAGAGAAGTGAGTGAAATGACTCGAGTTCTGTGACAGTACCAGGAACTGCAGCTTTAGCAATAGCCTCACATTTCTTTTGCATGGGGTGAATTCCCTCAGCATCAACGACACATCCCAAATAAGACACACTAGGTTGAGAAAAAGCACATTTTAATTTTTTAACCCCCGGGTTGTGCCTTACCAGCCTCTGTAACACTTCCTAGTTTTTTATATGTGTGTCTGTATCTGGTCCTGTGATCAGGATATCATCTAAATAGCAGATAACACCATCTATGCCCTGCAGAACGTGATCCATTAGCTTTTGGAATATGGCAGGTCCACCACAGGAAGTCTGTTTAACAGTCCAAAACTGTTTAGAGCTCTCATCTAACTCTACTTGTTGGTAGGCTTGTGACAAATCAAGTATGGTGAATTCCTTTCCACCTGCTACCTTTGTGAATAAGTCCTGTGGTTTTGGAACGGGGTACTTAGTATCTACCTCAAGCCATGGTTTGATAGACACCTTAAAATCTCCACAAATCCTGACTGACTGATCTAGTTTAGGACTGTTTACAGTAGGCGTAGTCAATTCACAGCTGTAGTAACCCCCTCAGACAGAGCGTGACCTACAAAACCTGGGAATGGCCCCAGGCACACCAAGCAGTTTAGCTTTAAATCCTGTCAGACTGGGCTGAAACGCCTCCAAGAACCTGTCACACAAACCAGCAATGTCACCGCATGGTGCTGCCATGTTAACTTCAGACCAATCCGGCTTTAAGGTTCTGATTTAGTACCACTACCTACAACTACCAGCAATTCCAGAGTACGAATGCACCCGTTGCACTTCACTTTCACAGAAGTCCTTCCTCTCACACAAAATGACTGTTTTACTATATGTTCCCAAAACACAGGTGGTTGTTAGTTTAGCTTTCTTAAATCTTTGTTTGTATAGTTCAGCTGCTCCTGTGTCTACTTCCATTTTATCGTTTCCGGTTTACATTGACATACACATAGTATGGTTTCTCAATTTCTCCACCACATTCAGTCGGAAACTCTGGTTTTGAAAACAGTTCAGTCCCATTTACATTCCCTGCCTGGTGCTCAGTCATAAATTCACGGGATTTGCTCTCACATTTCCCTGCCCTCTGCTGCCCCAGCTTCACAGGCTGTGCTCTGCCACTGGCGTCGCCATCCATCTGTGCTTTTGTGTCAAGGTGCTTGGTCCACCAAGTTGATTTTTCCTTTCTTCCGTCTGGTTGGGAACAGCAAGCCTTGGCGATATGTCCTTTCTTTTTACACAGGCAGCATTCCACCTCCCTAAAACGGCAATCATCCGGCAGGTGTCCTTGGTATTTTAATGGTGGCGATAATGGTGTTACTTTGAGAGCTCAATATTATCTCAGGTGGTATTTGGTTTTAAAAGTTTGAAAACACCTGGACTCGACCAATGTAAAATAAATACAAGATATTTTTAAAAGAAAACCTAATAATAAAAGTTTAAGGAGAGGACCTTTAAAACCTGCCATACATGAAGTGTTTCTATGCCCAGAGTGGATGTATTATTATTGTATGTATTAATGCGCGTGTGAATGGGTGAATGTGAATGCAGTATTTTACAAAATGCTCTGAATGGTTGAAAACAAAGACAAAATGCATTACGTCCATATAAAGGCGCTTCATGTTATCCAAGACAATAACAGAATGATCACAGGCCTGGCACCCCATACCACATTTGTCACAGAGAGAAAGGTGCTGATGAGAAAATCAGATGCTTGGTTGTTTAAGAAGTCCAAGTGTGGTGTGGAAAGGTGTCATATATATTTATTTTAGTTTAAACCGTTGAAACAAGAGTCCAAATCTCTGTGGTGTAGTAACATCTTACACACACATATGGCTTCTATGGTGGAGTTTAACAACTACAGCTGCAACTACTTTGAGTAAAAATGTGAGACTGAAGCTGTGCTTAAAAGTCAAGTGTGTAACACTTTGGGGGGGGGTTTATTGGCAGAGAATGAATATACCCGTGGGTCAGGGTCAGGACCCACTGACGGGTTGGAGGGGAATTTGTTTTGGGGTGCCCAAACAAAACTGCAGAATTATTTTTTAAATTACATGCATGAAATGAAATGTTAATGAATTTACCAAAAATCAAATTATTATTATTATTTCTTTTTAATTATACCTTTATTTAACCAGCATAAACTCATTGAGTTTAAGAATGTCAGGGTCCGGCTCCACACGCCTCCTGTCTTTTGTTTTGTTGTTTTCCACTTCCTGTGCAACCCTGTTTTGCCTTGTAGTTTCAGGGGGCTTGACCGGGCAGCCGGGTGGAGCCTCTCCCTACGCACCTGCAACTCATCTCCTGATCACCACCCTTATAACCCCTGTTGTTCCCTGTGGCTCTTGTCAGCGCGTCTCTCAGTCTCAGTGGTACCACGACCGACACGTATCAGAACTAGGTTTTTTTTCCATTTTTGAGACTAAACTCTAACCACTTGTTTTTTCCCTTCCCTTTCAGCCCCAGCGTGTGCCCGTTTTCCGGGAGACTTCACTCCGGCCAGCCAGCCAGTCTCCTCGTTTTTTGTTTCCCTTTCTTTGGCTAAGTAGTTTGTGTTTTTGTTTCCTTTTGTAAATAAATTGTCATTTTTTTCCCTTTTAACCATCCGGCTTCCGCTCTTTACTTGGGTCCATACCTGTCCACCGTAAGAACACAACAAAGAATCTCTTTTACAAGAGTGTCCTGGCCTATTTTCCCGGCACATTTTATGAGGCAAAGACATTTATAACATTTAAAACAGTGGCGTAATCATCACACATATAACTGACACTAAATAGACACTAAATAGAAAAAAAAAAAGTAAGAGAGCAATGTAGGCTTAGTGACTTTAAAACCAGTTAAAATCAATTCAAAACATCTAAAGCCAGAAGTGTGTGCCTCTAGTCATTCAGTAGCTCTTGAAATGTGTTCAGTGAGACCAGCTCCTTCAATTTTAGCACATTTCCAGTCACAGAGTTCCAGTCACAGGGAGCAGCAAACTTAAAAGCATTTTTTTCTAGGGTTAGGGTTCAGTTCTCACTGATGGAACCGACAATAGAAACAAGTCCTGTGACCTAAGACCACGAGAACTTGTTTTTTGAAAGACCTAAAATACACTGAATGAAAAATAATTAATTTACCAATTCAATTTAATGTTAGATAATACAGATACATCCATAAATTAGTTGCTAAATTATATTTATTTGCTCTACAATTCATATTGTGTTTTGGTTCTCGATATATATTTCCTTTTTTAAAACGTGGGTCCCCCCCATAGAAGGTTTGGGAAACAGTGACTGGAGTATACTTCCCATATCTATGTTGTTGTAAGAGTATAACTACCTTTAAAATGAAATTAATTTGGTTTTGTAGCTTTAGAACAATTAATTTGTGTTTACTTTAGGAAGTGATTGAGCTTCAACAAAGTCAACCAGGGTGTGTTTCACATATGATGACATAAATCTGGTGCATAAACCAACTTTAAGTGAAGAGTCATACTTTCATGTCTACGCGTACGCTGAGGTTTGCTGCGTTTTTTTGTTTTTTTCCATATGAATTTGGACTCACATCCAGTTTGGTACGAGATGGTGAGCCGGGACCCACGTATGTAAAACTCAAAGAATCAAAGATTAGCAACACTAGACTGATGTGGACCCTCGTCACTGTCTGAACAGAACCTCCGTCAGGACTTTCTCAGTCCTTAAACATTGATATTTTTACGAACACCAAAGTTCCATAGTCGCCACCCACTTTAAATTGGCGTGACCAATGGAAGTGGGTCAAAATGCCTCTGCACATAATTGGATTGACCTACAACCAATGATCCAGATGACACACGCAGAGCGTTTGAAAATGTGTCGAAAAACATGTTTGTTTTAGTTTTCTAGGAGTGATGGCTCTTTAGCAATGGCTTCTAATGACTTCTCATCCTCTCATCTCCTCCGTTTGATTTAAATGGTTGAGCGAGTATCTCTTGTCTGCTTCACAAAGTTGTGGTACTTGTCTGCGGAAGAGAGAGTGTGTAAGCTGAGAGGCAGCCAGCAGGGTGATATACACAGCAGGGTGACAGACACAGGGTTAAAAGGTCGGTGTAACAAGACAACTGAATATCGTGCACGTCCTTAACAAATGTTCTTTCCCACATGATGAATGAGCACATGAACTTTTTAAAATTACAATTGTAGGTAATCTTCATATCCAATTTTATGTCACCAGTGACTGATGATGAGGTATTTGGAGTAACATTAATCTATCCCTAAACTTATGAGCTGAGAGGCAACACACCAAGAGCCGAGTTTGTGCGATTGCTCGACTTCTGTTAATGGCTAATCTGCTTAAGGTGTAGTTAAATTATACAAGTCTTGGTTTTAATAGGCATTATTATACAGTGTCAATCAAGAACCAGCAGACACTACACATTAGATTGCCATTAAATCAAGAACATCAAGAACCAGCAGACACTACACATTAGATTGCCATTAAATCAAGTGTAGAACGGCAGCCAGACTCTTGTTAATGCCTCTTTGTACTTAACTTTGACATTTGGTGGTTTTGCTCCGAAACCCAGTGTAAACAGTGTAAGGAGTGTCTGTTTGTCCTCTTAATACAAGTCCAAGATTTTTCTAACATTGCCACACATTTTCCCACTTCTTTTACATGTCAAATCATGATTAATCTGTGGAAAAGTGTCAGGGTTTTAAGAAAGAACACAGACATCTTGAGTATAGAAGTGTTAGTTTAAAACAGCACTATAATCGTGGGGTTCCAAGGATTATTCAAATGTTTGACACGGGAGACAAGAAAATTTTATTTGTATAACATTTTGTAAATTAAAATACACATTGTTAATGGGGCAGGGAGGCCCACATCAGAAGCAGGCACAGACTACACATTTCAGTTTGTACTAGACACATCAAAGATGAAAAGTTGCCAAGCGATCTTGCCGATTCAATAGGGTGTTACCATGGTAACCACTGGAATTTTGGCAAGGTTTGCCCCGTAACTGATCCGCTCAGACGCAACACAAGAGACCAACCATGAACATGTCTGCAAACGTGAACTTGAACCAACAGGAAGTTAGCCATTTTGAATTTAGACACCGAGTTTCACCACAAAACTTTGCTGTACGTCGACCGGTTTGCACAGAACTTCACATGTGGGATAAGAGACCCCTAGCACATGAAAACTGAGTCAACGGCATAGCGCCACCTTCTGACGGGCTGACTCCTCTTATTTATTAACTTGTAGTTTTTAGCCTGTCTTGCACTGAATCACTGATCGATGAACGTGTGAAATAGAGTTCTGTTTTTAACAGGACATAAACTTGTCACATAAAAGGAATCGTGAATCTTGACCTTCACATTCTGCTGACTGCTTCACCTTTTCACACACACCTGTTTCCACTTATCGTCAGCCCCGCTTTCTCTCTCTCTGTCTCTCTCTCTCCAGCTCTCTGTAACTACACCGCATTCTTAAATCAACCTTTCAATCCGTAGAGTAAAGACCACTTTCCTTCCTCGGTTCCTTGTTTTTCCTCCAGTTACACCAACTTACCTACAGCTTGTGTGTTCCAGGTCCATCCAGTGCCATCAGTCTTCATGGCATCCCTCACTCTTCACCTTGGCCAATTTGAGCCAACTTTATTTGTGATCGTGAGTATGTTGAGGATGTTTTTATGACCGTCTGCAGGACCGTCTGACACATTTATCATCTATCTATTCACATCTATCTATTCAACTTAATACATTTAAGTTTTAAAATATGCAACTACATTGGTGCTGAAAAAAAATAAATAGAAGAAACATACTGTTTGTCACAGCCGTAGATAATACAGAATAAAAAATTTTAAATGTCCATGAATAAGCCCAGTCAACACAAGGAATAAATATCTGTTGAATGTCATAAGTCAGTGTACTAAAGTTGAACCAAACCAGAAAGTAGTGCAGGGTGGATATGTGGAGGCCTGGTCTTCAAATAGGTCTCCTAATACTGTGTGAAGTAAAACGCTTTTAATTCCAATTCCAAACGCTGGGATGCTGTAATAGGGACGCTAAATATATTGTATAGGATGCCAATAAAAACCGAATGCAATGATTCTATACATAGTTTCTCCCTCACACATGATAGGGAAGGATGAGGTGAGGCATATCCAACATGCAACTCAATAAATGTTGAGACATTTTACACACTGCTGACATCTCAAACTTTTCGGCCCTCCGCTCGATTGCATGTGTTAGTTTTGCATCATAAATACATTGTTAATGTGAAATAAATGTTGTTCTATATCAACACAGACACTTATATTTTGAAATATCTGTCATTGTGATACATTTTGGTCATTTGAGTTTGAGACCCCTGCTTTAAAGGGCTTGTATGATCAACACATGCAAGGAATTGTGCACATACAGAGCACTTTATTTTCCTCCATCACTCCAGTGCTGACAGTTCAAGGACTGTTTCATTTTTCATGTGTAACTCATAATAGATTGCTGTAGAGCGATTGGTACACATGTTTCTGATCATGCGTGTCAGTTTGCAAGACCTTGTTTGCATATGAATTCCGAGACTAAATGATATTTTGAATAGGAAACTGAGGTTACCTGGAATTTATCATTATCATAATTGATATTCCTAGCAAGAAGCAGACTATTTCTCATTCATATGAATTGAAATGAACTTCAGACACACTGATTTTCTTCTACTTACTGGTCACACATTCAACATACAAATTTAATTTAACCTTAAGCTAACCAGAGTTCAAATGTTTGCGGCACACATGACCAGTTCCTCAGAAAAAGAGGTTCTGCCTCACATTTGTACCTTCTAACTACTGTTGGTGGAGGTTACACTTTATTATTGACTATCAGAGATTATAATCATAACATTAACATAAAAATATGAAAATCAATGTTAATGACTTTACTATAGTAAAGTTCCTGGGGGCACCACCCTTTGAAAGAAGGGAAAAGATAACCAATTTACTGATTCAGTCTCATGAATTCAGCTGATTACCAATATGGATTATGATTAATAATTAAAGGACAATTGAAGGATTGGAGTGATGCTGGGAAGAAGTTGCCAATATCCACACATGTGCAAAATTAATCAGACCAGACTGTATATTTAAGAAACATTTATTAAAAGAAGAAGACATCAAAGATTAAAACAACAATATCTACTAAATGTAACCATATACAGTGTGTGTGTGTGTGTGAGAGAGAGAGATAGTACACGTCTGTGTGTGCAGACCAAATCAGGTAAAGAGACTGCAAATCAAAATGGTGGTTGACATAGGAACTACAATAAGATGGCGGTGTCAAAGATGGTCACTTCTTGACGGCATGGCTGCTGTACAATATGTCACAAGGTTTTACAGTCTACGCTTTGCCAATTTGTGTTATACTGTGCTAGGCCCAGTTATGTTACTGAATCCTTGAAAGATGCAAAAATGCATGCATAATCTTGACAGAAACATGCTTGCTTTTTATATACTATGTGATTATTGATGAGAATGACAATGTCAATGATGAACGCAGAATTTATTGTTAATGTACGTAGTTGATTGTTCATGGTCAGAATATGCAGTATAACATGTATAGGGAGGATTTATTAATTAACACTATTGGCCTTCTTGCTGACATTTGAATGACTGACATGCGAGACATAAATTAAATTTTCAAAGTTTTGCATGACCTACATTCCTGGCAAATTCAATAAAGTCCTGTTTAACTCTCAGGTCATTGTCCCATAAAGTTGAATTACACAGGAAAACAAGTATCTACTTGTGAAAACTCTATAAGTTACAATCTCAATTTATGCATTCCCTCCTAATTTCACACATGATATATGACCAAGATATATCATGTCAACCTTTAGCAGGGAGAATTATTACGTTCATTTAGTTAATATGACATATTTATAGCAATGGGTTGAACAGCAGATGTCAAATAAATAAATATGCCTATATGACCTGTATTTTTTTTTAATGTTTTTTGTCTATTTTTTATCTATTATGGTGGCAACGTTATGTTAGTTAATAAAAGTGCAATAATCCAAACATAACACTCAGGACACAAAATGTGTTTGTGTAGATTGTGTCAAAGACATGTGAATAGGTATTGTGCTGAAATCAAACTTCTACAGCACCAGGGAAAATATAAAATTAAAAAAATAAATAAATTAAAAACTAATAATTAAAGTAATATGAGTATATGAAAAATAATAACTTAAAAATGTTTGTCATCATTTGTTACTGTAAAACATGGTCTCCAAATGCTGCAGCAATAAATGTGAGATAGTGGCAGTTCCAGCTACCAAGAATGCAGTAGTTTGCTAAATACCTTACATTATATATGCTAAATACCTACATCTACAGCTATTTGATTATTTTATACACTAACCTTCACTGAGATACACAGCATACCAAGCATGGTCTTGTGCTCCTGTTGCACATCTTTAAATTTTGAAATATTTTGTGTTCAGATTTATCTATCCATATGTCTGGCCATTCTCACTAGATATTTTCTCATTTTTAGATCATTTCTGAAAACCCTAGAGAGGGTTGTGTGTTATAAATAATCACGACATATCAGCCGTTTTCAAAATACTCAGAGCAGCCTGTTGGGCACCAACAGCAATGTCATCTTCAAAGTGACTTAAATCACCTTCCTTCTCCAATTTGATGTTCGTTTGTACTTCAGCAGGTTGTTTCAACTCTGTCTACATGATACTGAGTTGCTGCCTTGTGATTGGCTAATTAATATTTGAATTAGCCAGATGCAAATTGACTTGTGTGATCATTATTTTACAACACGTTGCTTTTGCGTTTTTGTGTTATTGTCCAGCAAAATATGTCCTTTGGGCTTTCCGTACATACTTCCGGATATAGACAGGAAGAAAGAGTGAATATGTACATTTATAGCAACAAACGACACAAAAAAGTGATAAGGAACAATATTAACAACAAACTTGATGTATTGGTTATTTTGAAGACGTGTTTTATTTAAACTCTGCTTATTAAATAAGGGTTCGGGCCATCAAAGAGGCTTTTATTACAAAATTACGTGGCCATTAATGGAACCCATTAATTTATATCATTAAACAATTAAAGTAGCTCATAATGTCTACAGCGCAAAGCAGAGTCGTTTGCAAATTGACTTGTGTGATCATTATTTTACAACACGTTGCTTTTGCGTTTTTGTGTTAATGTCCAGCAAAATATGTCCTTTGGGCTTTCCGTACATACTTCCGGATATAGACAGGAAGAAAGAGTGAATATGTACATTTATAGCAACAAACGACACAAAAAAGTGATAAGGAACAATATTAACAACAAACTTGATGTATTGGTTATTTTGAAGACGTGTTTTATTTAAACTCTGCTTATTAAATAAGGGTTCGGGCCATCAAAGAGGCTTTTATTACAAAATTACAACCCGGAAGTCGTGTGTTTACACTCGGTTTACCCGTTTGACAGGTGGCAGTACGCAGACGCACTTATTTGTTTGCTGTAGTTTCTCAGTTTAACGTCGACTTTCTCTTAAAAACCTCCGACAATGGCCTCCGGTGGCGGAATTCAGATACCGAGCCGTCTCCCGCTGCTGCTGACCCACGAAGGAGTGCTGCTGCCGGGCTCCAGCGTCAGGTTCAGCGTCGACTCTCCGCGGAACATGCAGCTGGTGAGCCAGCGGCTGCTGAGGGGGACTTCGCTAAAAAGCACCATCATAGGAGTGATTCCCAACACCAGAGACCCGCAGCACGACACCGACGACCTGCCCACACTGCACAAGTAACTCCACACTCAGTCACAGAAGCAGCCGGGATCATTAATCACTTCTGTTGACTGTCAACAGATTACTCACTACTTTGATAATCGACTAAACGTCTCATGTAGGGCTGCGACGATGATTGATTAATTAGTTGATCATTAACCGACAACGAAATTAGCCAACTACAAATGTGATAATTGATTTTTCTTTTTGAGTGATTAAAAAAATAATTAAGGTAAGTCCTTTGATTTTTTTAGCTTTTGAACAGTGAATATTTTCTCATTTATTTTCTCAATGTAGATAGAGAGATAGACAGGTATATAGATACTTGCTGTATATAGGTACTTTATTGATCTCAGACTGGGAAATTGTTATGTTACAATAGTAACAGACATCAGGCATATAACGTGCTGAAGGGAAGACATAAATAAAATAAAAGAATAAAATAGAGCATAAAATAAATAACAAGTAAATGCTAAATTATAGTATATATATATATATATATATCTTCTCAAACAAATTGTTGGGAGCATCATCAGTCCAAGGTTTGTTGTGTTTATAAAAACATTTTCTGATATTTCATGGACCAAACAACTACTCAATTGAAAAAATGATTGACAGGCTCATCAGTTATGAATATAATTGATTTATCAGCTTATTAACACTAGAACTACCAAGGCAGCCATTCTGACCTTTTCCCACATCACAATGGAAATCAACCTAATAAGGGTTGCATTGATTAATCAATTATGAATTGATTACTGATTAATACCTAAATACTTTGATAATCTACAGTATTAATGGGTCTGAATGATTTCTGGAATAGGTGAAACACACCCTCTGATTCTTTTTAGCTTCTCAAATGTGAATATTATCTGGATTCTTTGCTCCATATAACAAAGAAATTATATGATTTTGGTTTGTGGACAAAACAGGACATATGGGAACATTACAATGTCCAGGTTAGGGAAATGCCAGTTGATTTTCTGACATTTTATGAATCAAACAACTTATTGATTAATTCTAGAAAATAATCAAGAGATTAATGAATTATGAAAATACTCACTAGTAGCTCCAGTACTAGTTCAATGTTAAGAGGATTAATATATAGGAAAAAAATACTTTTTCCTCTTGAGAAACAAGAAAAATAAATTTTTTGGCAGCCAAATGTCTGCTAGTTCTTTTAAATTTTAACCATTTGACACATTAAACAGCTGGTGTCTAAATACTTGTCATAATAATAAGATTAGATTAGATGTTTGTGTTATGCACTGGTCATAGTTATGGGGATTTGTTCTAGAAAAGTCTGCAGTTAAAGAGTGGCCATGCAGTCACAGAGAGGTGGACTTTAAACTTTCCAGACCTGCAGTCTGCCAGGTCTCTCTGTTTACAACATTAACAAGGGCCCAATGATTCAGAGGATAAAAAAAAAAGAATTAAACTGTTTTTGCGATTATATTTGTGATACAACTCCATGTTGAAGTTGTTACTGACTGGTATTGCTTACAGTGGGGCGCCTAACATGCGTTTGCGTCCATGTTTTTCCTGAATTCTGTCTGGAACTCCGTGAGCTAGAAGGTCACATCAATCCCAGCTCTGGCTTCCCAGTTCCAATGTAAATAGAACACCGCATCACCACAGTAAGGTTTGTCATGGGACTCATGAGAAGGACTCTCAGTGCTTATAAAAGCACAGAGAGAAAAGTAAAAACTCCACAGTCCTATAAATTGCACAGGAATTACGAAAGTATTTGTTTCTAAATTCCAGCCTTTTGCACTTTGAAGTTTTTACATGAATAGGTTTATTGTTCAGACTTTAAAGTTGTGTAATTTAAGTTTACTTATCATATCTTATTAGCTTGAGTAAGCCAAAAAAAAAAGTTGTTAAACCAGTCACTGGTTTTACGACAGCAACTGAAGGGAAAAAACAGCAGTTGTTCATAGTGTGAATTATTCACTGAAAAGGGACGTCATGTAATGCTTCAGTCCACCTGAAAATCGCACATGCATTTAATGCCAAATAAAGTAAGGGAAAGGGGCAGAAAGATGAGTTTCATGCTGGTTTTACACACGTCTTTGATTTAGAACCATGTCATCTGAAATCCACGTGCACATCCTGTAAATGTAGTCACTCACTCTGTAGTGGGTGCTAATCGGAAACACATTTTTGTGCATGTGGGAGTTTGTGTTCGTAGACATCACACGCCACAAAATAAAAATCACTTTTTGTTTGCTTTATTCGTTCACCCATATTGTGATAAAAATGTTTGCAGCTTCTGGCTTGAGAGGGGCTGAACTGTGGCTCCCAGTTAAATAACATATTCTCCCCAGCAGTAACTCGAACCCCTCAGCTACAGAAGCACTTCATGTAGCAGGTCCATTTATTTTACTGTAAGGAGTCTCCACACAACCACTGGAATGTCAGTCGTGTTTTTAAAAGATCGAGATGAATAGTTGCTGCAGAAAGGCAAAGCTGCACTTTGATCTCCTTCCTCTCTCTCTGTCTGTCTGCACAGAATTGGAACCGCAGGGATTGCAGTGCAGGTTGTGGGCAGTAACTGGCCAAAGCCCCACTACACCCTCCTCATCACCGGACTGTGCCGCTTCAGCGTGTCGAGGCTGCTGAAGGAGCGGCCCTTTGTCCTGGCAGAGGTAACGCTTTGTTCAGTTAAGTGACGTCCACGTATAGAGAGAATTTAAGTCAAAATCTATAAATTGACTGCAAAACAGAAGATTTAAAAAAGCAGTTTTATAGAACAAAACGATGTAGACTGAAGCACAAACTTATTGCGCCTTCACTTCATAACCAAAAAACAAGAATTCAGAGGCCGACTCATTATAATTCAGGCCTTATCCACAAGGAAACAGAACTTTCCCCACTTTGTTTTATTTCTTTTTCATTCTTAAAAGTTTTCTGTAAAAACATGGCATCATTTCAAGAAATGTGTTCATACACACAAAACCTCCAAAATGAGTCTGACTCTATTATTCTAGATGCAAGAAAATGGACATTTGAGGTTAAAAAAAAACAGCATGAATTTTTATTAAAAAGCCCAAGTCAAGGCAGTCACAGATGGTTTTAAAGTTAAAAGGCTTTTATTTTTAATACTGACACTTTTTTGTGTACCTTGACTTCCATTTATTTTTAGCATAAAACCTCTATTTCTATGGATAGTCTGTTTCATGTTTAGGCAGATGGAGGCAACAGCTTCATTGCGCTAGTAAAGTGAGACAACTGTTAACAAGTTGCAGTGTGACAAAACACCAGAGTGATTTGTGTTGTTGAAATGTGACATTCAAGAGGCCACTGTGACCTTGATCTTTGACCCTATGATGACCTAAATCTAAGGAGCTAATCTTTGTATGAAAGAGAATACTTTCAAAAGATTTACTCAACGTTTTTGAGATATTGTGTTCAGAGGAATGGGATGGATGAATGAACTAATCAGAAACAGTACATTCAGCACTTCTTCATGCAATAGTCCAGTTATTTACTGGTTTCTTTAAAAAAAATCACCATAAAAAATCCTCTGTAGTGTCAGTTCATGTAGTAATGTCGTTTATGTATAATTGAACAGTTATCCATCATGTTTAACAAACCTGCTTTGTTGTCCCGATGGTTTATGCTCTTTAGTGTCTCAGCACATTGTATTCTACTTTCATTGCATCTGAAGTTTTGTCATAAAAATTTAAAACAGATTCCAAATGTCATTTAATGACCACTTGAAAGCAGAGTGGAGACTGGTCTTCAATGAAAAATTGGGCCAGTATCAGTCATCCAGTGTAGGGCTGAAACAATTCCTCTAATAATTCGAGTAATTTAATTATTGAAATTACTTGATTGAGGTATATTATCTGTGTCAACTAATCATGAAAGACAGTATTATGTTTCGTGTAATTTCAGTTACACAATGCGCTCACTTACGCTCATGATCCGCCAGGATGGTTATCAACGTGATCACCCGAGCTCTCAAGTCACACATGCATTTTAATAAGTTCACATGATATGAACTTATTAACACAATCAGAAAGTGATAAAACATATGAATGAATTAAACTTATTTGAAAATCTATGAATGGATGATGTGAAGGCAGATTGTTCTGCGTAGTCCATTCCTACAGCTGTCTTGAATTAGCAATCTATCAGCCAATCAGAAAATAGGATTTCTTGTTATCGGGTAAAGTCTGTAAATAGGTTGCCGCTGCAAGCACTCGTTCCATGAATGCGCACGAACGCTGTGAATGTGTGCACAGGTTTCAGATGAGATGGAAGTGAAATAGCACTTAGGTAATCACTTCTATACTGTATATATAAGAAGTTATCAGAAGTTTGCCTGTTTTTTTTTTCTTTTTTACTGTTTGTGTCGTCTGTTTGGATTTAAAGATGTCAGGAAAGAAACAGAAAACTATTCTTTCATTCTGGGCAGACTATGGCCAGTGCTGTTTAATGGGCCAGTTTGGTGCCAAATGTCTTTTTGATCCATCTTTCTTTTTTGTTCTGAAAGGCAGAAATAAAACAATTTATTTGGTTTAGTGTAAATTGTCTTTTATTAGATCACCCCCCCCCAACACACACACACATCTCGCTCATCAAAGCCTCGTCATCTAACTCCACGCTTCAATAGGGCTATTGAAGACGAAGTTAGCTTACACTGCTGACATAACTGAAGTGTGGAAGGATGGCGACAGAGATGAAGGCAGTGAGGAGCAAGAAGATATGCAGCGTAAGAAATGAGGAAAAAGTACAAACACAGTACAGAATGCAGAATGCCCCAGTTTTTTAATCCGATTAATCGATTAATTGTCAGAATAATCAATAGCTGCAGCCCTAATCCAGTGAAAGTCAGTGAAGAAGTGAAGAAAAAGCCTCTTGGATGAGAAGTGAACGTCTTCAAGAAGAACTTTAAGTCCAGTTGCTACTGACGCAATGTGTTTTAAATAACTACTGTATGGTCTGGAAGAATGAGAATCTACAGAGACAAGCCAGTCGACCATTTTACTGTAACTGATTCCAGCTGAGCCCTGTGAAGTTTTTTCATGAACATGCGTAATCCAGCAAACCAGCACATGGAGGCAGATGCGAATAACCTTTTTAAGACATTGAAAATCCAGTTCTATGTTTTAAAACAATAAAGTCCAGATATTCCAGATCCTTTTACCAGTAATCTGTTATTAATGGGTCCATTTTCTGTGTTGTTTGACTAAAAACAGGCTTTTGTAAAACATTGTAGGTGGAGCAGTTGGATAAATTGGAGCAGTACACGACTCCAGCAACAGAGGGCATCAGCCCTGATGATGGAGAACTTGGGGAGTTGTCTGAGAAGTTCTACCAGGCTGCTGTACAGGTAATGTGTGTAGCACTGCAGCTAGCAGTTCTTTTTTAATTGAATAATCTGTTGATTATTTTCTCAATCATTGGTGAAACAAACCTCGAAATTATGATGCTCTTAAAAATGTCTTAATCAGTTTTAATAATCTCAAGTTCAAACTTAATGTGCGTGTTACACATCTTCTCCATTTTTGGAGCATCTCCGTAGCAGTGTTACAGCGCCACATGCAGATGGGGCATCTATACAATGCAGTGTTAATGGAGGACATTATAAGAATGAAAAATATTGTATCGGTTCCATATGGATAAGGCCTGTAATTTCAGACTGTGTTGCAGGGATTCGTCCTCTGTCATTAAAGATTTCTGTCTGTGTAGATTTACAGGAAGGTTGTTTATAATAGAAAATGGCAAAGTGAGTATGAGTGTGACCCCATGAGCTCGGAGACTATATAAATCTGTTTACTGTAGGATAGAGGCTGTTTTAAAAGGCGAATATCCATAGTTACCCATACATACATGCCAGTGTATACTTAAGGTTTTTTTTCTTAGTTGCCTCAGGGCTGTTTCCATAACACCTACAGAGAAGTGATGACAAACAGCAGAGTTCCTCTGTCTGACCGTCTCACCAAAGACCCTGTCTATGCACCTGTTATTCATTCATTCATTCACGCAGACTAACACTGCATCCATACTAATGCGATCTCAGTTCAGAGGCGCGTTTTAGAGCATAATTGCAAAAAATACTATAAACAATGTGGAAATTTTGGACAGACACTTAGATGGAGCTGCTGCTGAAGCTAAGGTTGTAGTAACTTTTTCTAAATTCTAAAGTGAATTATCATTTTGAAATGTCTCATGTTCTGCCTTTCAGTAGGGGCAGGGAAATAAATGTCACAATATATTGTTTTTGCTTTGTTTGTTGGCAATTTTTAAATTGTTTTCTTACCCAGAATCTTGATATTTGTTCCAGCTTGATAAACAGGGACAGCTAAAAGTTAGCAGTTGCCAATTTACTACCGTACCATATGATCTCAGGCATTCCATAGCCTGGCTAATGCCATCCTTTGTCTCAATCTCATTTGTGATTGAGTATGGGTATGGAAAGTGTGTGGCCACCTTCCATTTTCAAGAGGTGTCACTAACAAATGTGAAAATGCCTCTGTACTTTTTTATACCTACAACCAACAAGACTAATGATCCAGATGGCGTATGCGGAATCACGGAAAATGTGTCAACAAACGTGGTTATTGTAGTTTTCTACGTGTGATGGCCTAAGGAAGAGGTGAATTGAATGACATCTGCTCTTTGGTGGCCCCCGTGTTGGACATGCACAAAGGCTGCTAGATGTTGCTTCCCTGCCGCCATCATGTTAAGCCCCACTCTAACGCCATCGGGTCCCTTTTTCGGAACTTCCATAGTTGGCCAAAACCACATCCTTGCCAGACAGATCTGCAGAGTGAAGCAAATCATTGGCAGATTCGGCTTAGTTCGTCCAGGCTCAGAATTTCATGTAAATTTAACACTCTGAAGAATATTAATAACCTGGAGCTCAAATGTTATTGACGCTCAATAACAGTTTCTGTCACACCTTGGAGCAGCCCGGTGACTGTTGTTAGGGTTATAGTGAGCACTGCCCACTTTTCACAGAGGTTAAATTTTCCTGGGCCTTTAAAGAGGACATTCACTGGAAAATCACATTTCTGATGTTTTTTGGTGTCTCCCTGTGTCCTTCCCCGTATGTAAACATCACTAAAGTGTCACAATAAACACTTCAGCCACAAAGAGGGGCTTCTCTGTTTACCTGAGCTCGAGCAAGCGGTTTTCAAAATTCGAATTTAGTTAAGTAACTTGTACATTTGCCTAGTACCTGTTCAGAGTGCCTGTTCAGAGGCTGGCAGAGAGCAGCAATAAACTGCCTTAATCTGAAGAGACTATGAGGTTTTTTGAGCATAAATATTATTTAATTTATCTAAGTAGACATCAGTAATCTCGATTTTTTTGTTCAAAAATACCAGACCTTTAACACAAATCACAGATGGCGCTTTTCCATATCTAGTTCTAGCACTGCTTGACTCATCTCAACTCTACTTAGTTTGGGTATCAGGCATGTCATTTTCCATTACTTCATAATTCCTAGGGTGCAGTGACAACACTCTCTGACCAATCAGTGGCTCTGGTCTGTTGATGTCACATTTTATTATTGGCTCAGCTTGCTTGGAACCTCGCCAGAGCTGGTACCAGAAAAGCACCAGGTACCAGGTATTATCCATAAAAGCAAAAAAAAAAAACAATTCAATTTGAGCTGGGTAATGCTATAACTATATTTTTATAAAAAGCCAAAAGTCTCTTGAATGAGAGGTAAAAGGTAATAATAAAAAAAAAAAAAAAAAGTAAAGACCAGTTGCTACTGACTCAGCGTTTTTGGTAAGCAGATAGCAGAATGTGAAGAAGTATGAATGTCTTGCTGTTTAAGCTTTTTGTGATTTGCAGTAATGAACCATTCCGGCTTACTCTCACCACTGGTTGCTGTGAAAAATAGTTGTAGTTGTCATCTACCCATCCTGGCTAGGGGACTGTTCTAACACACTGCATGAAACTGCATCCTTAGATTGGACATTGTCATTGCATTTTTTTACATTATACACAATGGTTCCGGATTTTACTCTGCTTGACCTTTTGTATCTGTTGTATTTTATACCTTTCATTCAAGTGTAGTTTTCTTTTTTCCATGATATTAACATTCCTTTTTTTTAACTACTTGAGGCATAGTAATTATGTAAAATAGCAAGCGTAGAGCAGCTGAAGGTGATTTTACCAGCTGTGTCCAGCGACATGACATCCAAACGTGACTGGATAGAACAGGTAACATCTGGTCACTTTGATGTGGCTGTCGACATAAACCTGTTGGTACTCGCAGCAGCGACCTACAGTGTTAATGGTAGTGCTTCTCATTATTTTGCTTTCTCCCCTGTGGGAAATTTGCCTTTGATTTTTCACTCAAACTGACGCACCTCTTTGGTAAATAGAGATACATTTAAACAGTTTGTTTCAAACTATCACCCTTGAACACTCTCACCAGCAGTTTTCCTTTAAAACATAATTAGTTTTCTCCATGGATAAAAGCTCTTCTGGATGTGTGTTGATATGATGTATGATGGTAAACCCTAACAAATTAGTCTGCGAAGCATCAGGGCAAGAACAACCAGCTTCCAGAACAGTACATACCCCCAAGCTGTCTGACTCCTCAGCACTCTGGAACTACCATTTAAAACAGAATGATAGGTTTTAATCATTTATTCATTATTATTATTCATTTTATCACAAACTTTTTTAACAAGCATATGTTCTTCTGCTGCTTATCCCGCTACAGGTGCTTCAGTAATATTTTATTATTTTAATATCTATTTTTATGGCCTGGATTTAATTTTACTCTTATGTGTTCTCATGTATTTATTTTATTGTGTCATGCACTGAGTGAGTGTTTATTGGGTTTAGTGCTTGAACCCCACTGAAACAAATTCCTATCGACTGTGTCGACATGGCAGTAAAGTATTGAATCTTGAAGATCGTCTTTAGTAGATTCACTTAATTTTTTTATTTAATTTTTCTGCTATATCTTCTGCCTAAATTTTCTTAGGTTACCACTGCAGAGTCACCTTGGCAACTAATTTCCTCTCCTTTAAAGCAACCTCTTGCCTCAGAGGCAGAAAAGCAACTCAACCACCTGTAATAAACAGTTTTCTTAAAAACACCATAACTCAATCCTCCTCAATGAGTAAGACATTTTAAGAATAGCCCTGTGGATTACCAGCATGCTCTTGGGCAAATTCAATGCTCCAGTGTTGATTTTTTACCTGGCTTCCTTTTTGTGTCCTGCCATGAAACCAGACCAAATGATTTGCAAATGGTTTACTCTGAAACTAATATTATAAGCAGCTCCAAAAATTGATTCAAGCCTTAGTTTGGTAATTCTCTTCACCATATGTTAAATAGTAAATTGCCAGTGTTCATTTAGTGCCTTCCTTGATGACTATTCTCCTATTTGCTCACACATTCATTCAGCACATTGACATCTAGAGCTTTTCTGCCACAAGTCTTTTATACACCTTCACATGCTGCCAGCATAGCCATCAGGAGCAACTAGAGGTTGAGTGCCTTGCCTAGAGACACATTGGCAAGTTTTGGAGCAGAGCTGGGGATCAAACTCCCAAGCTTCTGGTTGGAAGACGACACACTCTACTACAGATTCACCTCGTGTGAGAGGGGGGTGGAAGCGGTGACATATCTCATATCTATCGAATTTGTTATCCAAACACTGTCATCATTGGACAAACTCATTCAATACCTTGTTCTTTTTTATAATAAGTCCTGGCTGTACACCAAGACTGCTCTTGGTGGTTCTTCAGCACCGAAGTTCAACGCTTCCCATCACAGATCGGAGTCCTTCTTCTTTAAATGTCACTGTCGCTTCATATTCTTAGATATAGAACAGTGGCATGAAGAAAAGCCAAAACTGCCTTTATAGCAAGGTGAAGATTCTTCTCAATACTGGAAATTAATCCATTCCCAGCTGACATTGGGTGACAGGTAGGGTGCACCCTGGACAGGTAGCCAGTCGCAGGGCCAACATATAGAGACAAACAGCCTTTCGCTCACACCTATGAGCAATTAAGGAAATAGGAATATGTGGAGAAAACCCTGCACGCACACAAGGGAGAACATGAAAGCCTCTGGTCAGCCAGTTCAATAAACAACTGTTGAGGATCTATGGAATTATGCTAAATATTGTATATTGTTACAACCAGCTGTAGACTGAAGGACTGAAAACATTGGGAAACACCCAGCAGAGATGTCACTTTTGACGCATGAATTATAACTTCAGATGTGTAAACAGAGCCAGGTGGCCTAAAACCTAAACCTATGAAAGCATTTTTGCCATCAGCACATAAGAAACAGTCACATTTAAGCCAATTGTTCATGTTATGTATATTATTTTGTGTTTTACCTCTAAGTTTCAGATTGATTACCCTCACCAAGAAGGTGGCATTTGTTTGTTTGTCTCTTTCTCTACCAACAGCTTAATTCATAAAGGATTTAGTTGGGATAGGAGTTGTGGCACAAGGAATAAATTATGAGGTGTTTGTGGTACAGATCCAGGTTCAGGGATTTTCTTTGTAAAATATTTGTTAACCTAATGAGATAGAGGAGTTATGTCCAGACAATGCATGCCACTATTATGTCTGCCTATTAAATACTATATGTATATTTAAGCTGTCAGTCAACATAGCCTAGCAAAACCTGGTGCACATGTTGCAAACAAGGACATTTACAAATGTTATTCTTTCTTCACGGTTTATTCATTCAAAAGCAAAAGCTCTGCAGAGGTAATTGTAGCTGTGAGATCTCATGTTTAAAAAAGTAGATTAAAAACCCATTTCATTTAACCAATCAAAGCTGTCCGTCTGTCTTTGCATTCATACATCATATCCCATCTGTTTTTACTCTTGCTAAGTGCATTCCTGGAAAACTAACCATGGAATCTTAAAATTTGTCACATTTATGAGAGCCAGGCAACATTTGTGTCATTCTTTATTACCAGAACTGGTGATAGATTGTGACGACAACGACACAGGTCCTTCACTGTGTCTTTAAATCAAGTTGTGGATGTGTCTTTGTGTCTGTGTAGTTGTTAGGCATGTTGGACATGTCTGTACCAGTGGTGGCGAAGTTCAGGCGTCTGCTGGACAGTCTGCCCAGGGAAGCCTTACCTGATGTGGTCGCCGCCATGATCCGGACCTCCAACAAAGAGAAGCTACAGGTGAGGTGACTGTTGGCTCTGTGTCATCCCCAAAATTAATTGTAATTATTAAAGGTAGCACGAATAATCAATTGGTCTAATTATTATTTATCAGCCAGTTATTACAAATTGCACATTTTTGTTGTCAGAAACTTGATAACTGTTGCTTAAAGTCTTTAAAACTTCTTTTTTTGCACTCAAAAGTTTATTTTTTTAGGCTTTTTGATGACTAGTTTCGTGTATTTTATATCAAATTCATACATTATTTTGCCTGTTGAAAATAATAGTATATAATTACACTACAGTGCAGACATAAGATGTAAATTGCAGAGACAGACCATTAGTGTTCTTCGATGACTGGTGACTGGTTATTTTTTTTTATCATTTAAGCAGCAGTTTTTCATCAGATGTAGAAAGAATTTAAATTGGCTAAATGGGCCAAAAAAATTGGCAATAAATTATCAGCCACCGGCTGCCTTGATTTCAAACAATCAGGATTGACTATATGTAATTTTCTTGTAACTTTTTCCTCAAGCTAAACATTTAAGCCCTTATTTTCAGTCTAATTGAAAACATGATGGAAATTAGATGAAAACAGCATCATACATAACAAGACAGTGTCATTTAAAACAGTTACCTAAAGTTACCTACCTGAGTAAATACCTAAAGTGGCATAGTTTTTTGTTTCAAAGGTTTAAGGTTTAGAGTTGAAAGTTCAGAGTAATTTACTGATTTTTTTTTTTTTTTCAGTGTCATTGTTCTTAAATTTATGATCAGGTTAGGTTAAAAGTTATCTCCTATAATGTGGCAGCTGGATTCACACAAACATAAATTACATGTACAAACAAGGGATGGACATTTCGTGCAAAAGAAATGTTCAATAATCACAGGGAACCAGACGACGGTTATTCGCATTATTATCCCATGGCCACGAGTTATTCTTTTTATCAAATGTCACCAGAGGGGCTCTGTAAAATGTGTCATTATGATAAAAAAAAAAAAAAAATCTAAATAAAAATGACAGATTAAAATAGACCATAATGGATTTTTTTACATCCCTGTCCGTCAAAATGATGGACAGCAAAAAAGAGTCTAAAACATCCGTCTTCCACGACCTCTGAGCTGCTCAGTAGGGGATCACGCACCTTTTAAGGTTTAACGTCATCATATGTGAACCTCAGGTGTTTGTGCCTCGGGTCCAAGAAGGATGCGATGTATGCCACTGTGACACTGCTGACATCTCCAGGTGCGAGTCGCCGCTCAAATGAAGCAGACAAAAAATGTATATATATATATATTTTTTTTTAATAATTTAATGACTATTTGGATATTCAAACATATTTATTAGATTTAAACAGCTGCTTAAAATGACCGGAGAGCTTGAATTCCATTAAAGGCACTGCGATTCACTTTGAACACTTAAATTGCTGCTAGTACAAAAGATTTCATTTAGAGTTTTTTTTAGAGAAGTCTAAAATGTCTTCCAAGTGTCCCAACCAACAAAGCCACCATATTTAAAGATGTGGTAAAGGTTCCCAGTAAAGACAGGTTATGTTTTTGTTTGCCGTAGCTTCCTTTTTTTTATGTAGCTACCACTCACTCTTACTCTCTTGCTCATTTAGGTGGTAGTAAAAAAAAGATTAATAAGTGTTGTTTTGTCGTGTGTTGTGCTGTGAAGGTGTTGGATGCAGTGAGCTTGGAGGAGCGATTTAAGACGGCCCTGTCCATGTTGACCAAACAGATTGATGGTCTACAGCTGCTGCAGAAAACCAGGAAAAGGAGTCCGGATATTGAGAAGAGGGTGACCATTTTTTTTATTTACAACTAACTGTGTGTATACGAACACAAACACACACATAACACAGTGTTTGTCTCTTGAACCCTCTGTTTCCCATCTGTTCAGGTGTTTCCTGTGCGTAAAAGTGGAGTTTTCCCGGGTCGGCAGTTCAATCTGGACGAGGACGATGAAGAAGATGGAGATGATATCACAGCTCTGGAGAAGAAAGTTTACACAGTAAAAATGCCTGAGGCTGCCCTCAGAGTTTGCCTGAAAGAGCTAAAAAGGTGAAGTAAAGTGTGTTTTTACATTCTCATTTAAACAAAACCTCCTTAGTCATTTTACAACTACTCTACTTAATTATTCCCCTGCATGCCAGAATTTGTCACAGTGAATGGATTTGTATTGCTGGATAATCAGCTTTGCATGTACTAGGTTGGGAGTCTAATAACTCAGTTGAGTCTAATAACCCATTTAAGTCTCATAATTCAGTTGAGTTGGGGGGCCACTGAGTATCTGATCTAGTCTTTTTTCAAAAAAAATTCCATCTGTTTGGAAGACAAACGTCTGTTCAGTAGGGGTCGAGCATATGAGCTATAAATTACATCAAGATCCTCCATCATGTTATCACAAAGAAATATTTATGGTGACATTTCACAGAGTTTCAAAAATAAAAGTGTTTTAGGTATGAAACAATATATAGCTAAAAATCAAAACAATATGAATTATTAAAAAGAATATAAAATATAAACAATAACTGTAATTAAAACACTAAACTGGTTTGTATTTATAATTTTAAGTTGAATGTAATATGGCCAATAATGTGATAAATGTAACCTATTGATTATCATAACAATAATTATTTTTGGTCAGTGTTAAAATTATTTTTTATACGTCACTCAATGTAATGCTACATTATGACAAATATTAAAATCTTGTATTGGCCTTGGAAGCTTTAGTAAATTGTTAGACCTCTGAAGTTTGGTATATAATTTTTAATGCTTTTATACTGTATATATATGTATGTGTGTGTGTGTATCATTGTTTACACTTCCACTCTAAACTTTAAATTATCTGTTTTACTTTGATCAGCTTTGACCATCTTGTTGAACTTTATCCGGTGCATTGAGATTCCTTAAAATCTTTTCCCTGATGTGGTTATTTATTTTAAGATTTCCCCTAATGGGTCTCGTACAGCAGCAGTTAATCATGTTCATATGTGTTCAGACTTAAGAAGATGCCTCAGTCCATGCCTGAGTACGCTTTGACAAGAAACTACTTGGATCTGATGGTGGAGCTGCCGTGGAGTAAAAGCACTAAAGGTAAATGTGGTTAAACATATCACAGTACATTTATAGCTTTGCCTTTACATTGTAGCCAAATTCAGACACTTACTGTAAATGACCAAAAAAAAGCTTGTTTGCTTTGGATTTGGCTGAAGACACATTTCCACTCTGGTTATTGGATGTCTCCTGTTTAAATTTAAGCATTATATGTCAAGGATCAATTTATATGATCCACAAAATTCTCTTTGTTTGTTCTCTTTTAAACATTTCTCACAGTTTCTTGCATATTAAATCATACTATTATTTAAATTTTCAAAAAGAATGCAATATATAGGATTTTTTTTTAATCTGTCCGAGATCTTATCCACTGATTTTGACCAATATCATCCCTAAAATAAACCATTAAATACAGGTCAGAGAAAAGACATATAAGACATTTGCTAAATAAACCAATAAATACAGTCAAAAGAAAGACTCTTCTATGTGTGAGGTCTGCCACGTGTTTTCAAGGCCAAGTGCCAACACATTTGACAGACTGATTTGTAATGTGCTTTATATTGTCTCTAACTGAAAGTTATGAAGAAAATTGATGTCAGTGGAGACAGGAGAGGAGGATTTGAGGGCAGACTTTATTCAGTTGCAGGGTCAAAGGTCACAGTCAGACTTTGCCTTGCAGATAGAACTGTCCTTGGGATGTGACATTAGGGAAAAGTTGGGGGAAACGTCTCCCTTTTATTAGCTGCAGCTGCCGGTTTCGAAAGCCCCTGTGGGCAGAAGTCATTTTTTTGTACTCGAGTTACAGCTACATATTTTTCCTCAGTGTTCTCAACATCACTAATCCCAATGTTTTCTCTTTCTTTCAATGGGCCATCCACCACAAATCCAACGCACACACTCATCAGACTGCCTGGACATCCAAGCTGCCCGCACACTGCTGGACAACGATCACTACGCCATGGACAAGCTGAAGAGACGTGTGCTCGAGTACCTGGCTGTTAGACAGCTCAAGACTTCGCTCAAGGTGCTTCTTAAGAGATCGCTCAAGGGATCTGTTAAATTAAAAATGTGTTATATGAAACAGTTTGTTGAGTGTGGCTCACATGTATCTGCTGCTTTTGTCTTTAGGGTCCAATTCTGTGCTTTGTGGGTCCGCCAGGAGTCGGGAAGACCAGTGTGGGACGATCCATCGCCAGGACACTCGGCAGAGAGTTTCACCGCATCGCTCTTGGAGGCATCTGTGACCAGTCTGACATCCGAGGCCACAGGTAAGCTCTTAAAAGTATGAAATTCTACTGGAGGTTTATCACATTATTGAGCGACTATTAGGGCAGGGAATCACCAGAGACACCACTATACGATCTTATTATTAGTCAATTATTAAATTAATTGTCAGCTATTTTGATCTTTTGATGAGTGTTTTCAATGATTAAAATACATTATCTGATTTTTCAGCTTCTTAAATGTGAAAATTTCTCAGTCCTTTGCTCCATATAACATAGAAATCCATAGAAATCATCCAGACTGAATCATTTTGTTTATAATTTTTAATTTAATCTACATTTTTTTGACATTTTATGGACCAAACTCGCAAAAATATTGTCAGAATAAATAATTATGAAAATAATTGTTAGTTGCAGCTAGGGGTGGGTCAAAAGTATTATGAGAATTGATATGCCAGTGCGTATATCCATATTTTCTTTTAACAAAAGAAGGCGGTCTAAAGTAAAGAGTTCCTGCCAGTTTCACTTGCCATCACTACTGTATGTCTTACTGTGGCACTGCTCAAATAAATGAGAGAAACTTGGCCAAAGAAGAAGGAGTTTACATAATGGGATAATGGACAACGGAAAACGGAGAAAGCTATATTAGTTAGTTAGTTTATTTCAGTCACAATTTTTCACAAGTAAATTCAGGTACATTTGTGTTGACACATTTTAAACACACATTCTTATAAATTAAGTGGCAACAGTCTGCACATAAGGAAGTAGACCAAAAAAGTGTAGGCTAAAACCAAAGCTTATTTTGTTGACCCTAAATACTTGTGTAACCTGTCAACCTGTGACTTGTAAAACAAAAGAAAAACAAAACAAACAAAAAACCCCTATAAGAGCCTAAATGTATGTCATTCAGATTATTACTCTATCTTCATATACATACTAATAGTCAGAATTTTAAATGCTTTTTTAAGTTTGAAAAGTGAAGTACACGATTTTATTTGACTGTCTTGCATATTGCAAGACAGTCAAATTGACTATAAATTGATTATCACAGAATTGTTGTACCGTGATATTATTGGTATCATGGGCCAATCATCTCATATTGTATTGTATTATGCGGTACTCTGTGATTCCCTCCCCTAGTTGTAGCCCAGGACTAAATGAATTGTTTCCTTACATGGCAACCGACCAAAGAGGTGCGTGGAAATGTGTAATAGATTAAAATGTTTGACCTTTACATGAAGGTAACAGCTGAGTCATCCTCACAGGTGGTTCCTTTTTACACAATGCAGCCTGAAATATTGTACAATGCTTTAATTGTGTGTGTGGGGGAGCAGCATGATCTGCTGCTGCACGGAACTTGAACTCTCACATGTGAAATATTTGGATTACATTTTCAAACATGATGAATCAACGCGCTAAAAAAAAAAAACAAAACAAAGAAAAACCATCAAGATTAACCTGTAGGAAAAGTGGAAATTATTGAAGTCCTGGACCTGGAAGTTCAAACTGAGCAGCCTTTGACCCTCAGGTCACAGGGGAGTTGTGTTTTCACGTTTTAGGGCAGTGACATCACAGCCAAACTCTTACCTTAAAATGTAAACACATAAACTCTTTTCATGGGTTTTATTAGGTATTTTGCATAGGGAAAATGTGCATATTTCAGTATATTACTATATATAAGTTCAGTTGTACATCTGTTTTAATTCCGTTGCACAAAAACCTGGAACCTTCCGGCACTCAATTATTTTCATTGCATCAATCAGATCGATGTAAAGAGAGACAAAAGTAAACAATAAAAGAAAGTAGTAACCACTGTCATGTTGTTTCTGCGCTTGTTGTTTTCTTCCTCCTCTGACTCATTTTGGTGTTTGTTAATTGGATTCCTGAAGCATTTTCAACCTACGATTATTTTAATAATCAAATGTGTTATTTTCTCGATTAACTTATGAGTTGCTTGGTCCATAAAATGTCAGGAAATATTGATCTGATGTTTCCCACACCCCCAAACGATGATGTTCTCAAATATTTAGTTGTTAATCATTTCTTTGTGATATGGGGCAAAGAAACCATTAAATATTTACATATAAGAAGCAGAAAAATCTGAGAATAAAGCTCTCAAACCTATTATCAAAATAGTTGCTGATTAATTTAGTAAAAGTTTATTTGTTGCATCCCCAGGTTTTTTCATGATAATGACACATTGTCTATCTAATAGTATTTACTCTAATTTTCAAAATAAACCCGACCATAAATGCATTTACGGTGCTTAATTTTTTTCAGGCACAGAATTGTATTTAATGCTTTTTTAGTTTTTTCCTGCCGCGACTCGGAAAATATGAACGATGCAAAGATAGAGAATTATTTAAAAGATATTAAACTGCACCCAGCTGCCCTGAATTAAGTCAAGCCTTCATTCTGCTCTTAAACTTGGTGCTCACTTCAGTGTAGTCAAACAAGGAAAGGGCGAGAAACTGCTGCAGAGGTCATTAGGGTCTGTGTCTTTGTCTCGTGCAGAGCAGGGTTCATCTTAGATTGCAGGGCTGATGTTGACATTTTAAAGGAAGAATAGTCAGTGCTCTCAGTTGGATGAGAAACATGTGTCTGACATACCAACAGCAGGGGTGCAACAAATAAAGGTGAAAGTTCTTTAACAGTTGATTTTGCAATTTCCCTCAACCTATAATAGAAGAAATAATAAACCTTCCCACTCAAACTCGGAGACTATCTGGTAATTTTGTAGTTGTTAGTTGTTTTTTTTAAGTTTAGCTTCATTCTTTGAACGTCTGAAACTATAAACTGTGAATGAATTGCCCTTTCACACATAAATCGCACAACAGGGGATGTTACATAAAACACATCTTCTCACCCACATGTTCTCACCTACTGGAAACACTGTCACTCACACTCATAGAAACGTCAGCACCTGCTCTGGTCTCACATTCGCTGAGTTTGACGCAGTCTGGCGTCTCTGTCTCCTTCTGGAAAGGTTGTTGACTCGTTGGTCGTCATATGACCCCACGTCATACGAGACTGATCAAAGTGTCAGTGAATTGGTGAATGGCAGAAAAAGCTTGAGTGTAAAGCAGCTTTTAGTAGTCATGAAGCCTAGAAAAGTGCAATATACTCTTAGTACAGATCATTACTTCCCCCTTGCTAGATGAGTTTACCAGTGATCGTAGATCAAAATGGCTCTGTACGTATTTGGATAGACCTCCAAGCAGTCAGACCAATGAGCTGGATGACGGAAACGTGCCGGTTTAAGTTTCTACAGGTGATGGCTGTTTTGCAATTGTGACTTTTCTGCAGAGTGAAATCAAATATTTTTGTTGATGTGTTTGTAGTTAAAAAACATTGCTACAGATATTGCAGTACAATTTGAAGCTATAAACCACTGGTTTCCTGATTAATTACAGTTATTATCATTTCAGTTATATAGCTCACAAGGAAGCTTAAGTTCAAAGTGTTTATTTTAAAGCCTCAACTTCAAAATACAAAATAAAATCATGCTTTGCCTTTTGTTTTTCTCTCCATAATGCAAGGCCCTTGCCTAAAGTTTACTAAAAAGGCTTATTTTCATACTACAAAAAAATATGGGTAGTATATTCGGTTTATGCTAATAAATCCTCCCTAAACTTAATGTTAGGACACTGGACCTTTAATTTTATGGTGTATTCTACCTCTGTTGGGTCCCAGTTTGTTTGCTATGGAATGGAAACATTTGCAGAGTTTGTCGGGACTCGAGAGTACATTTCTTGTCCATGTCTGCAGGCGTACATATGTAGGGAGCATGCCTGGACGCATTATCAATGGTCTGAGGACGGTGGGTGTGAATAATCCCGTTTTCCTCCTGGATGAGGTGGACAAACTGGGGAAGAGCCTCCAAGGAGACCCTGCAGCTGCTCTGCTCGAGGTCAGTCACTGTTTTCTGCTTCTCCTGTACTAATGTCACAGCTGATTTGACAAACTTTCCAACTGAGTGACATTTTGGCCGCGGGTGACGAGAACCACAAACTTAGTGTACTGTGTGTTCCCCCCTGAGGTCCTGGATCCGGAGCAGAACCACAGCTTCACAGACCATTACCTCAACGTGCCCTTTGACCTCTCTCAAGTGCTCTTTATTGCAACTGCAAACACCAAGGCCACCATTCCCCCAGCCCTGCTCGACAGGATGGAGGTGCTGGAGGTACCAGGTGAGTTCAGGGACGTGTGTCGTCTCAGTGGGTGTGGAGCTGCTTGAGTGAGATTCACTGTCCCCACAGTTCACATAAACAATTCATCATGATTTTTTTTAATAATTTGAAGACACATTCAACATTTTAGCAATTTTAGAACCAATAAAATCGATGGAATGATCAAGATTACTGTATATTATTCACTTGGATTCCTGAACAGAAGAATTAGTTTTAGTGGTTGATTAACTTCTGACTTCTCGGAGAAGAAGCCCAGTGAGTCTGCTCAAAATTGACTATAAAAAGGTGAATTCAGTTTTTTGTTTGCCAAATAAATAACAATAACATTTCTTGTTTTTAAAAGATGTCTAAAATATTTGTGTCTCGTTTTAGTGATAGGTGGTCTCATAAATGTTAGACTTTCCCCTTGGAATGCATTTATTTTCTTTGCCTGAGTGTCAGTCAAATATTTGAACACGTGCTCAGCAATCATGCGCTAATGTACTTGAACTCGCTACCGCAGCAACGGCAGTCACATGACCTTTAAATAGAGTGACAGCTGAACCACATGCATGCGTGTGTGTGTATCGCAGGTGGTCTTCGGTGTGAATAGAAGTTCAGCTCAGTCACACTTTGCTCTTCAGGGCAAAACACTTGATATTGTGACAAAACCAGTCACATCTGAATGATGGCTCTGTTTTCAATCGTGAACATGTGCTTACACATGGACTGCAGACCCGAGACTTGGAAAAATAATTGTTTCCAATTAAAGTCACTCATATGTTACACGTGACATCAAGGGTGACGATAGAAAAATTGTCATAGATAATGAATTCAGTGTTACAGTTCCCTTTCTTCTTTGGTTTTATGTTTATTATTCTCATATTGTCCATGTTTTTCATACATGCTGCTACTTCATAGGCAAGGCAAGTTTATTTATAGAGCACTTTCCAACATCAAGGCATTTCAAAGTGCTTTACAATAAAAAGAAAGAGAAATGCAGCAGCATTACAGATATAAAAGGCATAATAAAACATTTAAATAGTGAGGTAAAAGAAAGAGGGGAGAAAGGAGATTAAAAGAGCCTAAATGTTGCATATATGGCTGAGATGCAGCAGATATGATAATTTTATTTCTATTTAAATGCAGTAGCAAACAAGTAGGTTTTCAGGCTATATTTAAAAGAATGAATTGATGTAGCACATCTGCACTCTTCTGGTAGTTTGTTCCTGGTTCTGGAGACCCAGATGACCTTAGTGGTCTGGATGGTTCATAGTGAGTCAACAGGTCAGAAATGTATTTTGGACCTAAACCATTCAGCGCTTTATAGACTAACAGCAATATTTTAAAATCAGTCCTTTAGCAGAAGGGAAGGTCTTAGTGAGAACACGGGCAGCAGCGTTCTGAATCGGCTGCAGCTATCGAATTGATTTTTTTGGGAGGCCGGTGAGAACGGTATTGTGGTCGTCTAATCAACTAAAGATAAAGACGTGGATCAGTTTTTGGACCAGGCCTGTTGCATCATAAGACCTATAAGTCTTGATATATTCTTCAGATGATAGTACGCAGACTTTGTGACTGTTTTAATGTGGCCTTTTAAAGTCAGGTCATGTCAACGCCAAGATTTCTTGCTTGGTTTTTGGGGTTTAACGTGAGTGATTGAAGGTAAGACTCAACTTTGACTCTTTCCTGCTTAGTTTCAAAGACAATTCATTTTGTTTTGTTTAGCTGAAAAAAAAAATTCTGGAACATCCAATCATTAATTTGCTCAATGCAGTCACAAAGCACTTGTATTAGGATATAGTTGTCAGGTGATATGGTGATGTAAATTTGTGTGTCATCTGCATAATTGTGGTAACAAATTTTGTGTTTTTTTTAAGGATCTGAGCTAGTGGAAGCATGTAAACAACAAAGACCCTAGAATTGAGCCTTGGGGAACTCCACTGGTCATTTTTATCTGCTCGGATCTGTGATTGCCAATAGGCACAAAGTAATCCCTGTCCAATAAGTATAATTCAAGCCTGTGAAGCATCATATGACACTTGTTTAATGATGTCAAAGATAACACAGTATAGAATATAGAAACGTTTGACTTTTTAAACCATTTTTAAGTGTCAGTCAGTATCCTTTTTATCTCAGGCTAAGATTTAAAGATATGAATGAATCCAGGCACGAATGTTGTTCAGAATTTAACTTTCTCTCTTCTTGTATATTTTATTACTGAGTGTTTTATTGTTCATTAGTCTCTATTTTTATTTAATCTTAGCACAAACACCATTTAACATCATTTCATTGCCACTTGTGAAGTGCTTGTTTTGATATTGGAAAGTGCTGAGCAAATTTACGTTTAATTGATTCGACCCATTGTGACATTGTAGCAGCTTTTAGCTGCTTGAATCAGTGTTTTGTCAGACTTGTGAATCTAATTATTTTAACATTACAACATAAAAATAATTAATGAATCAAATTATTTTTATGTTAATTATATGTAGGGTAAAAAAAAAACAATTTGAGAGACAAATTAATCGTTAAAGCAACATTGTCTTTTCATTTGTGTATGTAAAAAACAAAAGAGGAAAAAAGGGGAAACATCTGTGTGTCGGAAGTCTGTTTCCGACACACAGTCCACACCGTCCACAGTTAAATGGACGGGAAAATATCGTAAAACCTTTAGGTGTCGAGTTAATAAAATAGACGAGTTAACAAGACCTTTGTGGCTCACTACCATGTCTCTGTTCAACACTATCACCTCAGATTTACGCTCGCTAACGTGAAGCATATCCCACGTCTCTGACTGAACCTGCAGAGTTCTTAGTTTTCAGTTTTCAAGAAAAATGACATGAAAATCCAAGTAAAATGTAAGTCAGAGTGAAGTTGTGGTAGCACCTGAAATGTTTGTACATTTTGATTCAGTGGATCCAGAAGAACTTTCTGCATCTGTAGAAAACTTTACCAGCTTATAGCTATTACCATGTTACACAAACGTGAAAAAATTCATCTGGATCTGTTGCGATGTTGCTGAAGTATACACAATATACATGCCAAATCTGTAATCTGGAGAGCCAGATTAAATTTAGTGTGATGGCAGAGTGACTGGTTCTGCATGCACGTTCAAATCTGAACGTGTATTTGTTGAAAACGTTCTATTTTTTGTGACATCATCAGTTGGTAGATTGTTACCACAATTCAGTAATTGGGTGATCGCCTACCGTCACAATAAAATTCAGATGAATGTGTCGAAAGCTGTAGACAGGAAGTTGCTACGCTGTAACAGATGGACAAACTTGCAGATAAATCCACTTGGGCTAAAACAACTTTTATTTTCATAATCGATTAATCTGTCAATTATTTATTATTTAAGTAATCATTTGGTCCATAAAATGTTGAAAAATAAGGATTAGTGTCTCTCAAATCTAGAAATGATGATGTTCTCAAATGTCTAGTTTTTTGTACACAAACCAAAATGATTCTGTTTTAATGATTTCTTCATCATATGGAGCAAGAAACCAGAAAATATTCCCACTTAAGAAGCTGAAAAATCTGTTTTTTTTTTATCAATCATCAAAATAGTTGACATTTAATAAGTGATTAATTGTTTCAGCCCTAAAACCCATGCTAAAGTATGTGCCATTGTTTCTTGAGTTAATGATCAATATTGTACACAATTAAAGGTTTTAGAAACCAGAGCATTTTTTTGCTTCTTTTGGTAAACTGATAATGACACCAAAGAATCTTATCAAATCCTTAATCCACCATATTTCATGGAAAACTGAATGTTGCATATAATGGAGGATGAAGATCCCAGAATTGTCTAACTTGATAACCATAGAAATGAGAATAATTTCAAGAACAGGGCAACATGGGCAACATTGTTTTCCAGAGGGTCACACTGACATAAATGAAACCAGCAATGGGCCACAAATAAGGGTTTTTTAAGAAATAATAATCAGTGAACCCATGTTTATATGCAACGTGCGTAGCATTTACATTGTGTGCCAGAATAAAGTTAAAATCATCTGGTAAATCTCAACTATGACAGCAACAAATTGTAAAGGTATCTTGGGAAAAGTACTCGTCCTCATGCGATTATAGTCTGTCAAATATGGGCAGAATTAAACCATAATATAACTTTAGTACACATGTATTGTGTCCAAAACTCCATAGTTTAATTCATCTATCTAATTAATCTAATGTGACTTACAGGGTACACCCAGGAGGAGAAGTTGGAGATTTCTCACCGTCACTTAATCCCCAATCAGCTGGAGCAGCATGGATTAACACCTCAACAGCTGCATCTACCACAGGAAACCACACAGCAAATCATCAGCAGGTACTTCGTTTGTTTTCATTTGCTGCCTTTGTACAAATTATTCATGGAATTCATCTTAAACACCTTTCACGTTTATAGAAATTTGTGTGTGTGTTGCAGCCATTACTTGTGGGCGGATTTATACCGTATACGTGAGCTCACAACGGCAGCACAAAGGTTTTGACTTTGCCAGTAGATTTGTAGACTCTTGTGAGTATTTTTCACCTGTAAATCTTCCACTGAGCTCACGTCGGGAAGTTGGGACATTAAAAGCGGCCTTAACTCAAGTCCGTTATTAGAAGAACACTGCTCATTTCCAGATTTGAGAAAATTCTGAGGTGCAGTAGAACTAATTTAACTTCAGATTTAACTTTTAAGTTCAGATAATCAGTGGAGTCAGCTTGGGTTTTATTGGCTCCCTATTTGACACGTCATGCTGCACTTGTGGCAACAATTCTAGGCAAAAAAAAAAAAGAAAGACAAACACTGAAAATGGCTAAATGTCGTTGAATGAATGCTTCATGAAGTGGCTGTTGACAGTCGTGTCAGAAGTCTTGGACCGTTTTCTCGCTCGTTGGCCGCAGTAACAGCAGGAGAGTTGTTCTCGCTGCGGTCGAGGTTGTCGGATTTCACATGGATATTTCGTTCACATGGTCAGATGCTCGGCTTCAGAAGGATTGTGAAAATGTATTGGAAAGCTTTTATTGCACTGAAGTTGTCTCTGCCCTGCTGGACTTACCCACATGTGGTTAACGACAAAAAAGACAGAGAGACGCAGCGGGGATTCAGAAATGAAACAAATGCCCATAAATTATAGCAAATAAATGTTTTGTGCTTTAATTTCTTCTTGTTAAAAAGTGGGGGATCCATGTAAAATACACACAACAGTGACACTTAGTGTTTTAAAAGGGTACTGCAAGTCTGCAAGGTTCTCTTAACTTTTTATACCAAGAACGACCTGAGGAAATATTGAGCTCTTAAAGTAACATCATTATCACCATTGTTAAAATAAAGTGGTGTAAACAGGCCGAGCAAAGTCAGCTACAGACGTTTCACAGGGGGCAGATTTATTCCCAATAAGATAATCTGCTCTCTCATCATCCTCCTCTTCCTCACATACACTTCAAACACTGGTATAGTGAAATTAGATTAAGGTAGAGTGACAGATAAAGTAACTCTATTATTCAATTTATTATTATTTTGTTTATTTGTTTAAATTTCTACCAACTGATCACATACCCTGGTATATACAGTAGAACAGTACCACAGTTTGAGAACCATAGCAGTAGAGTACAATATTAAGTTCTGTTCTGAGTGTTGTGAGCGAAGTTTTTGATTATTTGTTTTTTGTTTTTTGTTTTTTGGATTACTAAAAGTCAGTCAGTTACTGTGATTACTCGTAATTGTAATTTTTTTTCAATTGTAGCGTTTGCAAAAACAACTCCAGTGACTAACTTACAGCACTGCGCATAAGTCTTAGGCCGCCAGCAGCTTTGTTGTTTTTATGTCACTTTTGTGATCGTTGGCGTTTAGATTGAAGAGATGTGACTAAAAGTCAGTCTTCTACTATATGATCAACCTGTCAGTGAGTTGAACTTGTGCAACATGTGTATGTAATGCTCCAACATGTCTGGAGTAAACCAGGTATAATAGACCTTTTTCACAGCAGCTATTTGTTGGCATGAAATAGTAGGAGAAACACAGGTTTGACCAATAACATTAGGGTTCCATTCCAGGTTTTAAAGAGCCATGGTTGTGTTATTGTTCAAGTGCAAATGTAGCTCACACTTAATATTTGATATTATACAAGCATTTTTGTTGAAAAAGAAAGGTCAGCGTACTTACTGCAGAAGTGATGGAACCGACGTGGTTTCTTGAATGCATCATAAAGCTGCTCCCATGAGCTGAACACGCTGTGGAACCTGCGTTACTTTGACCGGCCCTCATGCGCTGGACTTCAGAACATTTTGACGACTATAACAGCAGCAAATGTTCAAAACATTTTTGCTGGGAATTCTGGCCGCTCGTGCGAAGCTGATGCGTGACCCCCATGGTGCGAACGTAGCAGACGTTTCTTCTCTATATTTTAAAAGTTCACGTTCATGTGTGTGTTTTTGCGTCTGCTGCTTCAGGTACACTCGGGAGGCAGGCGTGCGCTCCTTAGAGAGGAAGATCGGGGCGGTCTGCCGAGCCGTGGCAGTGAAGGTCGCTGAAGGTCAAAGTCTCGCTAAGACGGAGGGAACAGTCGAGCAAGAAGGTGAGACCTTGTGTAGTTTGCATCGTAAATCACTCTAAAAACTGTGGCAAGCAACTGGATTTCACTCTTTTGTTTTGATGTATAAGTAAAATTAATGAAAGTATAAATCCCCCCCCCAAAAAAAAGATTAGATTAAATTCTCTTTTTTAAGGTTGCATGTTCTTCACGTGTCTCCACCTAGAGGTAGACTATATATTTTCCACTTAGTAATAATCGGCATTGACTGATGATTATTTATTAATCAGCCAATTCTCGCAAATTACACCTTTTCATTCTCAGAAACTTGATGTTCCTTTGTCACCGAAACTTGATTTATTTTTACCTGTTTCATGTATTTAACATGCAGTATTTTTTAATTAAAGGGACTCTATATCTGCAGTGTAGACATAAAACGTGTAATCATTAACTGTTAAGTTTTATCGAATGGAGGAATAATCGGCTAAATTCAGTATAAGATTGGCATCCGCCGTTGAAAAAACGTTATCGGTCGAACTCTATCTTTACCGTCTCCGTCACGTTTTCTTCCACAACGAGCTTTTCTTCTGCTTTGAATTCCTGTGTCTCACTCACCGCACAGTTTAGTTAAATTTAGTTGTTTTTTTTCTTTTTTGGGGGGGGGCAGGAGTTTACCATATGCCGATAAAACCAGAAGTCCATACAAAACGTTTATTTTCTTCCAAAAGTCGGCCTCATTAATCAGGGTTCCCACGGGTTCTTGAAATCCTTTTTTCAAGAACAAGCAATTGGATTTTGTGCAAGGAAAAAAAGTCCAGTTGATATTTAGGTAAATGTCTCTCTTGTTTACTATGACGCCACCTACCGTTTTAAGCCCTGCATTGCTTGATGTGCTGAGAACAAACGTTGAGTCATATTTACTGGAGGTGTTGTGGACACTGTCCACTGTCTCCGTCCGTCTTTGATGTGAGATTCCACGAAGGACAACGAGCAGGTAGCGTTAAGCAAGAGCGAGAAAATGACGTGATGTCTGGGAAATGAACATTCCAAGAACTGTCTCGTCAAAGAAAAGATTGACTTGACCAAGATCTGGACATGTGGACAATCACTTGTCCAGATGCAGAGCATTTCGCAAATTAATTAAAGTAGACGCCGTGGACAAATTGTCTCTTACAAGTTGTCTTGTAAGACTTATACAACTTATACTGTGTCAGCACAATTCGGTCCTTGAATTTGAGGGAATTATTCCTGGAAAGTTCTTGAATTTCATGTCAACCAAGGTCCGGGTGTGACGGAGAAAGCATTTTTCAAATTTAGACATGATAAAAAAAAAAGGGGGACAACACTCAGTCATGACAGGAGACAGTTACAGCTGTTTGACACAAGGCGGTGCTAATGAGTCTAAATGGAACAAGCAGACATGAGGTCACAGGCTGCCGCGGAAACGACAAACAACAAAAACAAAGCAGCATAAAGTTAGAGATTCAAACACTCTGCTCTGTATAAAAATCCTCTCTGTTGCCAGGTAACAACATGTCAACAACTCACTTGTAAACAATGGATTTGTTTACATTTTTCTGAAGAAGAAGCTGATGTTTGATGACATTTTCCATATTTTTCTCTCTGCATCTTTGCTGTATATTCACTTAGGGGCATATAATTAAATATTTTGTATATTGTTTCTTTCTTTCTGTTCATTTCTTTCTTCATTATTTCTTTCTGTTAAATTCTGTCAATCTCTGTAATTGTCTGTGTTTTCCTTTTCTTTTTTCTTTCTGTTAATTTCTTTCATTGCTTTCTTCCTGTTAAACTTTTCTTTCTTTCCTTTTTCGATTTTTTTTCTTTCTTTTGCCAGATTTTTTCATCCTTTCTCTTCATTTCTCTTTTTGTCTTTCTTTCTGTTGATTTCTTTGTTCTGTTGTTGTTTGTGTTCATTTCTTTTCTCTCTGTTAAATTTCTTTCTGTTCTTCCATTTTTTTCTTCATTTCTCTCCTGTTAATTTTTTTTTTATTTCTATCTTTCTGTTAATTTCTTTCTGTGTTCTTCCTATTAATTTTTTCTTTATTTCTTTTTTCAATTTTTTTTCTTTCTCCCTGTTCATTTCTTTTTTTTGTCAAATTCTTTCATCCTTTCTTTTATTTCTCTTTTTGTCTTTCTTTCTTCATTTCTTTGTTCTTTCATTGTTTCTGTTAATTTCTTTCTTTGCTTTCTTCCTCTAAAATTTTTCTTTTTTATATTTTTTATTTCATTTTCTTCATTTATGTTTTCTGTAAATTTCTTTCTTTTTCTTTTTCTTTCTGTCAAAGTATTTAATTTTTCTCTTCATTTCTTTCATTTTGTCTTAATTTCTTTCTTTCTTTCACAGTTGTCATTTCAACAACTCTGTATTTGTGTTTACAGGGACTTTAATGTTGTACTTTTGCTGCTTTTCATCTTTGTCAAATGCTTAATGACTTGCTTTTGTAAAACATTTTTACAATTTTGTTTATTTATTTTTTTTATGTAATTTCAACATGTGTTTACAGGACATTTTTTTATAGGGCGACGTCTAAATAAGAGAGTTTCCTGTCAGTGGTTCTTCACCCATTGAAGGATGATGACAATGATTTTATGGATGCAACAAATCAATTTATTGAGAAACTGATGAACTGATTTATTGATCATGAAAATAATCCCAACTCCCGGAATTGTGTAAAAAAAGAAAAATCGGGCGACTTTTGACTTTTTTCCACTTTGTTAGTGTCATGTTAATGTGTGTGTGTGTGTGTGTGTGTAGATAAGGCGGTGCCTCCAGAGTTGCCCATCGTGATCGACCACGTGGCTCTCAAAGACATCCTGGGACCACCGCTGTTTGAAATGGAGGTGAGACAAGAAGACACTCGACAACATCTGCTCTTCATAAAGTCAGACTGGGTGAAACGCAGCAGCAGCAGCCGCCGCTCACCACATTACTGCTCAGTATAATGTCTGCCTGCGTAATTTACATTACCAAAAATGTTTTAATAAAACCGTGTAATGTTACATTAACATCACAATAAATGACTTGCAGTGCATTAACAAAATTATTTTCTAAATTATCACGATGAAATGTATTAATGACACAAAATGACTTGTTAGTAAAATTACAAACATTACTCACTCATGTTACAAAAACATGTTAATATGACAAAAATTCTTGCTTGACCAAACTTTGTAATGTTACAAAAAAGAAACCAAATAAAAACCTTGCATTTCTTACCAAAAAACTTGAAGTTAAACATAATAATGTCACAAAAAATTACTTGCATCACCCCAAAATTGTATCAAATGTAATATTTTATTAAATACTGTAGATGCTAGAGAAACATTGACACAAAAATACTTACATTTCAAAAAACATTACTAAATCAGCATGTTAAAGAAACGTATTGTCACCAAATAAAGACAAAATGTTAAGAAATAATTTAATGTTTGTAAAATTACAAAAAAGTGACAGCACATTACCAAAATGTTTTTATAAAACATGCCTCAAAAAACCCTCAAAAAAATTACTTATGCCACCAAACGTGCTACAAAAACATGTTACTCACATCGCCAACATTTTTTCTTAACATCTCAATAAATTACTTATGTCAAATGTTGTATTTTTACAAAAAAACTAAATGACTTGCAGTTCATTACCATTTTTTTTCCTAAATCATCACATTAAAGAAACATTGCCACCAAAAATTTTACAAAATGTTTTAATTTTAGTAAAAAAATTAACTAAAAATGACTCATTACCAAAAAAGTTTTAATAAAACCGTGTAATGTTACATTAACATCACAATAAATGACTTGCAGTGCATTAACAAAATTATTTTCTAAATTATCACGATAAAGAAATGTATTAATGACTTGTTAGTAAAATTACAAACATTACTCACTCATGTTACAAAAACATGTTAATATGACAAAAATTCTTGCTTGACCAAACTTTGTAATGTTACAAAAAAGAAACCAAATAAAAACCTTGCATTTCTTACCAAAAAACTTGAAGTTAAACATAATAATATCACAAAAAATTACTTGCATCACCCCAAAATTGTATCAAATGTAATATTTTATAAAATACTGTAGATGCTAGAGAAGCATTATGACACAAAAATACTTACATTTCAAAAAAACATTACTAAATCAGCATGTTAAAGAAACAAAACAACAATGACAAAAACAAGACAAAATGTTAAGAAATAATTTAATGTTTGTAAAGTTACAAAAAAAGTGACAGCACATTACCAAAATGTTTTTATAAAACATGCCTCAAAAAACCCTCAAAAAAATTACTTATGCCACCAAACGTGCTACAAAAACATGTTACTCACATCGCCAACATTTTAAAAATTTTACAAAATGTTTTAATTTTAGTAAAAAAAATTAACTAAAATGACTCACATTACCAAAAAAGTTTTAATAAAACGGTGTAATGTTACATTAACATCACAATAAATGACTTGCAGTGCATTAACAAAAATATTTTCTAAATTATAACAATAAAGAAATGTATTAATGACACAAAATGACTTGTTAGTAAAATTACAAACATTACTCACTCATGTTACAAAAACATGTTAGTGTAACTACAAAAAAATACTTGCTAATTAATAAATTACTTGTATTACTTAATGTTAAACACATTATCAGAAAAATTTAGTTGTATCACCCACAAAATTTTTAAAACATTTTTTTTAATAAAAGATTGTAGATGTTACATGTATGAAACTTTTTATTTTTATAAGGTCACTAAAATCACTTACATTGTAATTACAATGTAATGTTACAAAAAAACGTTAGTGAGATTAGTTGCAGTACATCATAACATCAGCAAAAAAGGTATGAAACATCACGTTAAAGAAAAAATATTAATGTCATGAAAAAGGTTACGTTACAGAACAAGTTAGTAAACTTCAGTATGATATAAAACAGGATAACAGCTCGTCTTCCTGCAGGAGTTTCCTGTCTTTTCTTCCCCCTTTGTTTTCCATCACTCGCTCTCCCTCATGCACTTTCTTGGGAAATGTCGAGCTTCTCTGACGATTCCACCATCAGCAGTACAGATGTTTCTGTTTGTGTAGGTGTCTGAGCGCTTCACTCTGCCCGGCGTGGCCCTGGGTCTGGCCTGGACTCCTCTCGGGGGCGAGATCATGTTTGTGGAGGCCAGCCGGATGGAAGGAGAAGGTCAGCTGACTCTGACCGGTCAGCTGGGAGACGTCATGAAGGAATCCGCTCATCTGGCCATCAGCTGGCTGCGAGCTAACGCGAAAACCTACCAGCTCACCAACAGTCAGTTCACACACACACACACACACACATACAGTACTGTGCATAAGTCTTAGGCCACCATTAGATTTGTTTTTTTAGCAATGCTATAATGACCATACTGTACAATTATTTCTCAATCACTTTATTGGAACATATCCTGAAAATATGGAGAAACACATATGCAGTTTGAAAATAACAAAACAAACAAAAATGCTTCTATAATATCAAATATTTAGTGTGACCTACATTTCCACTCGAACAATAACACAACCATGGCTCTTTAAAACCTGGAATGGAACCCTAATGTTATTGGTCAAACCTGTGTTTCTCCTACTATTTCATGCCAACAAATAGCTGCTGTGAAAAAGGTCTATTATACCTGGTTTACTCAAGACATGTTTGAGCATCACATACACATGTTGCACAAGTTCAACTCACTGACAGGTTGGTCATATAGTGTAAGACTGACTTTTAGTCACATCTTTTTCAATCTAAACGCCAACGATCACAAAAGTGACATAAAAACAACAAAACTGCTGGCGGCCTAAGACTTATGCACAGTGTTGTACACTACTGCGCATATACAGTTTATAAGTTATATGTCGTCATCATGTTTTCTTTCTGACTTATAATATTGTTGCAACACTTAAAATATGCGTCATTATATTAGAAAACAATGTAATCTACCTTTATTTCAACCTTTAGAAAGTGTACACATGAATACAAACAAATACAGAGGAAACACATGAACTAAGGTAATTAATGTCACCTAAAATCCTCCAAAAACACACACAACATTAATGTTACTAAATGCTGTCATAGCACAGAAACATGTTAGGCTTCCTCTTTGAGCTGCTCCCTTTAGGGGGCGCCACAGCCTCCATCTTGTCCTTTGTAATTTTACAGTTGGTGTAACAGTAAAGGACACAAACTTTACAAACATTACAAATTAGTTTTTAATGAAATGGTGTAATGTTACTGAGACAAAAAAATACTCATGTCAAATGCTTTACTGTTACAAAAAAGAAAATGACTTTCAGTACATTACATTACATACATTAAAAAATGACTCACATTACCAAAAATGTTTTAATAAAACGGTGTAATGTTACATTAACATCACAATAAATGACTTGCAGTGCATTAACAAAAATATGTTCTAAATTATCACAATAAAGGAATGTATTGACACAAAATGACTTGTTAGTAAAATTACAAACATTACACCCTCATGTTACAAAAACATGTTAGTGTAACTACAAAAAATACTTGATTTACCAAAAAGATTTTAATAAATTACCAAAAAAACTTAATGTTAAACATATTATCACAAAAATTTTGTTGTATCACCCACCAAAACTTTTTTTTAAAAAAAATTTTTTAAATAAAAGATTGTAGGTGTTACATGTATGAAACATTTTTATAAGGTCACTAAAATGTTAGTGAGATTAGTTGCAGTACATTATAACATCAGCAAAAAATGTATGAAACATCACGTTAAAGAAAAAAGATTAATGTCATGAAAAATGTTATGTTACAAAACAAGTCACCAAAAATTTGTCACCAAAAATGTTTCAGAAACATTACAAAAGAAATAAATCTAAAAATATAGTCTTATGTCACACAACCAAAACAATTTGACTATGTTGTACTGTTATAGAAACATTTTATTATTTATTATTATTGTTAAATTACCCATGTTACCAACAATTTTAAATTGCTACCAAATTGTACCAAAAATGACATGTCCAAAGAAATGTACTGAATGTTGTGATGTTACACGAACATGTGACTAACTTTACAAAAATATTATCAAAAACGTGTGTAACCAAAACTTACAAAGAAAAAATTACTTCAATCAATCAAAAGTTATAAAATATTTTACTTTAGTTCCTGGAACGATGCGAGTTAGACAGATTTTTTTTAAAATATTCACGTGAATAATTTCATTTTTTTTTCCCATTCCAGGAGCCGTTTCAGCCCTAATTAGCAACAGGTGCTAACTAGTTTGCACGTGTGTGTGTGTGTGTGTATGTGAACAGTGGTGGGGAATCCAGATCCGTTAGAAGGGACCGACATCCACCTCCACTTCCCCGCCGGAGCCGTCACCAAGGACGGCCCCTCTGCTGGTGTTACCATAGTAACCTGCCTGGCCTCACTGCTCAGCGGCCGACTGGTCAGATCCGACGTCGCCATGACGGGAGAGATCACGCTGAGGGGACTGGTGCTGCCGGTGAGTTGTCGCTCCCTCGCCACGATCCGCGTCACGTTTAAATCCTCTGTCCCGCCGAGGTTTTTAACCCACCGCATCGGTCTGTCGCCTTTCAGGTGGGCGGGATCAAGGACAAAGTCCTGGCGGCGTACAGGGCGGGCGTGAAGCGCGTCGTCCTGCCCAAACGGAACGACAAGGACCTGGAGGAACTTCCCGCAAACGTACGACAAGAGCTGGACTTTGTCACCGTGGAGAATCTGGACCAGGTTCTGAACGCGGCCTTCGACGGAGGGTTTCCAGGGACGGACGCATCGCGCACACGCAGTAACACACGCACACGGCCACCTCAGCTGAGCAGCAAACTGTAACACACACACACACGTGTACACACGCATGTACACACACGCATGTAGAACACACCGACCGTGTGTGTGAGGTTTTCCCTGAACAGATATTTTTCATATTGAAGATTTGTAACAATTTGAACTAATTAAAGCCATAATGGATAGAAAACAATGTTACAGCAACAAAAACCCTTGATTCTAAAATGTATCTTAAGTCTCTCTTTAAAGATTATGAATTAATTAAAAAGAAAGAAAAAAAAAACATACAGTAAACATCAGAAACTAAAAAAAGATCACTTTAACACTTGATCATCTGTGTGTTTTACAAACCAGCACCTGAAATGTTTACAGTTTTATCCACCGACACATTTAAATCTGTGGAAAACACCATTAAAAATAACAGATTTATCTGTTATTTGTCAAAGTATGTGCTTATATACATTCTGTAACTTCAGTTTTAGTTAAGGGCTGCAGCTAAGGGTTAGGGTTTTCCCTTGCTTAATCGATTAATTGCTTGGTCCATAAAAGTTTGATCAGCGTTAACCAAACCTCAAAATTAATCAGTTTTAATGATTTCTTTGTTCGTTGGAGAGAAGAACAAATATTGCCAAAACACTCAATTAATTGATGATCAAAATGGTTGATTAATATTTGCAGCCCTGTTGATGAACTATCCCTCACTAACACAGTAAATGGAAAGTTCTAATAAAGATGCTTTAATAAACAAAACACATTCTATTTCCCCCCCCCCCCATGTTTTTGGTTTTAAAATGGTAAAACTGTATCAGCCACGGTTGCAAAAATTCCCATATTTCCAATCCCACTGAAAGTTTCTGGAGGTTTTCTGGGAATTTTCCCGCCCCCTTTGCAACCCGAGTATCAGCACACGCTTCAGTTAGTCGTCTTAATGTAAAAAGATAATAAATAACATAATTTAACTGAGGAGCAGCAATACACATAAAATCCAGCAGAGGGTGCTGTTTAGCCTCGAAAGATTCAACTGAGGCGGCTGCTCAGTTGCTGACTCAGCACTTTCCCAACACTCTTAAGTTATGTATATGTTCTATATATATATATATACATACACATACATATATACATACACACACACTTATACATATGTATGTATATATATATATAGAACACACATATATATATTCTAACTACTAATAAATAAAAGTGATGTGACTGAATCTTAACGCTGTTAAAAACGTTAAACGTTCTTTAAAAAGTGAAAGTGTGTAAAATTTAGCTGGTTAAGTTACAGCTTGAATATATATCAGTAAACTACTTAGCCTTCAGTTAGCGACAAAACTCAAAACGTTTTGAGTTTTGTTAAAAAACGCAACACAAGCCATATTTAAAATCCAATTTGTGCAGTCGCTACTCCCTGTCACAGTAGGCCACTTCCTGTCAGACAACTCATCAAGTATTTAAGATACTGACATTATAAACGGGACAACAGTAGCTCAGTGGTAGAGCAAGTCTGCCTTGCAACATGAACTTTGTGGGTTCAATTCCCATCTGTGCAAGCAGCACATGAAGGGGTGAAAGATGAGTGATACATGCTTGTATGAATTGGCAAAACTATTTTGTAAAGCAGCTTGTTGAGTGGTCATCAAGACTAGTAAAGTGCAATATAAACATTTAGATTATTTGGTTTTAGTATTTCTTATAAAATGAATAAATATATATGGTAAGAGTAAGGATTTTTTTTTCTTTAGTTTTATGGCAGGTCCACCACAACTGTCATAAAACAGTGGCAATCATACAAAATGGCGACAACAAAAATCAGGACATTGATATAAATATAAAAGGCTCATTCTGGGGTAATAAACAATGCAATCAAGACTGAACTTTGAAAAACAAACCAATTAATCGACTTTCAAAATTATTATTCATTTAGTAATTGATTAATAATCAATTGAATAATAGTTCTAGCCCTAGTTGTATTTCATTTTCATCTTGTTACTTATGTCAACAGTGGACAGTGTCCTCAACACCGCTAGTAATTACAACTCCACATTTGTTCTGCGCAGGCCTAGTCTATGTCATCAAGCAACACGAGAGATATTTATCTCAATATCAACTTAACTTCTTTCTTGGACAAAATTCAAGCACTTTCAATCACCCACGTCTATTTAGGGTTATTTTCCAAACTTCCAAGGGCCTTAAAAATTGCTTTCAAATTCACAAACATTTCAAGGACTCACGGGAACCCGAGATACGTTTGCATTTTTGACTTCTCACGCAGTGAACTGGGAGATGACGTTTCACCCAGAGCGTATTTAAACGCAACAAAGCATTAGACCTTCACCCCGAAATGTTCCGCTGCAGCTGGAATCACATCATCGCCGCCGTCAGGCTCGGAGGTGCACAACGCCAGAAATGAAGAGACAAAGCCAGCAGCTATGAAAAAGATAGATTTATTTAATGACAAATTAAAACAGAAAAAAAAAAGTCAAGGAGTCGAGGGAGAGCAGCAACGTGACGACTGAGACTCCAGCGAGAGAGAGAGAGATGATTGGCTTAACCTTGCTCTCTCCTCACAGACGTGAATAAAGAAAAGACTTACCACACGAACAAAAAGGACAAAGAGACGAATAGAAGAGGGGAAAAAAGAAAGAACAAACAATCCAACTTCGGAGGGAAGAAGAAGAAAAACACAAACCTTCAGAAGAAGAAACGACACAACTTGCTTTTTAACTACAAACACTGAAGTTTAGCCACAAGTTTTACAACTGCCTTTTTAACTTTTTGTTTTTAAAAGTCATTACAAAAAACTGATAATTATGATAATCTCCATTTAATAATAACAGCGACATTGTAACGGTAGAAACTGTCCCTCGGTCCTGGTTCTGGGCGATCAGTCAGTCAAGTTGGTCGGTCGAGGCCGACGACGGTGGAGAGAGAGAGAGAGAGAGAGAGAGAGAGACAGAGAGAGAGAGAGAGAGAGAAGGAGGCGGCGCAAAAGTGAAAGAGGGGTCCGGAAAGAGGAGGAGAAACGGAGCTGGTATCTCCCAAAATGTCCATATCATACGCACACACACACATTAACACACACACGCACACAAGGAGGTATTCTCTCCTCACGTACAAAAAAAACCAAAACAACTAAAATCGTTAAAAGACGCAGAATTTTGAATAAAGTCTAAGAAAAACAAAACAAAACAAAACAAACAAAAACTGAAATGTAGTGTTTCTCTTTTTCCTGGTTGCGGGAAAAAAAAAAGTGTTTTTCCGACACACAATTCATCCACTGTCACACACACAGTGATGCAAAGACTTCATGTTTTAGAGCGTGTGTGTGTGTGTGTGTGTCAGAACGCCACTTCATGAAAAATAAAAATAAATCCACGTCACCGACGTCACTCAGAGTCTTAAATCCACACAGAACGAGGAGCAAAAGTCCAACGACTGTCAACACCGACAGTCGTGACGACTTGATGAGAGTCCGATTTCACAAATCGCCGGCCTCGGATTCGACCAGTTGAGCGGAAAACGTACTTGTTTTTACTAATGTTTTTACATCCAAGGACTCTCCGGACGCGCATCGCAGACTCCGGCCCGTCCGGGTGACGAATCCAGTCCCTGTCGCCCACATCCACGTCAGTCTTGCCGAGTGAAAATAAATATCCCCCCCCCCCCCCCCCCAAAAAAAAAAAAACTGGCGATAAAAGGAAAGTCCAAGTTGTCACAGGACTCCAGTTCCGGCACCACCTCCAGGTCCTGGTTCCGCAGGCATCAGTGGTGCGTGACCTGCCCGATCCAAAGAGTGTGGATTATGGGGGGGGGAAATGCCGTAGGTAGCTGTTTTGCTACCTATGTGCTGAGCAGGTGTCGAGTCGTCCTCCGTGCGTCGCCGTGGTGGGTCTGAAATGTGTGAGGTTGACTGGACTGAAGAGAAGAAAAGGAGAAAGTCGTGAAAAAATAGAGGTGGACGATCGTTCGGAGACTCTGATGAGCGAGTTCGACAGAACAGCGTCTCAGTTTGTGTCTGCGTTTACGACGAAGGGAAGGCGAGACGACGTCCGTCCCACGTTTGTTTATACGTGTGTGTAGAAGTCTATAACCGTCATTACACTTATGTGTCCACTCATCCATTCAACATCCATCCGTCCATCCATCCATCCATCCATCCATCCCACCAGCCCCTGAGCCTCTACGGCTGCCCGTTCAGACAGTCCAGTTCCAAGTCTCTAAGGGGGCGTGGCAGAGAGAGAGAGAGAGAGAGAAAGGGGGGGGGGGGGCGCCCTAAGGGGGGGCGCTCTAAGGTCGCGACTGATCCAACCAAAAAAGAAAAAAAAATGCCCCAACGATCTGTAACTGTTTGACCTTTTTTGACCTTAGCACATGGAGATAGTGACGTTGATGCCCAGGTTGCCGTTTTCCGCGAACAGCTGTGCGATGGACGTGTCGAACACCAGGCAGTCGCTGTTCATGATGGCCGTGGCGATGCCCTCGTGGATGGAGCGGGGCGTGGCCTCCCAGGTAAGGCGGCGCCGGTGCCCGTTGAGCTCTAGCCGGTAGGCGAAATTCTCGGCCTGTTTGCGAGTTCCGATGAGCTGCACGATGGCGAAGAACTGCTGGTGGCCGTCGTACTTCTCCTGCTTCTCCAGCACCAGCATGAAGTGGAAGCCGAAGCACGACTGCATCATCACCCAGTCCACGGCGCCGGGGAGGTTGATGTCCGTGGCCAGGAACACGATGTCCTCCCCCTGAAGACACACAAACTTGTTTTCATATGGACATAATGCATTCCTTAGCCCCTTACCCTAACCTTAACCATCACAACTAACTTAACCCTAAACCTAAACCAATTTTAACCCTAACCCTAAGACCAGGTCTTAACCCTGGAAAAGCCCTTTGATAGAGAAAATTCAACTATTGGAAAGCAGAGAAATTGAGCTTTGCGCCCATATACGTGTCATTACGGTAGTCCTCGGGACTTCCTCGGTGGGACCGTCCAATCACAGACAAGATTTACCAACGCATCACAGGTTTGGAATGCGAGCTTCTCGCCGTAATTCCTAAACGGCTGGTGAAAAAACTGAAAACGGTTTCAGAAACTAGAAAACAAGAGCTTTACAATGGTTATGACACGATACACTTGACATTACGGTAAAAATAGTACAGTACACAGAAACGTTGAATAACTGCTGATATTAAAAGTTTGTTGTCCTGGAAAAAGGAGCAAAAGTCACGGAACATTTTATGACAATTCTACAGCCATAAAATCAAAATAAATCCAGATGGACTGATTATAATTATGGCTGTGAGGTTATAAAAGTTGTGTGGCCCAGACAAAACGTCCTCACAAAGATAGGTTTTTGTTTTTTTTTTGGACCTCACAAAAGATATTAATACAAATATACAAACACAGAGACAACTTCAACAGGTTTTTTGAGACACGTTTAGCCGTGTTTCACTGGTTTCCTATCAGAGGTTCAGTGTGTAAAATTTACATGATTATTTTAATTTGGCAGAAACTGTATCTCCATAAATTTCAGTCAACTATCTGCCCAAATAATTAGCCTGAGTAAGTAATTAAAATGATATTTTCGATTACATTTTAAGGGTCACAGTGAGCTTAGCTTTTTTTATTATTATTATTTTACTGGTGTTTTGGTCTATTATAGATAAATAAAGCAGGTTGTGACGGCCAGAGTCACGGTGTCTCACCTGCAGCGTGGTGATGGATTTGTGCTGGTGCATCAGGTGAGGCATGACGGCGTCCAGGGAGCCCTGCCACTTGCAGGAGGCGCCGGGACACGGGCAGGAGTACGGCCGAAACTCGCACAGCTCTTCGTGCTCCGTCTTCTCGGTGTGAGGCAGGGTGACGTCGCAGCCCGATGAGGCGTACTTACAGGGGAAGAGGACCGAGTTTGCTACTTTCTCCATGGCCAGGTTCCTGATGGAGCCCAGCGGGCCTCGACAGGTCGGGCAGCAGGTGAGCTTTGGCCGGCAGTTGGAGCATACCTGACGGGAAATGAGCGAAATCAGTAAACAGGTCTTCTGCCTGCTCTGTGCCTGACTATTCACTGATTATTATCACTGATGGTTATTAGATGTCTGAGCTCCAAAAGAACAAGAGTAAAGAACAGTGTAAAGTACAATTTAAACGCTGTCTCTGTCCATCACCCACCCATAGGTCTTTAAATACTGATTGATTTGTCTAAGTCAGTTATTTTCTAGATGAACTGATGGCAGAAAATGTTGATTGATGTTTCTCAAACCTTGTCTAATGACATTCTCAAGTGTCTTCTTTTGTCCACAAACTAAAATGATTCCATTTTAAAGATTTCTTCATGATATGGTGCAAAGAAACCGGAAAATATTCACATTTAAGAAGCTGAAAAATTATTTAAAAAAAAACACTCAAACAGATTAATTATCAAAATAATTGCCAATTTAATCGGTAATCGATTAATCCTTGACACTTTCTTTTCATGGCACAATCGTGTAATTATTGACCACAACATCCAATATTGATCCAAATTGTTCACAGTGTCTTTTACGAGTGGTTTAGTAGTCGGCTCTGAGACTCAATGTGGCCTTAAATGAAAAGGGCATTTCATTTTCACCCTTGTTCTCAAATTCCACTAAATTCTACAATTCGTCACTGAACACCGTTGGTAACAGCTGCAGACCCTGAGTGTACAGTAGAACGTCTCTGCATCGTTGGCTGACACTACACCAGAAATAGTCGGGTAGTTTTATTGAAAACACAACAACAAATTAGTCCGGTTCGGGCTGAACTGGACCTACCAGATGTCCCGACTGGCACTGCAGGATGGGGGGCAGAACATAGTCGAAGCAGACCGGGCACTCGAACAGACTGGCCAGGTCGCTGTTGGAGGCTGTGGTGCCTGACAGGGTGGGCACGCGCTGGGAGGGGGGGCACTTGGAGGTTCCTGTGGGCAGCGCGGTGGCAGTCTGGCGACTCATTTCTGGTGGGAAGGAAGGAAGAAGGGATGAAGTGGAGTCAGAATATATTCACAAACACACACACACACACAGACAGGAACGTCACATGTGATCACACGTCATCTTTGTCCCCGGCCTTGTTATCATGTATGACACCAGCCTTTACCAGTCACGTGATGATGTAGGATGTAGGAACACGCTGAACTAAACAGAATTTGGTTTGCAAACACCAACAGAAGAGTTTCACAGAGTTTCAAAAGACAAAACAGAAACAAACTGGGCACAGGGAAGAGATTGTATTACACGCAGGAACATCACAAATCATTATTTGAGTAAGACAAGCAAACAAAACATCACAAAACCTGCTTGTCTTTTGTCTCATGGCAAATATCGTATCGGCCTCGCCCAATAATCGGTCCACCTCTAACGTACGACACCTGCCGTCGTCCTGGCAACTGGTGTAACAGATGTACCGATTTCATTTGGTCAATATCAGCTGAACAGAAAACTGAACTCGGATGTGCTGTGCGTGTGTGGCTGCTGTTTCCTATCGTGCTGTGCAGTTGCCTTGGTAACGGGTTTGTAGTTGAGTGTGGTTTTGGCCTGTGGAGCAAAGGAAAAACAGAGGCTGGAGAAAAGGCCAGTAAAAAATGAGGAGAACAGGTTTGTGTTGACGGAGGAGGAACAGTCTGGATCTATTATTATTATATTTAAAATTCAACAAGACAAATGTCTAAGAAGAATAAATGCAGCAGCGGAGAGAGTGTGTGGATTTAAAGACAGGACGTTTCTCAGATCAGATGTTGTGGGGTTTGGATGACAGCCCATGCCTTCACCTTCTCCGATACCTGAGATTGTTCATTCTTTTTTATAGATGCAGGCTACAGGCATAAGACACACACATCAAAATCTGGTTCACACTGTGGCGTAGTGGCTAGAATTTTTGCTTTCCAGCAAGAAGATCACCACCTCAGATCCTAGTTCAATCTTCTTTTCTGTGAATGGACACCTAAAATCTGCTCTGGATACGCTGACCGCCCAAATAGAGAGATGATTTACAAATACTGCCGGTTCCATTTTTGTTTGAAAAGTCTGGGGCTGTGTTTAAAGCCTTAACCACACAAAAATACAACTTTACCCATGCAAACTTTGTTGTTTTTAAAAAAAATTTTTCTATCAACATGGCATTGTTCCAAGACATGTCTTCCCAAAAAGGACTCAAAACGATGTACTACATATGCCGGGCCTGTACGTGGTGCTGTAGAAGAAATACACCAAAAACGGGGATGGAATCAGAAATCATGTGCATAAAGTCAAGTAAGTACTGTGTGTGCAAGAGCCTGAAATTTTACGCAAATAAGTATATGTAGACGATCATAGAAACTGAATGAGTCAAACCAAGGGGATTAAGAAAAGAAAATTAAAGTTATAATACAGTACCACTCAAAAGTTTGGGGTCACTTAGAAATTTCCTTATTTTTCATAAAAAAAACACTGTTTTGCAATGAAGATAACATTAAAATAATGAGAAATACACACTTGTTATGACCCCAGGGTTGTGTGTTCCTTTTTCCTTGTATGTATGAGTCTGCATGTGAGTGTGTGATGGGTTGCAGGTGCGTATGTTTGATTAAATGACGTGTGTGAGTGTCTAGGTGCATCCTGAGAGCTGGTCCTGCACAGGAGGATGATCATCCCAGCTGCAGTGGACTTCCCTTTAACCACTCTCAGCCAGACTGCCAGCAGACATTTGTGTGCTTGCTTTTAAATAAACCTTTAAAATGGTTTGTTTAGTGTGTTACTGCTGGTTTTGTTGGGAGTTGGGAAGAGGGAGTCTCCACACTCTAGTTGTGATCAGGTTTACCCCTAGGCCTGGTCGTAACAACTCTATACATTGTTAATGTGGCAAATGACTATTCTGGTTCAATCTAACCTTGTCAATGTGTTGACTATATTTTCTATGGAAAATACAAAATTGTCTGGGTGACCCCAAACTTTTGAACGGTAGTGTAAAGCAAACAGTCCAAACAAACTCCAAACACAAGAGGAGGAAGATGACAAAGATAGCGAAAATGATGCACAAGAGCGAAGTGGGACTATGACGTCGTCATTTTACCAAAGTAGATTATTAGTTGTATAAACAAAGATGGTGTTTCCAGATTTTCCCCATTTGTGACCTGTTGTTGATGCCCCCAAAACACTGGTTCCAAAACGTGGACCTTTGGAAAACATTTTTACGCACTTACCCACATTTACTTCCAGAGCTTCTTATCAATTGTGACTCTACTATCAGCTGGGAAATAAAAGCTCTGCAAACATTTAATTATCTAATAACATAAATCCTGGCTCTGTCTTTTAACCATTGTCGTTTGTATTTCTTTCTAAATACAAGCAAACAACTGCAGAGTTCTGCTTCCTGTTTACACCAGCACATTCATACCCAGAGCACATGAATGGTCAAATGCTATAGTTTTAGTATAGACACACAATACTTACGACATGGAGCTGAAACACTCATCTGGACACGGATTGTTTTATCTAAATACGACATTTCTAAGTAAAAGCGTAGTTGTTCAGATGTTTTGGGGGTTAGATGGATGCCGGCGCATGTCCTGACATTGTTCATCCTTTTCAAAGCTGCTACACACAGACAAAAAGAGGCGGCATGTGTGGGAGGTGAAGACAAGAGAAGGAAAATCAAGTGGTGGTAATAAAAAAATGTGGCATTATGAAGACAGACAGCATAACAGCTGGGGATTAAACACCCCCCAGCAAATTGTTGGCAAAGCTAGCAGCTAAATTTAGTAATTCAAGGGTGTTTATATAAAAATACTCGGTGGGAGTCGGGAACCATCAAAGTTTTTCCCTAAAAATTATGTTTATGCATCGCATTGGGATAGTACGAAAGATTTTTGAAGAGGATCCAACAACAGTGACCTCCATTTTATGAACAATTTATAAAAGAGCGAATAATAACTTGATTGCAACTGCAAAGTAAGTGTTTGATTGAATTCCTGTTGACATTTTAGGCCATTGCCAGATAATTTCAGGATAACCCGATCCCTATGAATAAATCTGATGCCGTTATCGACGTCATAATCATCGTCTCTCGCGTCTTTATCTGTTGCCGACTGCGCTGAGAGGCCGTCTCGGGTAAGACACACTCATGCACAACCTCGACAAGCGAAGAGGCAGGAACTGGATCTGATGTGAAGCTAATGGCTGACTGACCCTGCACATGCCTGCCTGTAAACACATCTGCTGTGATAGAGACACTTAGCAGCTATTTATAGAGCTTCTTAGCTGGCTAGCATGCTAGCAGCAGCTCTGAGTGCAGTGGGAACCGTATTAGCTCAGGACATACATAATGTTAGGCCAAGGCCAGGGTCACAGTCAGCTACCATTCAGCACTGATAACATGAGCTGGGTAGGGCTGCAACTAAGGATTATTTTCATTATCAGTTATAACTTATCAATTTTCCTCGATTAATTGTCTGGTTCAAAAAATGACAAAAATTGCTGATCTCAAATTTTCAGTTTTAATGATTTCATCATCAAATGGAGCAATAAAAGCACAAAATATTCACATTTAAGAAACTTCTGCCCCTTATTTCTAATGAAGAACGTCGGCGTCTTACTCATCGTCTCTGTCTTTTATTTATTTATTTTTTATTTATTTGTTTTTAAATCAAACCAAAACTACACCACCAAGTGGACGCTAAGGGACACACAACACCCTAGAGCCACTGTGATGAATAATGAATGCTGCAGCTCAGTGAGCAGAATGAATGTATGGCAAAAGAAATACAGCAACAGTGGACCTGGATCTGGACCTGGAACAGGAGGCCTGGACAGGGGGAGGTTTAATGACCTCACAGTAAAGAGGTGCCAAACCAAATCCCAGTAGAACTTTAAATTAATTGCTCTGATACATATCTGAATTCTGAAAGGACACTAGAGCTCTGTTCTTCACTGGAGCACAAAAACCTTTGGGGGAAAAAAAAAACAGCTCAGTTGTGACTGATGTGATTAACACGTTGGTTCCGATTGGTTGAGCTACGCACAGGCTGTTGGGAATTTGGGGAACGAAAACAGCAAACGCGTTCTGAGTTCTGAAGCACGCTATGTCAGAGCTGCGAGCTGGTTCTAATCGTTTAACTTAGCAGAACAATGGTTTTAAAAACTTAACTTATGGCAAAACGTTGCACTCAAGCAGCTACAACAGCTAGTTGGAAGCATGTAAGGCTAAAACAAGTAGCAACATGTCCAACTAAAGAGCACGAGTGTTGGGATAAACATGGCATCACTTGTTCAACTGGGACATGGGGGATAAGAAGTGACACAGCTAAGATAAAGGCAAAGTATAGATAAGCAGAGCTCAGCAACTGAATTGTTAGCAGGAGGTTTAAAAATAGCTTTTACAGTCTGAATTTGCACTTAACAAGGCATTTGGGCTTTACTTTAATTATTATTATTACCTCTTCCAAGGAGGTAATAATAATAATTAATTAAATTATGTTTTTCCTTTCTGTCCTTTAGAAAAATTACTCAAAAAGTTATTGACAGATTGATTAAATTTTCAGTAAAAGGTGTGTAATGGGACAAGGAACTTGGTGGTGATCCGGATCGCCATCTGGATCCACAAAATTTTTTGAACTATTTATCATTGCTTGTCGGAGGTCTGAACTCTCCGAGTACTTCTACTTTTAAACTACTAAACTACACATCGAAATATGAAAGACAACAAAAGCAGTGTTGAAAAATTAAGCAATTTCCCTTTTTCTCAAATTTGCAGGTCAAAATTGATCTGGATAGGATGGGTGACGATAGTATAGGCACGACATTGGTATCAGCCGATATTGGCTTTAAAATGTATTATCAGATACCATCAAACCAAGATGTCTAACACAGAAGAGACTAAATGGCCTGGGCACAGGTACAAAACATGTGTGTATATCAGTATCAGAAACTGTTATCACACCAAGTACTCACAAAATATTGGTATACTGGATATCCACAAAAAAAGCCCGACATTGAGAATGCCTAGTTGTTAGAAACTTAGCTTACTTCTGGCCTTAAAAGCAACATGAACAGAAACTAACAGCTCATGGACCTTTGCTTTAAATGGGCAACTTTAAAACTCTCACGATGCGACTGCAGCATTTTTCTGTCTGAAATCAAAGTCAGAACTCACAGTTCCAGTGTATTTTATAAAGCGGTCAGTAATAACCAATAGCCGTGTGTTAATTCAGACGCGGCTTTCTTCGGAGAACATGGAGGCTAAACTGAAATAAGTCTACAGGCGATTTCCCCATCACACTGTCGCCAACGTCAGCCACAAAACTTCATAACACGTAAATATTTTACCTAAAAAGTTTAACGGCTGTTCCTATTCAATTGGATTGAAGCCTGACACTTAAGTTTACATGTATTCTTCAGACATTTTTATTGTTCTTTGCCACCATTTATTCCTTTAAAAATATTGAAAAGGTGTAGTGAATTTTGGGATGGGAATGACTCACACATTGGATCTTTTGTTGTTTGGGAATGTAGAAACATTTGTCAGCAATGTTTTGAAAATGGGACAGCCATGTCAAGGCGTCATAATACAATCATCCATCCTGTTTGCTTTGTAAAGGCCTTCCATTACAAAGCAAAGAGGATGTGATAATATCTTATTTACCTAATTAAATTTTTCAAAATGCAAACACCTCACAGACAAATCACATGGGTATCACGAAAAGCAATTCAGTTAATCCATGGCACCTTAATATTTCCTGTTTCTTCTACCTGTCCTAAGTGAAAAATAAAAAAAATGCCAATTGATACAACAATTAAACATATACAGATACAATGTGATATCAAGATAATAATGTGATAGTCAAAATATTGCAAGACAATCATATAGCGATATCATATACACGATATCAGTCAAACTCAACAAAATGTCTGTGAAAAATTAAAAGTGCAGAATTTCTCTATTTATTCACAACATAGAGAACAAAAATCCATAAACTCTATGTATTGAACGTGGATGGAAAACCTCTTAACGTATTTTTCTCCGCCATTATCCTGCTGTAAACTCACTCTTCTTCGACCAGGTAACTTCCGCCTATTCAATTGAGCAGCGCCACCGTGAGGAAACATCGAGTAACGAAGCCCGGTGAGTGAAAATGGAATGGGTCTGTTTACTTTTAAGTGCCTCAATTTGTTATTTAACATATCGATATTTGCCCTGGTTTATCAATATTCGTATTGCACAGGGAAGAACGACGATATATCATCAAATCGATATTTTGACCCACCCCTAATATACAGTAGATATGCATTTAGTGACCAGAATATATACAGTATGAGCTTAATATATATGATGTACACCAGGATTACGTGTGTTCTATGTGACAAGTATATTTAAAAAACAAAACAAAATTATTCTACAGTCAAACTATTTGCCTGTTTCTTCATTCACAACACCCGAGCAAAAAGAGAGCTGAACCTTCAGGTGGTGGGAGTTTCCCAACACCAAAACAACAACAACAACAACAAAAAAAAACACCTTTTACAAAAGATGTTAGGAAAGAAAATTGTATCACGGGCTCATTTCTCAGCTCAGATAGAGAAAACAAACAACACATGCTTGTGTCTCTTTATGGCAGCGGCATGAAGGATGACAGCAGAAAGAAGAGCAGACATAAACAATGACTCGGCACAAAGGGAAGGAGCAAAATGAAAGGCCGTGAGCAGACAGACACACTTTATTGTGTTGTCGTAAAAGAACACGGTGCAAGGCGCTGCCCAAACAGCGTGAGCGCAACGGACAATAGGAGTGACAAGGAGGAGGTGAGGACAGCAAACACATGTGAAGAGAGGAATCATTAAAACTGACCTTCGTCCATAAGATTTCCAAGTAGGGCTTTCGTCTTCTCTTGAAATGTGGGGACCTCTGAAAGGTGAAAACAAACACAAGGTAAACAAACTTTCAAGAAAAAAAATGGCTACAGGAAACAAAATATTGAGTGCTCTATGACACACACACACACACACGCAGGGTTGTGCAACTATTCTCCTTAGGACTCTACATTGGCCTCCGTTCATTTGGACAGCTGAAACAGCCGAAAAGTGCTATTTCTAACCTTAAAACAAACAATTCAAATATTAGTCCTACAACCCTGCCTCATAAAACCAGGTTCTGCTCTCCATGAGGACGACTGATCCTGACAAGGTCAGAGTTTATGCCAGAAAAGATCCTAAAGAGGCGGTAACAAATAGTCCAGGTACCTCATTTTACTAGTTATGTGCTATTTCTGAATGTGGGTTCAGGTTTACCACCACCATCACAGGACAAAGACATGAGTGACGGCTGCTGAACAAAGTTTTGAAATGGAGTAAGGGTATAAGGGTGGGTCAAAAATGTACCAATATCTTATTGGTATCGTGGACATGCTTCTGAATGCTAAAAGCAGTTTCCCCATAGTGCCTTACATGCTAAAGACCAGGAAAAGCACAGACCATGTCGTCCCAGTGCACAGACTGAACTGTGTTCATTCAAGGCATTTAAGCCTCTTACCATGCTAATGCAATGGGTATTAGCAAGTAACAACCATTGATTCCTACTGTACCGTCTGTCAGCTGCACACTGTTTTCCCAGCAACGTTAATTCATATTTCATAAAGCAGATAAAGGACCCACCCATACGTTTAAGTATGCAGCTCCCAACTACATCAGTCCATTGACTGAAATCTGTTCGACACAGTGCTAACTTTTCACAGAACTCTCGTGCTACTTTAAAAAGATTTGATTGATGTGACCAAACATGTCCAGTTGGTCCAAAAAAGAACACACACTTGACCTTGACAGCAGCAAGGCTGAAATACATTTTTAAGTTTTTCAATATTTTCCTCTATGACTTTGATTTGGCCACAAAAACATTTAAAGAAATAATTTAAAAAAAAAAGGTCTTGAAAACAGATTCACATCCTCATTCTAACCTTTTATGGACCAAACAACAAATTGGTGAATCAAGATATGACTAACAAAACCAATCAATAATGAAAACAATTACTGAAACTCAATGTAAATATGAAAAAAAAACAATGGACATTTACCGTAAAAAATACAAACACCCTCCTGCGATGTTAAAGGCCATCTGATGACATTATTGGCCATGCTGAGCCAGCGCTATATCCCATCCATATACAAGAAATTCAAATTATTCGTCAAAAATGTGTGCCTGTGTTAGTCCTGAACCATTTGCAACAACAGAAGAAGTTCTGCACACACTAACACTTGAACCAGAAAGAGTAATTAAATAAGGTGGAGTCACTGTAAACACCATCCTCAATATGCAAATGCACCTAAGCTCAAACACATTTTATTATGTAGCCAGTAAGGGAAAAAATACATTACCAACTTCATATTTTGACCAACCTTTATGGAAGGATTTGTTTTCTAGCTTTGTCCACATGATATTAAGAGGCTAACAGACTTAATCAATATTACGGGTATTGGCAAATTAAAACATTGTCTATAACCTGAGGCAACAGTATCAATGCAATAATGCCAAGTTGAATTGACAATATGACAGCGTGATATAAACCCATTAGGGTTGTGTTCAGAAACTGAATCGCTGGGCGACGTGTTTGAGGTATGCCATAGGCGATGGCGACGTAATCCAAAACCAAGGCTGGCAACATGACACAGATTAAATTAGAAGGATTAGGATCATTTGCTGTCACTAATTTGTAGAAAGTGTGTGCAACTATGCCGTGAGTACAAGAGGAGACATGGCACAGCTTCATCTCCAAGACAGATGAAGCTGTGCCAATAAGGCCACATGTCAGATTTGACACCAAAGGAGAGGTGAGGGATAGAAACATGATGTTGCTGAGCTGTTCCACTGATTGTGGTGCTACTTCACATTCTGCTTCGTCCTTAAGTGTACATTAAACTATTTTTAGGATGCATTAGTGCCAGGTGGACTGGATTCACGACTCTCTCAGGCCAAGGCCAGAGTGGACATGTGAGCAGCACATAATGTGTCGCAGGACTTTTTGCTTTTCCTTTATACCCTATTCCCACAAATATAACCAATTTAATCCCCAGTTTAAACTTTCTTTTCACCAGTGAGAATGTTTTTGATTGCCGTTCACTCCATGGTAAAGTAGGATGGCATTAGTGGAAATGTTAAGACTTGGGTGAATGTGATTTTCTTTTCTTTGTCTGCTCTAAATATATCCGAGATATACCATTTCCAGCACCACTCTACAGCACATATTAATTATCCAGTCATTAGCATAGCTGTGAGCGGTACTTTTTCTAGCAATAGCAACTTTTTCAAACTTGCGTCCGTATTCAATGTAATTTATTTCATCAGTCAGATCATCTAAACAACCAAGACTTAAGTCAAAGATGCAAAATAGTAACAACCACAACATTATGGTGGTGTTCTTTCTACCCACCCAACTAATTCAGCTTCCAGGATGTCATGACCTCACAGTTCACTCACTGTTGATGTAGGACTGAAGAAAAATACCAGACTGTAGATAAAACCACAGCCAATGGGAATGGTTTTAAGATAGACCGGGTATAAAAAAACTGACAGAGTCCTCCAGGCTTCTTCTGAGGCCAAACAAGAAGTGAAAATGTACTGAACCTCTTAATTAGAGCTTCTACTTCCCACACACGCTAGTTTCAGCTCTTCTTCAATAGAACATGGCTTCAAAATAAGAGTTCAGATTCCTATGGGTGATGTCACAACCAGCTGCTACTTTGGTATTAATCACCTTTTTTAGTGTGAGGTAGGTTTTAGTTGCCCGTGTTATTAAACTGGAGAAGCCACACCAATATGACACACTGGTTTTCATGTGAATAGAGATTTTGCTTATTTTCTCCATTAATCAGGTGAGGGTCACCGTTCTCAGTTCTCCAAGTCCATTCTTTTTTTAAAAAGGCTTGTAAAGTGGAGAGGTAGACCAATAAATGGGCCCAGTATTATTTTTATAAAAATCATACAAACTGCGCATTTTTGTCCTCAGAAACTTAATAAATGTTGAGTCAATAAAACTTCATATTTTCATTATAAGTCTTTATCTATACATGATTTTTATTGAAGATTTATAGATTTTGTCTACACTGCAGTGTAGACAAAATCTAGATTGGAGAGACAGACCATTACGGTCATTCACAACTGGTTACTGAAGTTAATCAACTTTTTGAATTATTTATCATCACACAGATGTATTTAAGCAGATGTGAGGATAAAAGAAAATCCGTTAAAACATATGGCCCCCCCAAAAAAAATGCATTACTGCATTATTTTAACCATCATGCAGTGCACACACATCCAGTATGGCCCAGGTATTATTCAGGAGGTTCCCACTTAAGAACACCAGCCGAGTCAAATGATTCAACCTAGAAGTAAAATTTTGTGTTTTGCCAATTTGATAAGTTTAGCACCAAACAGGAGAAAACATAAAGCCAAAGGAAAGAGAGCACGAGCAGGGGGGGGAGGCCAAAAACAAGATGTGCTTCAACACAAACATACCATTCTTTGTTCCCAACTCACAGCCTACACTTTGCACAGACACACACAAATTACACAATGTTCATACACAATACAAGGGATACTTCACAATACATGCGGGCAACGCTTGCTTAAAGCGTCTTCTGTACTCACCCACACAAACTATTCAACATACATTCTGTCCCAGTACACAGTACATTTTTGCTAAGCAAGTTTCCTGTATAGAAGAATGGCAATCTATCAAACTGAAGGAATTTATGACGTTTTACAACACCTTAGCTATAGCTAGAGGGCGAGTTGCACAAAACACTCAGCGCTGATGAGGAGAAAAGGCATTTAAGTTTCCGCAATGAGTGCACAATGATGTGCGTTATCTTTTAAAAGCTTCACCTTTAATCGTGTGCACGTTCCCTGTGGAAACACATGAAAAGATTCTTAACAAGAAGTTCCACGGTGGCGCTTGCAGAGCTACGCTAGCTGGCTTCAAATTCACTTGGGGTAGAGCATTCACACGGGGCCCTGGTGCCATATTTCTCCGGTCTTTTCCATGGAAACCACACTGTTGCTGCTGTTGCCCTAAACACGCCACAAAAAAGAGGATCATATTTCCCACTCCATCCCCCCCCCGTAGGAGGGGTAAGAACATGAGGGTCCAGGGCAGGCTGGAATGAAAGAGTGCTGTGTCCAGACCGGGGCGGATGCTTGATAGTTGCAAAAATAAACACCCACAAGGGGCAAGGATAAGAGAAAGACACCAAAGTATGTATGCCTTTATCAGTGGAATCCCATAAACTACTAAATATAAATACCCAAAAGTCCCTCTGTTACAACAGCGGCAAGAAAAACAAAGCAGTGAAGCAGGCATCCATCAAACCCAGTGACCCAGGCGACTGCTATCAACGCCAAACTAAAAGGCAGCACCAAGCTGGTTGCTAGGTGCTTGTGTTGCAGCATGGAGAAACAGAAAAAGGGCACTAATTTTCTTTCTCTTACACTGAAAGCCTCGCATTAGTCCGTAGGCAGTCCGTCAGTGTGTGGTCAACTAGCCACTCCCCAGCTGTTCCCAGCCACTAGGGCTCTGACGGCAACACGAGACATTTTAGTCGAGTCTCGTTGGATTTTCAACAAACCTGGAGGTAAAATTCCACCTCTGTTTCTCCTGCAGCTACTTTTATGCCGCAACACTAGTTTTTATAAGATAGATCCTATTGCAAGACAAAAAAAAAAGGAATTGCCAGACCAAAATAAGTTTAATTGTATGACTGACAATTTTTTTAATCATGGAGCAGAGTGCGTGGAAGAATATTCCTCTGCTGTTTGGAATATTAAGCTCTGCTCTCTCTCAGTTTCCCGGTGGAAGAAAGCGAGAGCTCGAGGGAGAGGAAAAGCAGGGAAAGTCCCAGACCAAGTCTCAGTCTCAGCCCCCCTCCTTTTCTTTATTCAAGCCATGTTTTCTCTGTCCCCTGGAGTGTGCTAGGTGTCATTGCTGCTCGCTCTGTGTGTGTAGGACAGAGAGGCTACTCCGGCATCCAATGTCAGACCAAACGGAGCATGCTCATTCACACCCTTCCTCTCTGGACTCTCGATTGCAGCTGCCTACCCAAACACACCAACTCTTCTTAATTTATTCCTCTTTTACACAGACTTTAGTTTGATTCTTACACATTTTTGTTGACCCCTTTGCCCCCATGTCTTTATATTTCCCTTTTTCACAGTGTACACTTCTTTACATACTTGTCGTGCATATTTTGCCTTCTTTTTCTTCTATGGATTGCCTCCTCTGCCCCCCTCCCCTTCAGCCTGGCTCTATGGTTTTGCAAATCTCAAATTTCAGCTTCGTCTGGCTGCAGGCAGTACCACCAGCTGTCCTCATTGACTCTACATATTTCCCCACTGGACTTTCCTTAAATTCTATTGATTTCCACAGGACATGCATATCGCATCCAATAATCTTAGAACTGATAATTGTAACAATTTGCTAAAAATTACTACATTTAACCCGTTAACTCAAGCATTTGCTTAATTACAGCGAAAATTTGCAGATGAAAACAAAACAATGTGCTTCTTCAAAGCAGAGGACTGCCTCCCTCGTGATTCAATAATTTTGGATATGTAAACTAGTTCACTTGTCAACTGTTCCCTTCGCTGACTCAGACTCATACACTCTGCGTCTCTAAAACACACAAAACTGAGTCAGCCAGGGAAAAGAAGCCCAAGTGAAAGCAAAAAAACAACACTGACAGCCAGAATCTTTTCGTCAGCAGGAGAGAGAGAAAAGCAACAGCCAGCTTTGGGAACATGGAATAATTCATTGGCCCCATTCACATGTAGTGATAAAAGTTAAATGCAGCTTGGCTGAACCAGTTTGGCAGTTACAAGCAGAACCAAACAAGAATGTCACACTTTCTTTGTGGAACAGGACTTGGTAATTATTGATGTTTCCTTTGTTTCAACTGTCCCAAAGAGCATGTTTAATAAGAATCCTGACCTAAAGACACCTACAAGTAAATTGGGATAAGCAGATAGCCAGTAAAGGTATCCATCTGATATTGGTTGAAATCAGTGTATCTGATATTGGAAATGTGATAAGATCCCAAAAAAATTCACGAGAAACAGATTGTAAAAATATATTAAAATAGCAATTTTGTGATATATCATCGTCCTTCCCCGTGCAATATGATACAAAAAACAGTACTTCACAATGCGAAACATGGTCCTTGTTACCAATAATATCACAATACCAAAAAAATACTGAAAATCAATAAGACGACGATCATATTGCGATACATCACAATATCTGTCTAACTGAAGAAACGCCTGTGAAAAGTTAAAAGTGCAGGATTTCTCTAATTTATTCACAGCATAGAAAACAAAGTGCATAAGGTCTATGTACTGAATGTGGATGGGGCATCTCTTAATGTTTTCTCCACCATTAACCCACCAGTAAAGAAGTGCCGCTTCTTCGGCCAGGTAACTTCCACTAGCATTTCTTTTGTCCACTTTAGGAGCAAAACTGGCAGGAACTGTTTACTTTAGAGTGCGTTCATTTGTTAATTTTGTTAAAATATTGATATTGGCCGTGGAGCGTCGATCATCATATTGCACGGGGAAGGACGATATATCACCAAATCAATATTTTGACTCACCCCTATTGTGGATATGACAAGACATTTGAATTTAAAGAACACCAACATTTTCAACATTTTCTGATATTTTAAAAGGAACTGCATTCAGCTGTACTGACTGATATCTGTATCAGTAGAAAGTCAAGGTCACGATATTGGCATCGAACGTGAAAATGTGATTTACACCATCCCTAGAAGTAAACCTTGTGTAAAAAAAAAAATACTGATTCCACTTTCATGGTCTATATTGTATGTAATATACAGCATTAGAATAGACAGGCATGTGGACACACAAAGACACATGACATGCACAGAGGGGTGAGGGCCTGTTCAACACTGCTCGCAGCTTTAATTATTTTTCTTTGATCCCTTGAATGCCACTGGTAATTTCATTATGACATGACACAATGCGGCAGCGACATCTGTGGTGCCGCTTTTCTTAGGTGATGTGATCCAGGTTTAAACAACCACAGTGAAAGCACATTGAGCCTGGCTCAGCTTTAAGAGAAGACGGAAGGAAACACTGCTGAGTTCCTTTCACTGTCGTCACACTGCATCTGTTCACGTTATTGCCAGACAATGTCAACGTAATGCAGTCAGAAATTCAGCAGCACAAAAAAATAAAATATTGAGCGCACAAAGAGCCCACTGTGAAACATACACACACACACACACGCGCACACACGCAGAGATAAGCTATAAAACAGTGCTAGTTACAATGGTCAATGCCCAAAGAGTGCTATTAAAGGGGCAGGGCAGCAGATACAACAATGAGCCATCTGGACTAGGCAGCAGTTCATCTCCAGAAAGCCAAACACTTCATCACCTGCAGCCAGGGTTAGGGTACAAAGAAAAGAGGTGGATGATCATTTACATTTTAAACACACTCTGGGGATGCAAATGTCCAAATTTTGCCCAAAGCAACGGCAATAAAGTGAAATTGATTGAAAATCAACAAGACTCAACAAGACTTGTGAGTTTAGGATATAAAAAGGAGGCCTTTACATGGAGGTTCTACTCTGCTCTATTCCATATTGAGCTGCAGTGAACTATTATTTTCATAATTATAGAAGATTATGAAAATAATTTGGTTCAAAAAAAAGGTTAGAAAATGTTGATCGGTGCTTCGCAAACCTGAAAATGATGATGTTCTCGATTGTCCTGATTTGTCCATAAACCAAAATGTTTTAATGATTTCTTTGTTAAATGGTGGAAAGAAACAAGAAAATATCACATTTAAGAAGCTGTTTTAATTATTGAAAGAACATTTAAACCAGTAATCATAATGAAAATACATGCCGATTAATTAAGTAATTGATTAATAATAGATTAATTGAAATATCATTGCAGTCCCAAAATCAACTAGTGAATTCATATGCAACAATTTTAATAAACCAATCAAGTTGTCTCTTACAGCTTCTTAATGTGATTATTTTAAGGTTTCTTTGCTCCATTAAGCAAAGAAATCATTAATAATTTAATAATTAATGGTATAAATAGAATTGTGGACAAAACAAGATATTTGAGAACATCATAATTTTAAAGACTGGGAAACATGTTTCAACACTTTCTAAAGTAAATAACTAAGTGATTAATCGAGAAAATAATCGCTCAGATTAATCATTCATGAAAACAAACAGTTAAAGCTGACAAAAAAAGGTCTTTTATTTTAGATTGAAGGATTTTCCCTACTAACTGTACCCTCCTCTCCGTTTGACACATTAATATATAGTAATAATAATAATACAAAATATAGAGCATATATAAAATCAGACATAAATAACCAACAAGTCCTAAAGGACATTTCTTTAAGCAGTAATATTATAACTTCTTTCACTTTGACAGTCACCTTTTTTTCCACAACAGAAAAAACAGCACCTGAGAAACTGTGCAGCTCCACAGCGTGTTACCATGGAGAAGCAACACAGAGTTGTGATATCACAGCAAAGGAAACACTACACACTACACACACCACACACACACACAATGCCTTACACCTTGTATTTTATGCTCACGCACACAGACAGTCCAACACAAAGAGAGTGATCCAGCAAGTAGGGACTCCCTTTGGCATTAGTAAGACATCTCAAATTACCTCACTGGTACAGAGCCAGTGAGTCACTGTCTCACACACACAGAGTCAGAACAGCTGTCGGTCTTGTGAGGGAGAGCTGAGCTCTATTCACTGGACGGTGCAGCCGTTATCCAATCAGGCTGCAGTTTCCATCCATGTCTATAAAAACTCCCATCCCAAATATTAAGGAACTGAAGGTATTATTATTTTTAACTTAACTTAATTATTTTTAACTTAACTGCTTTATACTGTCAGTATTAGCATAGTAATTTAAATTCCTTGCACGTTCACTCATTTGCCTGTTACTGGCTGAGTAAAATAAATAGTTATGACGATGACATGATCACAACCTGGGTTTGAATAATTGCTGCAAAGGTGTTGTTGGAGTTGACCTTTAATCTTCTGGACCTCTTCGTTTTCAGACATTCAATTCTTGAGATGTAATCATATTTGTTTAATGAGATCAAAGTGACCTTTAATGACCAAAGACCGGATAAACTGGTCGGGTCTATGTTTTGGCTGCTTTTGTTTCTCTATGTCTGTTAGAATGGATTTTAATGAACGTTTCAGGCCCAAGTGAGCAAATATTCGCTTATTTCGGGGTTCACCTCTTCTGAAACACTGTCAACTGGCACTGTCACATAAAACGGGTACAGTGTGTTTCACCATGTGACACTGTGCTTGCACAGGTACCGGGGTAATCAGGTGACAAGCCCGGCAGGCGGAGGAAGAGCAGCAGACCGACAGCTCAGATCAGCTCAGCTCAAATTCAAATATGAGCACCTAAACTGAGCTTTCTGGACACAGGGACAAAAACAAGGTTCATGAAGCAAAATTAGCAAAGCTTATCAGCAAAAATGACCCATGCCATCCAGTGTGTGTCTGTGGAATCCTGTCAGATTCAAGTATGAGTCAAGCATTATTAAATAAGCTTTATCTGACCATTGTTTTCCAGGAAGGACAGCACCACACTGCATTATGACAGGTCAAATCTCCAACCTGCAACATCCAAGCACAAACAAGCCTAAAAAAAAAATCATTACGGAAAAAAAAACACCGCACTCCGATATTTATTATGTATACACACAGTTAGGGTAAATACACCAAGCCCTCTAAATTCAACAGCTGTCAAAAGGACAAAACCAGTGTATGAAGGTAGAATTCATATAAGCCATAGGGCTGTCGACGAATATTCTAAATTCGAATATATATTGGAATAGTTTAAAAAAAAAAAAAAAAAAAAAAACAGGATTTCAAAGGTAAAAATTAATATTTGAATGTGGAAAAACACGCCCACGGTAGCAGCACCAAGAATGTAAGTAGCCTTTTTCGTTTTTAATAGCACAATCCTACTAACAGAAAACAACCAAACCCGGTGACGGTAAAACTCCTAAATGAGATGAATAATCCTCAGCATAACAATCATATGATGGAGAGTGAAACTGACTCAAGGTTTAGAGCTGTGGCAGGAGCATGTGCCTCTTCATTATCTGCACACATACAGTAGGCACTCACATCACATCATTACCTCACTACAGATGTCACATTCCTGACATCAACCGCCCCAAACAGAGTGGAAAACAGTAATAGTTGCACCGTGTGATCATCACCCGGACCTACTAAAAGAAGCCTGTGTCCTCTGTGGAGGGGAAATTCAAAATAAGAGGTAGAACGTATTATTTTCTGCCACTGAACAGTTGTATGAGATGGAGGAAAAAAAAAAAGGAAATTGGCTATATTTATATATACACACATGGGTCAAAGACATGCGCCAATAATCGGTAAGGATGCACGATATAACTGGCATTGGCTTTAAAATGTTTTGTCGATAACAGGCCAAATCTCCCAAATATGACTAATGACTAAAATTGAATCGGCTGAAGAAAATTTATATTAAACCTGCTGTGACGCATGTGAAAAAATGTTAATTTCACTAAAGAAGAGACGAAAACATCAGTTAGCAAACTTTGTTTATACGCAACGGCTTTTTTTTCCCCCCACATTCATTCAACGCAGCACTAGCTACCCAATTAACTCTTACACGATATGACGCGTCACAGTGTGGAAATGAAACTGTAACCAAAGAACACAGTGTTAGCGTCAGCGGAGAAAAATCAAACCTACGAGGCTGCGCCATCATCTATTAAATCCGCTGCGCGGCTCCATTTGCATCAACTGTTAAAGCCCGTCAAAAAAACACAGATCGTCTGCAAACATTGTTTAAAGCAGGTCAAGGTCGGCTCACAGTAACACAGTCTAACATGAATGCCCATTTACGCCGGCAGCACACAGGCATTTCCGTGGCAGGAACGAGGAAGAAGTTGGACTCAGTCTGTTCATTTGCCCACAAATTCAGACAAATACAAAGAAATAAAAGTTTCTGGACTGTTCATAGCCAAAGATTTAAAGAGATTAGCAGAGTTGCAATTTCATGTACATTCAAGTAAAGCCACTAAAGTGTATTATGAAAAAAGTATCCATACTGGAAGTATGTTGTTTGGTATGAAATTTTTTATTTACATGGAATGCCAGTACTAGCTGAATTTATTTTGCTCTTCATGTGAAAACTGGTGGAAGTATTCCTGAGTTGTATGTGTATATATATGTATGTGTGTGTATACATACACACAGACAACCGCTAATATGCAAGTGGAAACCACAGTATACACAAAAATAAAAATCCACATTTACGACGCAGGAGCCAAACCATCGTCTTACAATCTTTGTTTCAATCAGAACAGCAAAATTGCGTTTTTCGTACAGATAAAAACAGGGCATGACGAAACCAAGGATTTCACGGGGATGAGTACTTTCCATCCACGGCATAATTCCTCCTTATCAACATGGCATCTGCCACCATCCAGCTACAGATGAGAACCATCCCAGTGGCCATATTATCAAGCCACTAAGCCTCTATAATCGTGACTGAAAACCCGTGGGTCAGAACAGGTTCAGCAACCAACACTGTACTACAGTAGCACACAATCAGCAAAAAATAAGAAGCAGCAAGGATATTTCCTGTGTGCATTTTGAATGTTTTTGCTGATGTTCCCTCATCTGACAGTTACTATGTTTGTTTGGAACAATCTGTATTATAATATAGATTGGAGGAAAAAGGCATTATTACCAAGGAAACTTAGTATCTCAAATAAGGTTAGTGAAGTTTCACTTCAGATACTGCACAGGTGCTATCCTAATTTGGAATTAATACTGACCATCTTTTGTTCTTTTTGTCACAGCGAAGATTAAACAATAACTCATCTGCTTTGGGACTGTACTTGCTGTTGGAATAATCTCAATCTTTCCCTGGGCCATCCTGTTGATGTTAAATGGGTGTCATTTTTGCCAAAAATCATACTTTCACTTTCTATATTTTTTTTAAATCCCTAAATACTTGTGTATTTTTGTATTTTATTGTTTTTAAATCACTCTTATCACTTCTATTATATTCAAAAAATAGTGTTTTTAATGCAGTGTTGAAATTCTAATTGTCTCTGTCATGTATTTTCTGTCTCTTGAGTATAAATGGTGCTATATAAATAAACCTGCCTTTCCTGAACCAAAAGCTAGAGATTCGACTAAATTTCAAAATAGAGTTTATATAGTTTGGCTTAACATCCAAGAAACTTCCAGGTAACTAATTAGCAACATTTCATATCCATGCAAGCAAATCCACAAATCAGAAACACAATCAAAATGTTTTCCTGGCCTACTTCCAATCATTCCTGTATATAATAAACTATTGCATAAACCCCAAGGCTGCAAAAACTAAAGCACTATGGGAAGAATTTAACCCCTAACCCTCTTTTTTCCCCCTCTATTTTTGCTTATGTTTTCATTTAAATCTATTTCTCTCCTTGAAATTGATTTTCATTTATTTTCTCTACATTACACATGTCTGACTCATCAGTTTTTAACAGAATCAGTGGATACTGAGTCATAACAGTGGAAGACGCATGTACAGGTGTGCAGGGCTTTTAAATCAATAAAAGTGTTCCTCTGAAATTTGGTCATTGAGCCTCAGGTAATATTCTACTTGGATCAGGAAACCAGGCTTTTCACTGATTTACTCCCTCAATCACATCTTGTAGTTGGCTGCAGGAGTGTGATGTCTGGATCCCAAATGGGCATGAAAGCAGCTCTAATGTGGCAAAATTACACAATTAGAGTAATTATTCTAACAAAATGATACTCATCACCCAGGTGGTTGCCATTATTACAACCATGTGCCTTTTATTCAAGCCCCTTTTATATCTTTAAATAACTTTGTGCGGATTCTGGCATGGTTCAGCCTGAGGTTTAAATGCATTTTTGTACTGTGGAGGTAGTTTTCATACAATATAGACTGTTGGTACAGCGAGAGTTGTCATTTTTGTATGAACTGAACTAAACTAAACTGAACATTGGTCAATCGAGCATTTTCCATAGTTGTCTCCTAGTCACGGACCAGCTTACCCCTCAGATTAAATTTGCCCCGACTACCGAACATTTTAAATCTCTTTTAAAACCTATTTCTTCTTTCTGGTCTTCCCTTTGTCAAGCACAACCTGGTAAATCCTGGTTGTATTTATGATATAGAAATAAAGTTGACTTAACACAGGTGTCAGGTAATGACAGCAGTAAACATAGAGAAAAACCTCAAAAGGGAAAAATCTTGAATCCAGATCACCATCATAATCCAATCACTTCTTCAGTGGGCCATCACCTACATGTTGAAAAACACCCAAACAAACACAGCCAAAAACATTCCCTCTTTACCGCTAAGTGCTTAACCTGTACAAACTGTGGCAAAACAGAACTGTATTAAGTTGATAGTTGTACGTTATCTTGTTGCTTTTAATTTAATTTACCTTCAACAAATTTTATTTTATTTTCAGCCCGAAACAAAGCAGCTTATTTTTCCATCTTCCTTGAAAATCATTTACAATTTTGACATTTTAATTGACATTTTTTTTTTTTTTTTTTTAAATAGCACTCCAACCAAGGATGCTTCCAACAGCTTATTTCACTGAGGATCATTACACAGAAATTTCACAAGCAGAAATTACTTATCGATTCGTCTGGAAAAACACAAATGCCCTGCATGGTCTTGGAACCACAGCTCTGCGGGAACATCATACTGTTTTACAGGTTAATGTCTATGTGCCAGTGCTCAATGTAGCCATGCATTACATGCCAGTTTATTCCATTGCAGCCCACAGAAAACTTTATTTCCATCGTCTGGTTAAGAGCACTGCCAAACCACACTGGTTTTACAAGAAGTCATCTGACCCACTTCCCACCTTTCACCTTACTGCTTTACAACATCTGGGCATTAGCTCATACAGAGGGGAACTGCCTTCTGCTGGAGCTGCCGCCCTGGTATAATGGGGGGTGGGGGGGGTTATCATTAACACAAATCTCTTGCATTTCTTCTCCTAACAATGTCAAAGTCGGCTCTGTACCCACTGGTGCCCTGGTAAGTCATCTGCCAAGTTTGAAGCCTGTCAAATGACCCGTTCAACGGATATGCAATAACAGACAGACGTCTCATGCATCTCTTATTCAAACAATGTCAAAGTCGATGCTGCACACCCTGGTGTGTGTAATTTCCTACCATGGTAGCCACGGTAACCAGCATACAGGTCACAGGAATGAGGGTGACGTCCGTCTCCAAGTGGCTCGTTTAGCGTAGGGCTTCCACGATTATTCGACTATTAATTGAATATTAAATTAATCGTAAACTATTTTGATAACTGATTCATCGGTTTGAGTGTTTTAAAATAGTTAAAACTGAATCAGTGACTTTCAGTCAATGAAATTTAAATATTTCCTGGTTTCTTTCATGTGGTCAAAACAAGACATTCAACATCATCATCTTTTCCAGGTTTGGGAAAACAACGATTAACATTTTATAACATATTAATTGTGAATAGAATTGATAGATTAATAAATTAAGAAAATAATAGTTTGTTGGAGCCCTTAGTGATACTTGTATTGTTGCATTTCTTATCCAAACACAAACAAAATCAGCACTTCACACACTGGTGCCCTTCGTGGCGGCCTGATACTGGTTTTTCAGAGCGGATTTCGATACCAATTATTACTCATTAATTAGACCGATAACTGATATGCACATACAGTAAAAATAAAAATCTTCTGTCAAAATGTTCAATTTTACCAACACAAAATGTTGGTTATATGTTTATCAGTACTTACACTTGACCACCAATAATTGTCCAGGCTGATCATTGGTTGCCCCCAAAGTTAATAAGTCCTAGTTTCCTAGTTTGAAACCTTGTCAAGCAACCCGATGGACAGTTACATGATTAACAGACAGATGTTCCATGAATTAATGGAGGGATAGTTAGCATTTCAGACAGAATGTCTAGACGTTTTTTAATCTCCACTGTTGCCAAGTGCTTGCTCATTGAGTTCCTCTTGGATATTTCTATAATAACTGCAAAATCTTGACCTTACCATGTAAAATGCCTTGAGATAATGTATGCTATGAATCGACGCTATACAAATAAAATTGAATTGAATTATTTCTGTTGTGAGGCAAGGACACCTAGGTTTAACCTTGTAGTCAATCATGCACATCACTATCCCAACAGCACGTGAGAGATCTGTAACATAATATCTAAGGGTTAAGTGAACATTTTCTGCATTCACTCAGTAGCGTTACCAGTATTTATGTAATTTTCCCGTGATGATACAGTCAAGAGAGCTGAAATCACATCCATGTACCAGACACACATTATAAATGTACAGATGTCACAAAAACAGTGATGTTCAGTCTTTACAGTAGCTGTGTTGACTTGTAAATAACTCAAGGCCAGTCAACAAAGATTAGATGTCTCTATTACACTTGAAACATTACATAACAACTTTTCATTTAAAACCCAAAGAAACTCAAAACCATGTCACACTAAAAATACAATACAGTTATAGACCTAGGTTCTATTTAACAACAAAAAACTAGCAAACAAACAGTCGTATAAGCCAAGTTTGATCATTTGAGTTTAATGTTGACCTCCAGTGAAGAAGCTATGTTTTTCTGTATGTATGTGAGCAGCATAACTCAAAATGTAAAGGACAGATTTTACCAAAATTACCTGGAGGTGTAGGTTAAGGCTAAAGGAATAAATAGTGGTGGTGATCCAAATATGGTTCAGGATATTTTAAAATATAATTGTTAACCTTGTAAGATAGGTGAGTGGACCAACGCTGTGGGAAACCGAGTGTCCTTTGCTGAGGTTGGCCAATCAATGCTGAAGAGCGGCATGAAGCTCAAAGTAGGAGAAAAAGAGAGCTGAGAGTTTTAGTGGAGTTTGGGCCACTACAAATAATTGAAGGTAAAACCCCAAGTTAAAAGATTATATTACTGCTCCTGTGAGCGACTTCTACAATGAAAAACCTGCCTGGTTTCCCAGTTACACCGCTGACAACCTCTGCAGTTTGCTTGCACGTAATGACTAAGTATTAGCATAATGTAGCAGTGATAGTCAATATTACATAAGGCACGTTGCTGATCTTACTTAGTTACGCTAAAGTATTTACATTATTCATCCCCAAGAGATGGTGTGTTCACGTATTATTATTCAACATTGGTTAACAGCAACATGCCACTCCTGCTAATTTGAATTCATTAAACAACCATGTTAATTACAAGAGATGTGCCTCCTAGGAGTGCAGGTTACACATTAAGATTCATCCTTCCCTAACCATTTTTACAAAGATTTTCATTTTTAATATAACATTCCACATTGGTCATTGACTAGCAATAATTGGTATTGATATCAGCCCTGACAAACCAGTATCCGTCAACACCAAGTACTACCAGCTTCCTCCTACATCAGACACTGTATTACTGTATATGTTATATGCTAAATCAAAACTAAGCGCCTAGAGAGTGAACAAAAATGTGCTCTTCAATTAATTTCAATACCTTACCTCAGTGAACCTTTGTCAGTAAGGTCAAACCGTGATGCCTTCACCGTTGAGTTTCTGACAGCATCGTCAACAACACACCTAACAGGTGTCCAACTGACGAAACAACCGCGTAGTAAAGCACATCAGAACAACCTGAGCATAAACACCAACTCAAGCCTGCCATTCACTCGTTCTTGCTTGGACACAGGTCATAGGAACACAGTCACGAGCGTGGATGGGATCTGTTGGCAGCAGCCAACGCGGTCTCAGTCCTGGAGTAAACATGAAGTCATCACTTCCTCCTCAGCCGTCACTGAACCAGTGACAATGCTACACAAAACAAATACCATGACGGGTTTCTGCTGACCTGAACTAACCTGCTTTAGAAGCAAAACGGCCCGGTCTGACGAGGCACACGACACGGTGTAACCTGCTACACACATACGAGGCCTTGACTTGCCGTAAAGCAGTGCCCCCGCAGCGGAGCTAGTTGGCTAGCCAGCTAGCTAGCTGCCGACTTATTAGCGCAGCGAGTGTGCGAACAAGGTACGACTTTCAACGTCTTCGTGAACAGTTTAACGACCGCGTACGTTGGACGGACACGTCAGTGGACTGCACAGTGTTGTCAAGACGACACGTCATGATTGAAAACACGCGAGCAATACGGCTAACCAGCTTTATCTTTTTTTTCTCTCCTGCCAAGCTCAGCTAGCGATTAGCATTAGAGAGCTAATGCCTGCTACAGCAGAGCTGTTGTTTTCCCCCCACCACACACACACACACTCACACACACACACACACACACACACACACAGAGAGAGAGAGACACGGACACAAATGAAAATCTGATGTTTCACTCGCCGCGGTTCAGCTTCTCACCTCGGACGACGTATCCTTCCGTTCAGTGCAGTTTCACGGACGAGTGTGTGGCGACGGAGTGTACACACGACCCCTGTTTGGCGTCTTTCATTCGCAGACTCGCCGCACACATTCGCACCGCTGCTCCCGGACCAGAGACGAGACGCCAGGCGTGAAGTACCAGCCGCTCCGGAGCGCGCACAGTTGCTGAAGTTTGTCTCGGGAGCGCGCTCGGCGCGAGCGACTGAGCCGGCGATAAACTGTGACCATCAGAGGTCGACTGATTAATGAGGCCGATATTTTTGACATTTTTCGCAATCAGCATATATCATTTAATGAGACATTTTAAAGCACTTAGTGGAACTTAACAGTGTGATCAGTCGTCACTAAATTTCTCATGGACACCCCCACTCTCTTCAAAAATCAAAGCCAAAACACCAGTATTATGGATGGTGTCTGCCTTGTATGATTTGGTGATGACTGAATGCTGTTTACCGACTTACATTAAGCTTTTTTCTTTATAATAATCGCCTATAGGGATACAATGAAACATGAAAACCCTAATATTAATAAAACTAGGTGTTTAACAACCTATTAAAACACACCAAAATGGCATTACAATATGCACTCAGCACTCCCCCACTTCATTTTCTCTATAACTTGAAAATATAGTATTTCTCAGCATTAAAGTGTATAAAAGTTCTGCTTCCTTTTATATTATCCAAACTAGAGTCGCTCCACATTTTCTTTAACTTAGTACAGACATAGCCCTTTCTTTAAATTGTATTTCCCTCGTAGGTTATATCCATCTTCCCTGTCAAGTAATACATTTTGAGTGTCACCAGAAAGTAAATTTGAGCAGTTTTAAACTTAACCAAGTCCATAAACGTAAGACACTTGTTCTTCAGAGACAGTATGTTTGTGTGTTCCCTGTCCCCAACATGATGTACAGTTCTCCTTATTAATTAGGCCAATATATTTGCCTTTTTTAAAGAACATTTAACACATTTCGTTCACAGAAACCTGCTAAAATGCAGAAAAACCTTATTTTTTAACATCCAAAAGTTTATTTTGACAAGGTTCAACTTTGTTTATTACCTGTTTCATGTAGTTTATACGCTACTTTTATGTATAGCTATATATTTATTTCGCAGACACGAGAAGCACCAGAAGAACCAACCCCCCCCCCCCTTTAAGACCAGACTGGACACTCATTGGCCCACAAATCATCCAGGTGGACACCTGGATTATACAAAATGTGATAATCCGTGACACATTCTCTTGATTTTTATGCAACAAATTCTATTCCTCTTCCCCAAACATCAAAGTTCAGAATAAACTCACAAGAGTCAGTCTTGATGCTTCCGAGCGCAAATGTAACTGGGTGAGATTAGGATTAAGAGGACATGTGGACAGAGGGGGAGTCCTCCACTCTCGTCATCATCACCATCATCATCATCATCACGAGGAGGGGGAGAGATTGCAGGAGTAGAGAGGAGATACAGGGTGTGAGGGTGGGGATGGGAGAGACTGGGATTACAGGGACGGATTGGTTATGTAAATTAATCGTCGCAGCAGCAGCAGCCTGGGATCATGGCAGGGCGAGGGAGGATCGCTCAGACAGCACGAAGAAGTGAGAGAAAAAGCAGACTTTTTGTAAATGTAATCCTATTATCCTCCGATAAGCAGCAGCCTTAAGCACAGTCAGAACATACTGTACCACCCATTCATGTAAATATACAGTGTAACAGCCACTTTTTTCAATTCAATTTTATTTGTATAGCGCCAAATCACAACATACATTATCTCAAGGCTCTGTACATAGTAATGTAAAAATGGTAAAAAAAAAACAAAGTGAATGCAATACAATTCCATAGGCAGGGTTCCCATGGGCCCTTAAAATCCTTGAAAGTTTTTAAATTTGACAAAAAAAAAAAAAAAAATGGCGAGGCCCTTGAAAGTTTTTAAAAATTGCCCTTAAATAGACATGGGCCATCGAAAGTGCTTGAATTTTGTGCAAGAAAGAAATTAAGTTGATGTACAGGTAAATGTCTCCCTTGTTTGTTATGCCGCCACCTACTGTTTCATGCCCTGCACTTGTACGTAGACTAGGCCGATGCAGAACAAACGCAGAGTTGTCATTACTAGCGGTGTTGTGGACACCGTCCACTGTCTGTCTCTGCCGCTGACGTGAGATTCCATGAGGAACAATGAGCAAATGGCGTGATGCCGGGGAAATGAAAATTCCAAGATAATCCAAGATAATTCCAAATGACAAAGACTGACTGGATCAAGAGCCCAAGGACAATCACTTGTCCAGACGCAGAGCGTGCTGCAAATCAATAAAAGTGGACGCCGTGGACGAATCGCCTCTTACAAGTTTCCCTCTCATCTTAAGCTGTGTCAGGAATTGGTCCCGGAAAGTCCTTGAAAAGTCCTTGAATTGGATGTCAACCAAGGTTTGGGAACTCTGGATGAACTTGTTCTGACTTTAGTGTTTTATTTTAAACCAACACAATCTGGATATATACAGTACTGTGCATAAGTCTTAGGCCAGCAGCAGCTTTGTTGTTTTTATGTCACTTTTGTGATCGTTGGCGTTTAGATTGAAGAGATGTGACTAAAAGTCAGTCTTCTACTATATGATCAACCTGTCAGTGAGTTGAACTTGTGCAACATGTGTATGTAATGCTCCAACATGTCTGGAGTAAACCAGGTATAATAGACCTTTTTCACAGCAGCTGTTTGTTGGCATGAAATAGTAGGAGAAACACAGGTTTGACCAATAACATTAGGGTTCCATTCCAGGTTTTAAAGAGCCATGGTTGTGTTATTGTTCGAGTGCAAATGTAGGTCACACTGAATATTTGATATTATAGAAGTATTTTTGTTGTTTTGTTATTTTCAAACTGCATATGTGTTTCTCCATATTTTCAGGATGTGTTCCAATAAAGTGATTGAGAAATAATTGTACAGTATGGTGATTATAGCATTGCTAAAAAAGCAAATCTAATGGTGGCCTAAGACTTATGCACAGTACTGTATGTCTCCTCATTTTGTTGAGTTTTTATTCCCTGCAAAACATAGTCTAATATGTGTTTTAGGACATTAGTGCGGTCTCCTCATCGCGTTAGTCATGAGGCAAAAAAAAGGTTCTTGACGAATATATTTTTTTCCTCACCTGATGGAATTAACACTGCTCAGGTTAAATCCTGGCAAAACCGGAAAGACAACATGCAAAGATCCAAAGAAGGAAGGAGCTCGTGCATCAACGCAAAGATGTAAAACTAGAAATTAAGTCATCGGCAACAGCTCAACATCTTTTCTGAAGTTGGTTTCTATAACCAGGTGGTTAGTAACAGCAGGAATACAGGTCATTGTGAGGACATCACTGTTGTCGCCGTACAGCTTTTAATGAGTTGGAGACATGAAGTCCTTGATGGAACAGGGTTTAAACTACACAGAGAGAAAGCAGGAGTAAAGGAGGAGTGTGTGGCGGTGGGGGGGAAAGAAGTGAGGAGATCCAAACCCAAGAGAATGTTAAGCTCTGCTGGTATGCTGCAGGAATTTGAATTTCTGGGCTGGACACGACAACGTACAGTACATTCTGTTTTATCTGGAAGACAGTGAAAAGAAAATGAAGAGGGAAGGAGAAGTGTCAGGAGGAAAGTGGGGAGAGTTCAAGAGGGAGAGAGAGAGTGGAGGAAGGAAGTGGGAGACAGGAGTGATGGATGAGGGCGAGAGACCAGATCACTAGATTCCTGTTTGGCAGTAGATTCTCGTACAAATCCAGATTCTTTGCTGTGGATTCCTCAAGCTTCCCACCGATGTTTTGTTTGACTGCCTGGACTGAGGACACAGAACTTTCCTTATATGACCTTTTTCCTCTTTTGGCAAACACAGCATCATTTCAAGAAATGAAAGAAACGCTGTAGTATATATACCAGAGCACACCAAAACCAGGACAAACACCAAAAATGGAGAAGATGTAGAGCATGCACATCAAGTCTAGTGGGGGTTGAGGGTTAGGCTAAAGAGGAGGAGGAGCGGTGACACCATTGATTTCACAAAGTTGTATTTACTGTATAAGATATATGAGATTTTTCTCACCAGTTTTCCTAATATAGCATGTTAGGGCTTTTAAAATGCAGCACACGTGGATGTTTGCTTCCACATTGGTGTCCTCAGGAGAACCAGAATCATAGCTCCAGTGATGAAGGACATGCCAACCAGGTGGTAGGTATTTAGTATTTACAGTGGAACACTTTCCCATTCACTTCACTGTAGTATTTTTCACGCTACTCAATAATGTACATGACCGAGAAGTGAAAGTTTCACTTGGATACAAAGAGCCCTTAAAAGATAAAATATGAAACCACTTTTGTTAAGAGTGTTGCCTCGGATGAGTGTCCAATGCCGGAACTTGAAATGGAGACAAAATTATTTTGCTTCTTAACATTTTTGGGTCAGAACCTCACGTGTAGCTACTATTTGCATTGCATGCAAAGGACCTATTGCAGCAGGATGAGTGTCAATCTGTTCCACATTAGACTCGGCCCACAGGGAGTTTGCCTCGGGCCATTTTTGTTCAGTGGTTAAAGGGGACGTGTGAGTGATTCCCAGGAGAACTTTCCGCTGTGGTTCGAGGAATAATCAGTGGACACACACACACACACACACACTGTCGGTGTCGGCGACTCACTTTGCCTAAAACACAACAACCAGTGCATTTGCATAATGAGAGCTGGGCTGCTTATGTAAAGCTGTTGTACCTGACGTGAGCTCGTGCTTGTGTCTCTGCGGTTCTTGCCTGGAATATAACAACCGAACAGATGCATGCCAGAGCGGGAGCAACAGGACGTCCAGTGTGTTTCCTTCTGAGGCACATCTGGACTTTTACCTGGAGCCACAGATGAGGGACAAACGTACACTGTAACAACACACACGCGCATTTACATGGACGGAGTCTGAGGCGTGTGCTCCTCCTCATGTAACCTCATACATGTGTGAGATCCTCTGGAGCGGAGGGACCTCCTCTTTAAAATTCCTCCATATCCAGTGTCAAGAAGAAGAAGAAGATCCAGTTTCACTGTGGTGAGACTGACCGTCTTCATTGGCCTGCGTCCAGTTTGTGTGTACACAACCTTTAGCCCAGAGGCTTATTTGACTTACTGTGCATTTATGTCCGCGCACCAGCCACTGCTGTAGACAGTGTGTGCACCTAATGTATTGTTATGTCTTCTGCTGCTGCTGCTGCTGCGGCTGTGGACCATCTGCCTCAAAGCTCATATTACATGTTCAGGAATGATCTTCTTCATATGTTGGTTGTAGCTTGGGGTTATTTTAGTTACTGTTGCCTTTCTGTCATTCCAAAAAACAGTCGGCATCAACAAGGCATTTGCATCCAGAGAACTGCTGCTCATGATATTTTCCCCTTTAGGACCAGTGTCTGTCTGGTGTAAAAAGGCAGGAGGCGGAGCTGAGGAAGTGGACACTGTCGTTGGGAGTGACCAGGATGGACAGGAGCAGAAATGAGAACATTTGAGAGACAACTCAGGTGGGCAGTGACTATACTGGACAAAAAGACTGTTGAACATGAACATGGAGCTGCAGGGCAGGAGGAAAAGAAGAAGACCGCAGAGAAGGTTCCTGGACATTGTGAAGAAGGACATGACAATAGTTGGTCTAACGGAAGAGGACACATGGGAGACGACAAGATGGAGGGAGATGATCCACCAAGGGAGACTATAGCTTACAAATTCAAATCAAAGTCCCAAAACTGTGATGAAGAGCTTTAAACAGTGGAGGGCGGCGTTACACCTCTTAGTGACCAGCCTGCCGCAAATTGTTACGAGGAAAAAGAACGACCATGACGTGTGCAGACCTTTCCTCTTCACGCTGACGCTGACGTTTTTTTGCAACTTCAGCAGCTTGTCTTGACCATGTTTACATGTCCACATACGCTGAGTAACTGCCATGCGATTGGCTGATTCGATATTTGTGGTAACATGTGGGCAAACAGGTATACCTAATAAAGTGGCAGAATTAGCCACAAGGAGGGATAAAGAATGACTGAGCACATGTACAGATAAATAGATAATTATAAATTGTATTCCCATTACTGTAATGCCAAATAAATGAAACATTTTCATCCCATTTGTTTTCCTGCTCTGGCCTTTCAAATGTGTGTTTATGGACATAAATAGACAGACATGAATCCACACTTAATGGAGATTGTAAACGGTCATTGCTGAGCACCTTTACCCTCCCAGCCATAGATCAAACATGCACTGACCCCTGGTGGTTAACCACTAGAAGTGACAAAGGGTCCACAAACTGATGTTTACTTGTTGATCTACAGTGTAATTCTGACTATCTGAAACTTAATTCAGTACATTTAAAAAAGGACAATAGGTTGATTAAAGACATCTTGAACTTGAATTATGACTAGTCAGAATGACGTAGAAGTCTGAAACTCAAAACTAAATACAGTACTGTGCAAAAGTCTTTAGGCACAGTCAGCTTTGTTGTTTTTACGGCTGTCAAATTCTGTGATCATTGGCATTTGGATTAGAATGATTAGACTGAAAGTTGGTCTTATACAGTATATTAGCAAAGTGCCAGTGAGTATATGTTTTCATAGAAATAGCAGAACATACATGGGTTTAACCAGTAATGTTAATTAGGGTTTAGAGCCAGAGTTGTGCTATTGTTCAAGTGTGAAGGTAGGTCACATTAAATATTTGACACTTTAACCTGTAGAATCAGTCCCCCCCCCCCCGAAAAATGTGTTATTTTGAAACTGCATATGTGTATCCCATATTTTCTGGAGGTGTTCCAACAGTGATTGAGAAATAATTATACTGTATGGTCATTATAGCATTGCTAAAAACAACAAATCTAATGGTTGGCGAAGACTTCTGCACAGTACTGTATGTCCACAACTGAATTGTACGCATCTATAACGACAAACCCCATACACATGAATGGCAAAAGTAGTTACTACTACTAATAAAAACTAAATTGCAGTTGCTGGAACTGTAGTTTTGACTGGTCAAAATGACAGATATCTGTAATGGTAATTCCAGACAGTCAAACTTGGCAATTAAATGTTAAAACAGCTGCCATAAGAGCAGCTCGCGAGATGCATTCAAGAAACCTTGCAAATTTCATAAATGCAAAATTTCATTTTGCAAAAACACACTCAATCCACTAACTAAATGTTTGCTGCTGCTGCTGCCACCTGTTGGTGATAGATGTGCCACAAATGTGGTAAGTTACTGAAGTAAAAAGATTTAATTCAATCATTGATAGCATAGTTTTTCTTTATCTTTTTTTAATGTAGTCACAAACAGTCACATGAACTTGTTGACTTTCAATGAAAAAATAAATTGAAAACGAATGCCCATCCCTTTTGACGGATGAAAATTAGGCTGAAATACATTCCCATAAACGGAGTTTAGTGCAAATTGACATTATATATTATATAATGATTTGAATAACTTAAGAGACTTCAGAAAGTAGCCAAATTCTGTGAGGAAAAACACAGACTTTGTCATCCGATTATTGGCCCCAAATAAAGAAGAAAAACAAAGGCAATAAGCACAAATTCAAAAACACTGGTTGTTCCTTTTTAATAAAAATTTTTTTTTGGCCTTCTGCAGTAATGTTGCCCCTAAAAATAACTTTGAAAGGAATATATTTATATGTCAGTCGAATCACTGTAGGTGAGAGAACAAGAGGAAAAACAGCGACCACTGTCCGACCATGCAAACATGGCGTTTATGGGGACTGCGGCGTTTTATTTCGATTTACTTTCTCACAAACATAAACCCACATGTGCACTGTAGCCAAAAAAACAAAAAAAAATGCCGGTATTTACAAAAAAAACCAAACAAACCAATATACACCAACAGAATTATAATTACAACCCAAAAAAAAAAGAGCAGAAGGGTCCTTCAGTAATCGTCATGACGACAACACGACCAGTACAAACAAAACGTTTTCTTGTTGCCTTGTAAAGATTTTGTGCAGATTCTTCTTCTTCTTCTTACTACAAGGACATCAAATGTTTGTATGTTACAAAAATCGGATGCTCATTAACACAAGCTTTCTGAAGAATCGTCAGTGAGACCTTGTTTTCACCCTGTACATCATTATTTAGCTTCAGTGCAATAAATCCAGCTATTTGACACAAATATGTGATCTTTTTTTTTTTTTTTTATTTGGGGGTGGGTGGGAAGCAAACGACTGTATCGCCCTGAAAACGCCGTTTAATGGTGAATATGAACTGGAATAAAACGTCCCATTAATGTGATGTTTGACGACAACTTTTCACATCAGGAAGGGAAAATCAAACAACACGAGCCAAAGAGAGAAAAGAACTGCTATTACTTCTGATTGGCTCAGGGAAAGAAAGAAATCACCCTAATAATCAGTTATAATTGCACTGACTGTGTAGGGAGGATTGGTAGTGTATAAAATTATCATTTCTGCAAAAAGGGCTAAACATTTTGAGGAAATACAGACAAGCAGTGTTGCCTTTATAGGAAAGAAATGTAGATTTACAATAAATGAGCTTATTTAGTGAGATATTTCTGAAAAATACAGACTGTTATGACTTCCCATCGATACAGCTTCATAATGTTGGGCCCAAACACGCCGAAATGTGTTGATTTGGTTTTTTAATTAAACTGTTAATTTTTTTTTTCTTTTACGGGTAAACTCCCGTGCAGTTTTCATGAAACTGATCTGAGATCACGGGCAAGAAGATGAGGTTAAAACGTGTGTCAAGATCAGCTTCCTGGTGCTGCACATCACGTCAGTCATTTCTGGTCCGAGTCATTTTGGTCCAGTTCAGACCTGGCTTTAACTTCAGCACTGACAGATGCGATCGCACGCGGGCAGCGTCAAGTACGACTGTTCACGTCTGTCCTGAATATGTCGTGTCTATTAGCAACGACTTAAAATGAGTCCGATATCAACGTATTTGCGAGGTAGAAAAAAAGAATCGAGGGAAACCCCCAGTGAAACAAAGGTCTACTCGCGCTGCTGCAACGTGAAATAAGATTTCAGTGTTAATATTTTGGCTTCAAATAAATGAATGTATAACCGCAGGGGACGTCAGGATTTCATTCATTTTCCAGCTGAACGTGGAGCGCATTCAAATCTGAACTTAGCGCTGCCCACCTGCGATCAGATCACTCAGGAAAGAGGCAATTAATGATTGTTTCCATAATGGATTAATCTGTTGATTACTTTTGCCGTCAATCGTTACATTGTTTGGTCCATCAAATGTCAGAAAATGTTGATCAGTGTTTACCAAAATGTGGAAATGATGATGTTCTCTTGTTTTGCCCACAAACGAAAGCAATTCAGTTTTAATGATTTCTTTGTTAAATGGAGCAAAGAAACTGGAAAATATTCACATTTAAGATGTTGAAAAATCAGAAAGGTTGTATTAACTATTTAAAAAAAAACACTGAAACTAATTGCAAATGTAGTAAATGATTAATAATCGATTGCAGTCCAAGTTATTACCAGGTCTGAAACTCTTGCTGATGTTAATGTGATTTGTTGGAAACAGCTGAAACTAAATCATGTTTGTTGTTAAGGGGGGAAAAGAAAAAGCTCCGTGTTTGTGTCAGAAGTCTGACGGTAAATCTACGTCTGATGGTTTTAGGAGAAAGAACTGCAGCCACAGTCTCATGAAACCCGTTCAACAACTTACTTTTTTTTTTTTTTTGGTCCCCCACTTTTTCCTGCACATTCATGGAACGTCTGGACTCGTGTCGAGGATCTATTACAATTTGAAACGCAGAAACTTTTGCTGCTGCTTGTGCAAATGCCAGTGTTATTCACGTTAACCAAAAAGCAAGGAAGCAGAGGGAAAGAAAATTGCCAACAGCAGCTAGTTTGATGATCTCAATGTACATGAAAATAATAAACTTGAAATTGTCCTCCAGGCTGGAAGAAGTGGTAAAATAAATTATAGTGACGCAAACACACGCGTGTGTGTGTGTGTCAGTTGTTCAGCCCAGCAGAAGCCCCGACAGGGCGTTCAGGTCTCTCATGTACGGGTTGTCGCTGAGGATGCGGTCGATCCTCTGCTTCTGGTCGGGGAAGATGTCGTACAACTTCCTCTTGAGCTCCGACGTCTCCCCCGCTGACCGCTGGGGTGGAGGTGAGGGCGAGGGCGAGGGCGAGTGGCGCGGTTGGTGCCATTCAGGGGGACCCGAGTGGGGCCAGTGCGTCGTGGGGTGGGGCGTCAGGGAGGGAGGGGGTCTGGGCGTGGAGGCCGCCGGGGTGCGAGGAGCGGAGTGGAGGGCCTGCACGTAAACCGGCTGCTGCTGCTGCTGCTGCTGCTGCTGCTGCGAGGACGGCCGGAAGTCAGGTGGTCTCCGAGGGGGAGGAGTCACTGCGGTTCTCCTGACAGGAAGGAGCAGAGAGAGTGTGAGTGGATGTGTCACGTTTCAAAATAATATAAACGATAGCTCACTGATCTACAAAAGAAATGTATTTTACACCTGTGCCAAAGTGCGGCTACTTCCTGTTACTGTTCACAACAGATGTGGAATGACTACTAAAACAAAAAGTGACACATATAAGAATAACTACTTATAATCAGAATTTTTTAACTTTTATTATCCCAAAGGAAATTGTTGAAAGCGTGAAGTTGTTGCGCTGCAGTCCCATCTCTCAGCGAAAGTAGAAGTACCATAACGATAAAAAAGGAAAAGACTCTCTCCACCAACATGTTTAGAGAGGGAAACTAATTAAACACAAGTTAATGAGACATACAACGGAAGAAAGTATAAAAATATCTTAAAATGTTAAAAAAAACCCAAAAAAAAACTCATAATTTCAACTCAAACAAAAAAATGTGTTTATTTTGTAAGAATAACTACTAAAACAAGACAGAACATAAAAGTTAGTATTTAATTTTGTAAGAATAAGTACTAAAAAGAGACAGAAACTGCCACACATTGTATTGAAGTAGCTACATGTGTAGAACAAATCAGGTTTCTGGTACAGATCGGGATCAGGTAGCAACAAGGTCCTTGCACACTTAATGCTTCAGTTTCTTTGAGGATTTATTCATAAATCAGTTGTTCATAAACCAGATGTAATGCAATGACGATAAACAATCACATGTAAAAATAAAGGCAAAATGTAGAAGATACTCTCATTAGAAAAAAAAGGGAAAAATATAAGAAAATGCATCCACACATTTTTGATTAAATATTAAAAAAGTTCTGAAACACCAAAACTCAGATAACAGTGAGGGTTGCTTTGAAATTTTGTGCCGTTCAGTGGCTGAGTCATATTACAGAAAGCTGAAAAAGGACGAGTATTTAAATGTCATTACTTTGGTGAAAAGGACAGATTTCAGCTTCATGCCAAACACACAAAACATTCTTGCGCTGCTGTTCTTCTGATTGTGACAATATATTGGCCTCTATTCATTCATGCAGCCTGAACACAATTCAAATCTTAGCCCTGAAACTTAACCAGTTCCTCAAAATGAGGTTCTGCCTCATTAGGACCAGGCTTTGGTCTCCATGACGACTATCCTGGTCCTATCCTGGACTATCCTGGTCCTGACCATTTCCTGAATAAAAGAATTTTATAATAATGGTAATAGTCTGTGTTCTAATCTGTGTGGTAAGTTCTTGAGTGTTGTTGATGACGTACAGTCAAAACACTTAACACAGCGGTGGATCGATGGATTGTGTTTGCTTCCCAAAAACCATTTGGTTTTTCAGACTGACACACCCCAAGTGTATAAAGGAGAGGTATCGCAGGTCCTTCCTTCGTGCTGCTGTCAGACTGTACAACCAGCACTGCTCCACATAGACCTCACTTGGTTACTCTGCACTGTGAAATAGTCTGTACAACTCACTTCATCACCCATATTTATTATAATATATTGCACTATACCATGTAAATATGTATACATGTAAATCTGACTCCTTCCTTTTTAATTTCACTGTCTTTCTTATATTGTCTATTTTACACTGCCTATTTTGCTATTGCTTTTGTGATAGCCTGAGACTCCTGTGACAAACAAATTTCCCCGTCTGTGGGACATTAAAGGATTTCCGATTCTGATCCCGATTTCATGTTAATAAACGAAAATAAACTATAAAACAATTACAGACGTGTGTGTAATCTGAAAAAGTCCCTCGCTGCAAGTAGCTACTGAATTTACTCAAAGTAAAGTGTTTCCTCGGGTAATTTTGGTGGAAATGCACCTCGGTTTTTCAAATACCCGGGTAAAATGAGACAAGTTCCTGTAGTGGAAAAAGGGCCTACGGTCAGTGTTTATGCCAGAAAATATCCTACAGAAGTAACAAATATAGGCACACACACACGCACAGACCTCATGTCTTTGCACAGGAAGTGGTCCAGGTGAGGTCCGTTTTTCCCCAGAGGATCATCGGGGATCATGAAATGGTCCTCCACAAAAGTGAACGGGAGCAACCTGTCAATCACAAGACCAGAGACACGATTCATACATAGATATAAACAAGAACAGAACATAAACAGTGGCTTAAAACTAATCAGAACATGACACTGTTGTTTATAAACAACACTGAGGTAAAGAGATGGAGGAAAAGTACAGAGGAATCTGGAAACAGCAGCAGCAGCAGCATCATACGATGAAATAGTGAGGGGAAAACACAGGAGAATGTCAGACGCTGGTTTCCTGTTTACAACGGGTTGGAGTTCACACGTCCTGATCTGGAACTTTTTTTTGAGCTGCGAAACAACCAACAGAGGGCGACAAAGTCTCACAAGAAAAACTACACAAGTTTGTCTCCTTATTGTCTTTGCTTGGCTCAGTACATTTGATTTTAAGAGATCAACAGTAGTCGTTAGGGAGGGCCGACACTTTCCTTTTCAAAAATCAACGTCAAATAAGATTTTTTTTTAAAAATGATATTATCTCAAATATATTCAGATATTTTCGGCCACGTGCCCGCACAAACGCGATTTGTTCTTCGCATTCTCGTCCACAGTGAAGAACCCGAAATATGAGCTTCCTGTGCAGGAAAATACTGTTCTACTGTATATCCATATACAGGGTATTTGACCCGAGTGGAGCTGAGGAATTTTAGTGTTTAGTGTTCAGAAAATGAAACACGGCAGGATGATAAAGAGAGCAAATTATCTTACTTTTATCTTATTGGGAATAAATCTGCCTCCCGTGAAAAGTCCGTTGCCGACTTTGCTCCGCCTGTTTACACCGCCGTATTTTAACGTTGGTGATGATGGTGTTACTTTGAGAGCTCAATATTTTCCTCAGGTGGCAACTGGCATAAAAAGTTTAAGAACCACTGACAACAACATAAACACTAACGTCTTATTTTTCTGATGGATTCGAAATCCTAGACTGCTGGGGGATTTCCTGTGGTGCACTCACACTCACTCTTTCACACTCACTCGCTCACACTCAGGGTATGAATGCGACTAAATTATGTGTCATTAACCTTTTTTTTTTTTTTTTTCTTCCTTCCCAAGTCTATGTCTGCTTCCTTCCATTCTCTCTCTCCCTCTGCCCTCATCTTGCAGGCTCCAGTTTTGATATTATTATTATTATTATTATTGTCATCAGTAACAATAATACTGCTGTCATTGTTACTATGCTCTGATTAAAACTTCATCAGTATAGTTTCTCATCAATAATGTCTGCTGCTGCTTGTATAAATGATACTGTAGTTCTATAAACATGACATAACTGATTCTAAACTTGATAAAACTGCTGTATATTTGCTCCTGGTCTCTCTCTTCGGTCTCTCCCTCACCACCCTCTTTTTCTTTCTGTCCCCCATTTGTCCTTTCACCCCAACCTGTCTAGGCAGATGACCGCACATCTTTGAGTGTGGTTCTGTCAGAGACTTCTTCCTGTCAAAAGGGAGTTTTTTCTCTCCACTGCCCCCTAGTGCTTGCTCATTGTGTGAACTGTTGGGTTTCTTTTCTCTCTGTAATATTGTAAAGGTTTTGGCCTTATTATGTACAGAGCCTTGAGATAATGTATGTTGTGATTTGGCACTATACAAATAAAAGTGAATTGAATTGAAAATAGATCTAAGGTCTAGCTGTGCTCATTCTGCCCTCTGCTGGAACGTGTGGTAACAACTTCAGAAGGTGCGATGGGCTTCTAGGCTGTATTTTTTTTTTTTTTAACTTGACCAGGTTTTTAAGGTTCAGGTTTTAACGTTTCCCACAAATCTGAACAGATATCCAAATTTTGTAAAAAAGAAAACAGCAACAAAAAATTATCACAACAAATCTACATTATAATTATTTGGTAGTTAAACTACTAATCATCATTTTTCACAAGTGATTAATCTTGCAATGATTTTCTTGATAAACTGATAAACTGATAAAAATGTCTTGTTTTGTCCACAAGCCAAAATGATCCGGTTTTTATGATTTCTTTGTTAAATGGAGCAAAAAAACTGAAAATATTCACATTAAAGAAGCAGAAAAATCAGAAAACTTGTTTCAGTTTCTAAAAAAAAAAAAAAAAACTTTTTTACATCCATTTTTAGCTATTTTATATATGGTTGTAAAATGTGTATATAAGTGTTGAACATAAAATGTAATCACCTCTCTTGAATGATCTTTCGCCAAGTGTCCGAGGTGTTGACGAAATCCCTCAGGTTGTCGTTGGTTACGATGATTCCGTCTGTTTTTTCTGCGAGGTGGAGCAGAAACCTAACACACACACATGCACACACACACAGAGGAGAAAAGGGGAGTGTGTGTGGTTTAGACACTCAGGATTTTTCTGCGTTCAAAGGTCAGGATTTTTCCCAGATCAGGTGCCAGATCAAGTCCACGCTGGGGGAATCCACTGAGACAGCACTTGTGCCGAGTCAGGATGAGGTTTTTGTTTTTAAGGCCAGAACTAGTGACATCTACTGGTGAGACTGCAGACTCTAACAAACACAGAACTAGAACTAAAGTCGCCTTCGCAGACCAGAAACTACGCCATTCTTCTTTGTATAAGTAGTAAATTTACGTCATAAAACTCAGACTATTTTTTTTTATTTTTTATTATTATTATTTTCAAGTGATTATACACATACATGATCTTATTTATATTACATTTCTATCTATAAACCCTCTTAAATGTTACTGGACCCTTAATTTGATTCAATTCAGAATAAAATTATTATTCTTGCATTTTCAAACATAATATACAACTTTTTTTTTTAATTAAAAAAAACATTTTTTTTATTCGCTTTTAATTAATTAGTTTATTTTCACTTGTCCATTACTAAATTTAGCAAAATGACAACACACCAAAAATCTAATAATGCTTGCTTGTTTCTTAATAACAACATACATGTTAAATGGCCATTACCTAAACATAATGTATCTCACAAACTTTTTACTTAATTCCAGATTAGCTCGACATTTATTTATTCTTATCTTAATTATAAAGCATTACAATTGTTCCCATTTTTATTTATCATGTGCTGTTTCCATTTATGAAATGTGTTATATAGATAAACCTGAGCCTCACCTTAACTAAACATCAGCCTTTTCCCTGGCTTTGTGATTATACATCTGGTCTGATGAGATGATTGTGAATACATGTGTGTGTGTGTGTGTGTGTGTGTATATACCTGTCATCATGTGAGGAGATCCTCTGGCCACACACTTCTCTGGACGGAGTGAAGGACAGAAGCCTCAGGTCTTCCAGCTGGTTCAGAAAATGTTGCTCTGCAATAAAATGACAAAATTAGAACAAATATACATTTTAATGTGGTAATTGTAGTAGTTTCACACACACACACACACGTTTGCGCTTTTATCAGAGTGAGGACCCTCATAGACATAATACCTTCTCTAGCCCCTTACCCTAACCTTAATTATCACAACTAGATGCCTAATCCTATCCCTAACCTAAACCCAATTCTAACCCTAAGCCTAAAACCAGGTCTTAACCCTGAAAAAGCCATTTTAAGGGGTGAAAAAAGTGAGGACCAGCCAAAATGTCCTCACTTTGTAGGAATTATATGAATTTTGGTCCTCACTCTGTAGCAAGTACAAGAACACACACACATTTGTACTTCTATCAGAGTGAGGACCCTCATAGACATAATGCATTCCCGAGCTCCTTACCCTAACCTTAATTATCACAACTAGAAGCCTAACACTAACCCCAATTCTAACCTTAACCCTAAAACCAGGTCTTAACCCTGAAAAAGCCCTTTTAAGGGGGTGAAAAAAAGTGAGGACCAGCCAAAATGCCCTCACTTTGTCAAAATGTCCTCACTCTATAAGGTTCATATGATTTTTGGTCCTCACTCGGCAACAAGTACAAGAACACACACAACACACACACAGAAACATAAAACAACACCTGCTTTGTGTCTACCTGTTGTGAGTCGGTCTCTCTTCTGACGCCACTGGGGGACAAACACAGTGATCTCCCTGTGGCCCCGCCTCCAAAACGTCTCCACAGCCAGTGCGATGCCTCGACAGGAGAAGAAGCGGTGAAGTCCGTGACTGGAGGAGGAGAAGAGCAACAACGACATGGTGAGGCGACGAACGGGGGGGAACATTAATCAAGAAATTACACGTTTGTTATTCTTAAGTGACACTTAAAATTTTATACATCCGAGCCTCATTATGCTCATTATCACAAGGTACGATATGCGATACATGGTCCGCAATACTAATAATATTACACTGCAAGACAATCAAACAGTGATAAATCAGTTTGTAGCTGCTGCTTAATCCAGAGATTGTGTAACAATGGAGGACATTTCTGTGTGGGACGGCGTGTGTGCCGAGATAAAACTGCTGTCATTGAAATGAAGTAACTCTAAATTTAGAGAGTTAAGGTTTCTGCCTTAACATGTACAGTGCACTGGGGTAATGCAAGTTGTGATTTTGAGCTAAACAAATGAAACTGAATTGAACTGAATCACTGATGTAGAGTTGGATCTCTGGACAATATGAGCGCGTCTCGTCTCCAAAACCAGTGTTTGGAGGTTCTTTGTGGCCACATTTGTGCTCAAAGGACACTGACCTACTGCAATTTCCCTGTAGCGGTGGGAATCGCAGCGTCGCTCATGATGCAATGTGCGTTACATACCATTCATATCACAATAGTGTAATAGTCAATGGCGATACACCACGAAATCGAAAACAAAACATCTGTGTCAAGTAAAAATTGCAGGTTTTCTTCTACTTATTCACAACAAAGAGAACAAAGTACATAAAGTCTATGTATTGAACATGGATGGGGCATCTCTTAACGTAGCTTTCTCTGCTATTATCCTGCTCTAAACTCCTTCTTCTTTGGTCAGGTAACTTCCACTTTATTCATTTGAGCAGCATCAAGTAGCGGCGAGTAAAACTAGCGGGGACTGTTTACTTGCCTTAAGTTGTGAATTAACATATCAGTCCATCCAGTCAGAACTCGGTATTTCTGTGCTCCTAACTGGAATGCCCCCTCCAAGTCTGTGCAGACTAAAATGTCAACAGGGCACCACCTAAACTCGCTTCAACGGTTGCCCTGGTAACAGGGGTAGAGGTTCACTCTCCCAGTTTCACAACAAAAACAAACAAGCTGCAAATCACACCATCATCTGACCCAGATTGTTTGCACGTCAGACAGCTGTAATATGACAAATGTGTAGCGAGGCCAGAGAACCGCAAAACAACACCAACAACATAACTCCAGCAGAGACAAGATCAGCAGGAAGCTGCTGATGTCAAGAAGCTCCAGCCACAAAAACACCATCCGCCCATGGTTTGTTTTGGGTCTTTAAGTTTATCTGAGCATCTGATGGCCTCAGCTGCAGTTGGAGGAAACTATGCAAACTGACTGTCACATTTTTAGCTCATTTTACCTATTATTTGAATACTGTTCAAAGCATTTTACCAGAAAAGAAAACATGGCTGTCATTGTTTCATGTTTTCTTCTTTCGCTTTCTTCTTTTTACTTTGCTACAAAATATAGAATGAAAGAAAGTATTATGTTGGAAAAAAAAAACACTTTGAATTTATTATCTTCCTCGTCATGTGACTTTCTGTCAGTTAACATTACATCCTGTTCAACAAGCTGGCCTGACATGACCTGTGTGTTAAAAGCAGAGTTGGCCTGTTTAACTACAACTAAATATAGTTCCTATTCCCTGATCGTATCTGTATATACTGTAAATATGTTATTTTAATCTCATTTTATTGTCACTTGCCAGCACTTTGGACTGTGAATAGGTGTGGGGGAATCAATACAGTTATATATCGTGATATTTTGTGTTGCAGTATTATATTTTGTGGCACCAAGTAACCGATTTTATTAGCACATCGATACTTTTTACTGACGTAACAAACAAGCATCCAATTTTTTGTGGATTAGCATTAAAAATGAAAATTTAACTGAAGTTTCAGTCCACTAGATGGTGCCAAGTGTTTACTCTCACTCTCAGGAGTATATGATTTCGCAAATGCTCAATACTCTGTATTCCCTTGGTATATGGGATTCCGAATGGTATTTCGTTCCCATGTGCTAGGTGTGCGGTCATGACAAATAAAAAAAAATCTATAATTTAAAATGTGAATGAGAGTGAGTGAGTGCAAAATTAATCCAGCGTTTCCCAAACTTTCTGTATGCAGACCCACTTTTTAAAGACAGCAAACTGCAGTGACCAAAATCTCAATGTAAATTGTAACAAGAGCCAATTTGTTCATATCGTAGCAAGATATTTAAAGTCATATGTGTAACACCTATGTTTCTTTTTAAATGGTGTGACACTTTGAGGAGGAACTATAGTACTGGAAAACAATGTGCCTGATATCAAACTGAGTAGAGTAGGGCCGAGCTGTGCTAGAACTGTATAATGGAAAAGTGCCATTAGATTCAACTATGCATCGTTAAGTCATTGATCTGTGCTAACTACATTTTAGCTTTCCTTAGCTACACGCCATATGAAAGTTTGTTTTATTTTTTAAACTAAAATGTGTAATTATCGGTATTAGTATTGGACGTTCCAAAATTTGGATATTCAAACAGGATGAGGGTGTTCAACTTCAAACATGAAACACATGAATTAGTGCACCAGATCCACTAATGCCCTTTCTTTGCTCATTAGGAAAAGAAAACTGTTTTGCTGTTAAAAAAAAAGAGGACACAATCAAAACAAACTGTCCAACTAGGCAGACGACTGTGACACCATCGCATCAAAAAGCAGGACAGGGGAGTATTTCTGGTTCTATAGCATATATGGCAAAGTTAGCTTCACATTTAAAAGGGGGGTGTTGGTATCAGACTATGTTTGAAGGAATCACATGCTACATAATATTCATTTTAGCTTGATTTTTGGAAATAGTGACAGCCCTAGCAGTGGGTAAGTATCGGCTATAGATATTGGTTGATAAAATCCATTATATTATTCCTCCGTAGTGCACAAAATAAGAAATTAATGGAATAATCAATAGACCACAACAAAAAAGCATTTTTCACTGACCTGGCATTACACCACACACAGAGACCAAAGGTCATTAACACAAACATAATGTAAAAACAGCCACTTTTTGGTTAGTAAGTCAGAGCCGTGATAAAAGCTCAGGGGGAAGTTCCACTAACTGTTAAAAGAGAAAGTGATGAATGCAGGAAGAGCTTACACATTACCATGAAAGTTCTTTTTTTAAATCGCCACAGAAACCTGGATATACCCCTGTCAATGAAAAGTATCTAAGAGCTTATCTGATTTACTTTACAGAGACTGCGTCAATGTCAGGACATAGCCTCATCCTCAAACCTGCTGGGAACATCACTGTTTATTTTAAAAATAAAACACTGTGAGGGGGGCCATTTCGAACGGGAAAAACAAAAAGACAATAAGTTAGATTTATCATACCACAAATATGTGAACAGAGTATTGGATGTGCTCTTACTCAGAAGAGGAAACTGATGCTGTCACTTTATATTGCATAATAATATGACAAAAAGCTTCTCACAAAACAGTGGTGGAGCCTGTATGACACAAGTTGAGCCAGAAGTGACCTGTGATTTTCTGTTTCGCCAAACTTCTGGTAAAGAAGGAAGTGAGGCAGCAGTGAAGGAGGGACCGAGAGTGGGTGTGGGAGGGGGTGGCACCTAAGAATGTGAAAGGAAGTGGTTGCAAAAGTAAGAGGTCAAGGGAAGGTCATTCAGAACGGAGACTGTGACGGTGAACTCACGGCAGACAGAGGGGAGAACAGTAGCTGGTACACAATCCTTTCTTACGGGATACACACTGGGACAAGATTCTCTGGCTGGGGCTGTCGACTGGCAAGAATCTAGTGACGACCAGTGCGTGAAGTGGGAAAGCGTTCAGTGATTCACTGACTCTCACTCATTTTCTACCGCTTTATCCACTGAGGGTTGCGGGGGGTATTGGTGCCTAACTCCAGCTGACATAGGGTGAAAGGCGGGGTACACCCTGGACAGGTCGCCAGTCCATCACAGGGCCACACATAGAGACAGACAACCATTCACTCTCACATTCACACCTATGGGCAATTTAGAGTGTCCAATTGGCCTCATCCCCAAATCTAAATGTTTTTGGACTGTGGGAGGAAGCCGGAGAACCCGGTGAGAACCCACGTGCACATGTGGAGAACATGCAAACTCCTTGCAGAAGGACCCTTGTTCCGACCAGGTTGTGAACCCGGGACCTCTTGCTGCAAAGGCTAGAGTGCTAACCACTACAGTATTAAAGGTTTTTAATAATTAAAACAAGCTTTATGATTTTTCAGTTTCTCAAATGTGAATAATTTCTGGTTGCTTTGCTCTGTGTAACAAATAAATCATTAAAACTGAATCATTTTGGTTTGTGGACAAAATGAGACATTTGGGGACATCATCATCATTTCCAGGTTTTAGAAACACCGAGCGACATTTTCCAACATTTAACAGACCAAACGATTACTCAATTACAACGATTACTCAATTACTGGAGAAAATAATTGTCAGATTATTCGAGTATGAAAACAATCGTTAGTTGCAGCCCTACACTTACTGCAGTTTTAAGTTTATAGAAACTAGTATGGTTGCCTTTCTTGGCACCCACACCGTCCCACACAGAAATGTCCTCCTTTATTACACAATCTCTGGATTAAAAAGCAGCTACAAACTCATTTTGTTTTTCACTAGAAAAGGTTATTTTTCTGAAAAACACCCCCACAGTTCAAGCCCACGCTCTAATTTCGTGGTGCTTTCACTTTGCTGAGTTCACACACACACACACACACACAGTATATAAATGTAATGAGTAACAGCAAAGATGAGTGAGTGAGTACTAAGTTTTGCTGCACCTACACAAGCCACGGTTGTAACCACGCACTCGAAAAGAACTTTGTTTAGTTTGCGAGTCATACGATGTGACCTTAATTGCTGATCATATTGATGGGAAGCGTGATAGCTTTAAACGTGATGTGTGCGATGCAGGTGTGGGAAATGACAGTGCCAAAAACATCCATCACTCACACAACCCGTGTGACTCAAGACAAAAGTGCTGCCACGTTGACCAGCACACTTATTTCCCCCTTTACCTGGTGTTTACCGCTTTTTTTTTTTTTTTTAAATGTTAAGTGGAACTCATGACTGATTCATCAAAAACATTTCTCAAAAGCTATAATTGTAACCTTGCCAGTCACAACTGGGTCACCAGATGTGCCAGTAAAGACCAGATAACAGGATTTACCTTTTTTTAAATCTTGTGGAAATAAAAAAAACCAAACAAACATATGTTATTGTGGATGAAATTAAATGATACAACACATCTGGGCAGTCCAAGGTTTCTGGGCTTATCTCTGTATAAGTGTATGTGTACACACATGTGTGTGTGTGTGTGTGTGTGTGTGTGTGTGTGTGTGTGTGTGTCGACTCACGCCATAGCCACGTTGCTCCCGTCGATGATAATGTGTCTCAGTTCTGGGCGTCCTGGCTCGTTGGGCAGCTTCAGAGTGTAGGGCGTCTTGAGCGACTGATGGAAACGAGACAAACCGGTAACTGGTGGTGCCGGTGGGTCATTGGCAGGAGGAGTCCTGGCTACGCCGCCGTGAAACCCTGTGTGGCCGATGGTCTGATAGGGAGACGTTGAGGGCCGGCTGATGGACTGAGCAGACTGAGGATGAAAAGAGGGGAAAAGTTCCAACTTAACACAACAGGAAGCAAACCACAGCCAAGACGGTTTAGTTTGCCACAGTGCCAATAAACTCAAGTGGCAATCGATATTCAGATCTTTTTCTTATTTTGGGCTATGACCTATACTACTGGAAAACTTAATCAACACACATTATATAGTATTAAGTATTAATGTAAGCAAGTATGGGATGCCAGGCACCTTAATATGATATTCTTGTAGCTTCAGCATAGTGAAATAACACCTTTGCCTTGTATAGTTCAGCCACAGAACTTTAAATATCATTAAATATCAGCGTTCCAAACCACTTATCCAAGCAACTAATCGATAAATCGAGAAAATAATCAACAGATTAATCAATTATAGAGATAATCATTAGTTGCAGCCCTAAATGATTGTGTCCCTGACATTATAAATTGGTGATAAATTATTCAAACTTTCAAAAACATATTACAATAGCAACTTTCTCCACTAGGTGGCGACTTCAGGTTAAATACCTACAGTGGGAGTGGAAGCCAGTGAGGTGGTGGTGGCTGTCAGCCACTGAGGCGTGCTGCGCAGTGCTGTCACGCTCTCAACTTTAACTGATCCTCCCAAAGTCTGTGTGCCGCCCCTCGACAGGTAGTCCCTCTGTGAGGCTCCGCCCCCTCCTCTCGCGAGGTAGTCCGTTCTGGATCCCGAGTGGGAGACGAGGTGTGCGGCCATCGCCCGGGACATACCGCCATCAGCTGTTTTGGTTTCCGTGAGGACGATGTCATCGTCGTCCTCAATCGTAATGACCTCATAGCTTCCTGCTCCTCCTTGAGCACTGGAGCTCCTCTTGATGGTGATTGCCTGAAATGAGTTTCATGAGATTAAATCATAAAATAAAGCGCGATGTCTATCAATACAAACCTGGGACACAAAAAGAGGAGTCACTGAGGTTGTTTTTTGGAGAATTTTTTTCCTTAAGATTTGTTTAAGTGACTCAGCGTCAAGTGTGTATCCTCTCTAAATTGGCACGACTGTCTTTATGCATGTGGAAGCAGCTCATTTAGCCATATATCTGTAGTATTTACCTCTTGCATTTTCGTTGCTGCTGCGCTCTGTGTGTGTGTGTGTGTTGGAGTGGCTTGCGATTTTGTGACAAAATGAATACAAGTTGAATGCAATCTTCAAGTTAGACAGTGGAAAAAAAGATAACGGGAAGCCATGTACATTTTATCATGTAAAGACAAGAAACTCAAAAACAGAACTGTTGCAACTCTTTCCATTATTTGCATATAATATTTCAATAATTTTGCATCATTCTATTGTATTTTATGGCTATTTTTCACGACCAATTTCTTGCAAATTTTCTATTCACTATATTTTCTACCTTATCCCTCATGTCTACTTCTGTAGAGCAGTGTACACATTGATCACAAAGAATGTTGTGAACTGGTGTTGCATTATTATTAAGGTCTTATTATTAAGGAAACAGAACTTTGATGAAAAATCTTTTTTCTTTTAGGTTCTTTTGTTTCTTTTTTTTTTTCTTTTTTTAAACACAACATTGTTTCAAGAAATGTCTTTATTCACACCACTAACTGCTGTATTACATATATCAGGTCTATATGTGGCGCTGTAACACGGCAACAGAAATACACCCAACATGGAGAAGATGATGTGAAGCATTTATATAAGGATGTGTTTTCCTCAAAACTATGGTTCATTGTGAATAAATATGAAACATTTTGCACATTAACTTATTCTGGCGCCTACAGGCCCTTAGTACATAAAATCTTGAGTCTAACAATTTAACTATGATTTAAAGCATTTAAACTCATCAGAAGTCTAAACACAGAGATCTAACAGTCCAACTTGGTCGATCCAGTTTTGTTTTTCTGTCAAATAAAGAGAAATAAAAACACAGTCGGACAAACAAGGATGAGAAATACCTGCTGAGTGCTTGTCTCGCTGCCGCTGCACTGCCTCCGGTGGCCCAGCCCGTTACTGCTGCCTCCACGGTGGTTGGGCTTAATGTTCTCTTTGGACCTGCCCGGGTCGACCAAAGCTCTACTGAGCTCGCGCTCCTTCTCTCTTAGACGAGAGACTGTAATGGAGGATGATGATGAGGAGGAGGACGAAGGAGTGTCCGAGGAGCGTACAGAATTGAGCCACCGCTCTTTCTTCCCGCCTCCTTTGGTCCCCTCTTCACAGCGCTTCGTTTCCTCAACAATCTTCTCCAGGACGAGGAACGTGTCTTCAGTCTGCCCCGTCTCCTTGACAACACGTTCCACCACTTCTTGCTGGTAACCCATGGTTCTGGAGGAAATGTTTGGTTTTGCAGTGTTAACAGGTGTGTTGGCTTCACAATTCTCACACTTCTACATGCTCTAACTATTCCTCCTTCCCAAACTGAGAAGGATGAGGGCACAGCTGCCTGCATGTCTTTGCCCCGTATAACCAAAACATGTGTCGACAAAACACGTCATTTGAGAACAAGTTCTGACATTTAAAACAACTTCTCTGTGAATTGAGAAAATAATCAGCAGATTAATCGATTATGAAAATAATCGTGAGTTGGAGCCCTGATTACGACCTTTACCTGAAGAAATTGACCAAGCAGCGTAGGTTGGTCTCTGGGCTGACTGCTTCTCCATCATCTGAGATGCCTTCACTGGAGTCCAGCAGGAGTGGACCGACTGTGTTTGCTTTAGCAGAGGAGGAGAGCGACGATGAAGCAGAGGGTGTTTTGGATCTCCCACCACCACCCCGACCCTCTCTGTCCCTCTGCCGCTCTCTCGCTCGCTCTGGTGACTCGTCTCTCCTCTCCAGAGAGTATTGTCTCTTTGTGTCCCGAGTCTCGCTCTCAGACGAGCGCCGCTTGTGTGAGGGCCGCGTGCCGTTCAGCAGGACGGCGGCCTCGTGGCCTGCCGCTCCCGCTTTACCGCCTCCATTGACGGATCCTGCTCCGGTGCCTCTCTCCTCAAAGCTGGTGTCCAGGATGCGGTTGGAGAGCTCCGTCACCGGGGTGCTGCTCTGTGAACGGTCCTGATCAACCTCTGCCATGCCGGGATGCAGTGTGTGGTGGTGCTGAGCCTGGAAGAGGAAACAAAATGCCAGTCACCTCAGGTCGGACAATATCAAAGTGTGCCTTAAACACCAACTCTCTCCATGGTCATATTTTATACTGATGGCACAGTGGGACAGTGGTTAGCACAGTGGTCTCACAGCAAGGTGGTACTTTCTTTGTTGAGTTTGCATGTTTGTGTGGGTTTTCTCCATGTGACTAAAAGGACTGACATTCAATCTGGAGATCACTGCTCCTACTTCTAGGGAGGTTCTTAGTAGGGGATGGGTAAAACACAGAGGACAAATTTCCCTACATGGATAAACAGTTACCTGTAACCTTCCCTGTGTGCCATCTACTTGACTTTCCAAACTGAGACCAGAGTTACTTTAAAGAGGCATGGAAATTTCTCTTTTACTTCCTGCTTCCTGTTGCCAAAAATAACTGTGTTCTTCCATTTAACTGCCATTTCAAAACTTCCTCTTGATCAAAACTGCTGGTAAATGCCCACACATGTGACACTGGCAACTCTCTCTAACTGTTAAAACCTGGTATGAACAGATCTGGTCAAAGAAAACACATTTAGAGGTGGATTTGAAGATGTACTGTATGTTGACAGGTTTCTGAGTATTCCCACTAATGAGCGCTCATAAGTTGATTCATTTGTAGCTCCCGCCACAATGTTAAGATCAATATAAAATTTCTATTTTGTAATGGTAAGTCACATACATCCGTGGATGTAGAACTCTTATTCCGTTAAAAACGGGCAGAAACATCATTAGAAGCCATTGAAGGATGTTAATACGTTGTCTGAACTGGGCCTAGCAAGATGTCAAAAAAATAAAAGAAATCGTGTCTGAAATAACTTGACCCTTACATAGTTACGTACCACACGTGCAAAAATTACAAACCTATGATGAAGCAGAGGTGATGCTGTGGTGTAAGGAATCTATACTGACCAGGGAGGCTGTGTTGGTGCTGGTGGGGCTGTGAGCCAGTCCTAGAAGCTCTTCTTTCAGGGCACTGGGCAGGAGAAGAAGCTCCATAGTGTACTTATCATCCCTCTCCTCCACAAAGGACTTGAACGTTCGTTTCACTGCCGGCTCTCTGTCACTCGGAAGACTTCGCTTTTCCTGGACAGAATAACATGTTTTAATTTATCTGACATTCAATCTTTCTACTTTTAAATCAGTGAAACGTTGAAATATTTATAAAATGTTATTAAAGTAACAGATTATCAAAGTGGGATTTGGGGTAAGCTGTGCATTTGTTGAAGTCTGAAGCAGGAGTTTTACCTAAATATTATTAAACTGTTTTATTTTTCAAGACATTATACAGGAAAAACTAGCTATAAATAGGACTAAGTAGAATTTTATTGTTCTTTTGGTGGCATGGACCTGAAACCACAAGTTTCCTAGTGCCAAAGCAGGCAATGAAGATCTTCTCTGGCTTTGACAGCGGCGACATTCACCTTGTTGTAAGTTCATGTAGAGACATTATTTGAAAGTGGAAACAACTTCCAAGTATTGACATTGGCTGCATTATACCACTGAATATGGTGACAGACTATCAGGAGCCCTTACCTGGAAAAGTGCTACAAACTGCTGAACTCTGCTTTGGGCCATTACGACAGGCTCGGCCTGGCCCAGTAGTCGCAGGCGGCCCGGCTCCGGCACCTGAACCTCAGCACTCGTGTCTCGTATGAGTCGGTCCAGGAAGAGGCCACGGGCACCCGCAAAGATACAGTGCATGTCCACCGGGTAGCGCTCCTCTTTCTGCAGTTCTGGGTCACAGAGTCCACGCACATACTCCTGCATGACACGGAGAAAGTAGAGATAACGGTGTTCTTCTTAGGACACCTCAACGGCTTAATGTCTAACCCTAAACTTAACAAGTCCCTCAGAAATTAGCTTCTGCCTCATTAAGACCAGGTTTTGGTTTTCATGGGGACAATTAACTGCAAAGATGACCATGCTTCATCAAGACAGAGATACTGGCTATTTAAAGTGTGGGGGCTTTTTTTTGATAAGTATCTGCAGATATGGAAATAGAAATTGCAGAAGAAAGAAAGCTATTTTTTACTTTTTATCTTCACCCACGCACCATGTATTGAGATTATTCACAGGTGGAACAATAAGTGCTGCTGGATTAATTAATGTAACACAGTATCTTACATTGTTATTCAGCTGGTCATAGAAAAGATGGTTAATTGTAAGCCTGCTGTGTTACATTGATTTGCTTTGTACATGTCAAAGCAATCCTATTTGAGAAATTAAGATATGTTTTTGGTCAAAGTATAGAAGTATTTCTATATTTTCTTCAGTTTTAAGCTGTAATTATTGGAATCAAACATTGTAGTCTGCATGCAAATAAAATGTTTAATTTCCTAAACACCCGGCAATAAAATACTGACATTTTCCAAAATAATCTATTTTCTTCAGATACACCTCTAACAAATTGGCTGTTAGTTCTACTATTACAGGAAAAAAACAATTTGATGACTAAATAAGCCTTTTTTTAATAGTGATGAAATCTTATATTAAATGGCCACTACATTTTGGGTAAGAATTACATTAGTCAATAATTTTAAAGAAGTTTTACGCTCCAAAAAAGTGTCTGATTGAGTTCAAAATTCTGAATGATGCACATTGAGCAAAAGTAAAAGTACACACACCACTGCTGAACTGCAACAAATCAGTGGACAAATGTGGTTGATGGGTACGTTTGTTCCAAGGCTAATGCTAATGCTGTGTGTGTGTGTGGTCTCTCAGCTCGAGGAAAAGCCTAAACGTGCTGAAACTAAACACTCATCGCTGATTCAGGGAATCTCTTCGCTATGGGAAATGTGTGGATTAATCAGCTGCAGGTGGGTGTGGTGACCCACATCTTTCGTGTGTGTGTGTGTGTGTGTGTGTGTGTGTGTGTGTGTGTGTGTGTGTGTAGTAAAAGAAGAAAATCGCACAAGGAATGTAAAATGACTCATCAATGACACAGTGGGAGCGAAATAAAACAAAAAGAAAAGAACAATGTCTTGAACGAGATTAGGATCACAAATATTTGGGTGTGGCTTTTAGAATGAAACAACCTATAAAATTTGTGGAAACTTCTGAAAAAAACCATGAGCAGAGAAACCTGGTTACCTTTAATTATGCAATACATTTTGTATGTTTATGTTTAAGTTAAAGTGCAATAAAATTACCTTTGACATGGTTGGTGAGGATATAAATTTTCAGTAAATACTTGAATGCAGGGCAATTAATCTGTCCATTTCACTCTGGTGCCCCAAGAGAAGGGTGCCAAAGTATGGAACGGTAGGGGCTGGTTATTTTGGCACTATTCCTAATGGAAACACATACAAAAATACAGAACCATTCCACTTGGTGGAAACACAGCATTAATTAAAAGCTGTCCGAACTTCCTTCTGTTGTCAGCGATTTCTCATTCCCATTACCATTAATAAAGTAACATTTGCTGAAACAGTTAAGTGATGAAACAGTTACCTTTTTGGTGTTTGAATTTATTCAAACAAATTATCTGTCATTATAAATTAGGTTGAACTTGATGTTTTGGAAAAAGTGACAGCTCTACTGTGTCCTAAAAGAGATATCCAAACTAATCCTGATCTAAACTTCTAAACTATAAGCTGTTCTTTTGATCTACAGACTGAATTAAAAAGGAAGGAGCAAAGGAAACTGTTGCCATCACTACGTTCAACCAAAAAAAAAATATAAAAAATCTGTGTGAAACTGCTGACAGTAAAATATGTGGTTTATCCAGCACAGCGACACGGATTGGGAAGTTTTCTATTTTGTAAGCACCACAATAAAAAAAATCCACTTTCATCTCTTCTCTCTTTAAATGGGTTGAATCTCAGAGATAGGCAGTACTTGCATGCCGCAGTCACAGGAACATTTTAGGTAAATCAATGGCCTTTAATCTGATTTTTTTCAGCTTCTCAAATATGAATAATTTCTGAATTCTTTGCTCCGTAAAAAAAGACAAAACAAGACGTTCAAAAACATCATCATTGTTTGAAAACATAATTTAGCAAAATTTCTGGGATCAAACAACAATTGACAAATTAATCGGTTATGGAAATATTGGTGAGTTAAAGCCATGTGATTGAACAACACAACACAGTTTTTTTTTTTTTTTTAATCTCTTGGACAACGCCAAAGTGACTCACCCTTCGGTATTTAAGATAAGGTAAACCTTCAACGTGTTTCCTGGAGTTGGAGCTCGACTGTACAGATGTTAGATATAAGAGTGATAACAATCTTATTTAGGGCTGCAACAGGCGATTATATTCATAACCAATTAATCTATTATTATTATTTGTTTCAGTGTTTACCATTTCTCAAAAGTCTTGTCGAAAAATAGCTTCAGTTTTATGGATTTCTTTGTGATAAGGATCAAAGAAAATAAATAATATTTAAGAGGCTGACAAATCAGAAAGCTTGTTTGAATTATCAAAACAAAAAAACCACTCAAACTGATTGAATGATTATCAAAATAGTTGATGATTCATTTAATAATCAAATAATCGCTACAGCCCTAATCCTGTTTTTAAAAAGTATCTACTCCTTTATTGTAGACAAGTCAATAATGCAGAACAGAAGATCAAACTGTACAAGTGAAGCAAACAATTTGACACGCAGCAGCGGCCGACTGCTGAAACAGAAAATTACGATGATGACTATTTTTAAATCATCTGCAGCGTTTTTGTCACGGATAGTCAGCTGCAAACTGAAGACACTATGTTACAAGAAAAGCAGTCATGGGGATCCTGGCACGGATTATGGCAGCAATTTCCCACTAGCAGAAGCACCAACAAAACTTGGTGCGGGCAAACAGGAAGCCATTTATGACTCTTGTCACATTCTCTCATTCTCAGTTGACTTGTGACTGAAAAACCAAACTACTGACAGCTGTTGTGAGTGAGTAAGACCCATATTATAGTCTCTCAGATGACTGTGACCTACAGCTGTGTTTCACATCATCTTTCGAATCAGGTAACAACATAATTCAGTCACACACCAAGCAATATTTACATAGGTGTGCTGTCAGTCCGTGGTTGTCATCATGGAATTGTGAGCTCTCAATAATCTTTGTAAGGGTTTAACATGGTCCTCAGAAAAAGCCACTTCACTTCACTGTTGACAGCACTGGCGAGAAGACATATTATTATTTATAAATCATCCAGTAATTACAAATTACACATTTTGTTCCTTATAAACTTCATTTTTTTGCCCTGTTTCATGTATTTAATATTTTGTTTATAAACTATTTTGACTGAAAACCATGAAAATTTTAAAAGGAGATAGTCAGCTCATTACTGTTTTTCAACATCTGGCTATTTTGGCAATTTTTTTTAGTATTATTATGTTTTATCAGATGGCATCAATTATTGGCCACCAATCTTCTAAAACTTGGCATTAGCCATAGAAAAACCCATATTTAGGTCATACTTTTCACCATGTGTGTGTTCCCATGCCCGTGGTTCCGTTCACACTAACCAAGGGTCTACATCAATGTAGTTTTTTAACATGTGTACTCCATCTTACATTCCCTCCAGTAGTGTTGATTTCTCACCAGGAGTTTGCTCTTTTGTTTGTCCTCGTGTCCCATGAGTGCCAAATAGGGCGGTCACTTTTATTCCAATAGTCAAAATTTTTTGAGGGGGTTTGAGTTTAACTTATACAGCCTTGAAGAACATCAGACTGCCTTGAAGTAATTAAAGAATCATCCAGTAGAAAGCACTGTGAATACAACTTGTAATTAGAGCCACTCTAAAAGCTTGCTTGGACCAAATATAATCTAGTTATTGCGTTTTTATTTTTACTTTTTTTTTGCCAGGAAATTCAAATCGTTTCTAAGGAACAGCAGGTCATACTTGTATGAGAGATGAGTTCTAGAAAAAACAATAGCTCTCATACTGAGTTGCACATGTGTGGGTACTAGATGACCGCCTCAGATTATCTCAACCAATTATCCATAATAACAATTGTCTTTGTTGTCTTTTTTAACCAAAACAAAAGAGTGCCACCAATTGGACTGGAAAATGTTGGCTACAGGGAGCATGCACAATCGGTGTATACAGTCTGCGCAGATTCAAACAGTAGGTACTCAACATTTATTACGAAATTGGATGGATGACGAAATTTATTTACACAAATTTAAACAAAGCATGGCCTGGCTGGCCTTCCTCGGCTGATTACTTACTGATTGGTTGATGTCTGTAATTTCTGTAATTTCCCACCTTGGGATTAATAAAGTTTATCTATCTATGTGTACCATCTGTTGGTATAAATCTTAATTACAAAGCATTGAAGGTCAGATGACTTTCCTAAGAACTGAAAAGAAACAGACTTTGCCAATTCACGAGCAAAATCTTATTTGGTCAAATTCATAACAGCATTTAATCTACTATGTAGTGGTGATATATGGCAGCCTTCTTAAAACAGGGCCCTTATCCTAAGCACATATTAAAAGGTTCATTTAAAGCTCAAAATCCTACCAAGTGTTTACATCACAGAAAATTACACACTTATTTAAACAAACGTGAAGGTGGTACAATCAATTTCGGCCATTAAACCATCCTAAATGTTACAAACTGGACCCTTCAAAATAAAAACAACCATGTCTGCAGGTGGGGTGAACGTTTGTAAAGAGAAAGAACTCACTTTTGCCTTTGACACGTCGTCTCGGTTCCCTATGAGCTGCAGCCATATCTGCCGTAATGTTTTGCTGCCGTGCGGTTGTCCCGTGTGGTCCAACAGACCGATAATGGTGAACGTCACCTTAAAAACCTGCTCCACTCGCGGCTTGGCACATTTCAGCTCCTCTTCCTTGTCCTCCAGGACCGTGAACTCGTCCACGGTGGCGGGGGCCTCCTGCTGCTGCCTGCCGGCGGACGCGGGGAGCCTGGCGCTCGGCTGCTCCTGGCACGTTAGCTCGGTGACTCGCCTCATCCCGAGGAGGGGCCGCGTTGTTGACATTCCGCCTCTCTGCCCGGGCACCGTTCCTGACGACGACGGCTCAATATTCACACCTGCCGGCGACGTTAGGAGCCCTCGGCGTTTCCATGCTGTGTTTTGTTGTGAGCTCCGGAGCGGCACGACAACGTTTTCAGCGTCTAAACGACATGAACACAGATACAAGACAGGGCTAGCTTAATAAAAGTCGGAAGCCCCGAGTGACGTATCCGGAAAGTCCCAGTTATGACGTCATCAAAGCACGACAGTTCTCGTGCGGTTCTTCATGGATACGTTACATGTAAACAAACGTGTGTGTAAACAAATCCGCGGAAGTCCCGACTTATTACGATGCCGAATTTTCGATTAAAGTTTCATTAAGCTTTTAAGACGTACATTCGAATAATATAGAATTAAAAACAAAACCGTACAAGGCATTTAAAAAACAAAGGCGTTTAAAAATACATTGCTTCGCGTCAGGTCATAAAAATCAACAGAATAAATTAAATGAATGAATGAATGAAGGGTTTATTTAGAACATGTAAACATAATACACTAAAATACACTCAAAATTGTGAAAAACAAGTACAAAAAAGAAAATAAATGAATAAAACATGTCCAAAAAGGAAGTAGGAAGGATTTATTCCTAGTGCTTCTCCACTATTTTATAACTATTAATCACAAGTTGAATTTACATTTGCACCTTTAATTTACAAATTAGGGATGTACAATATTATCAGCACATCTGTACCGGCAGATAGTTGGACAAAAAAAAAAAAAAAACATTATGTTAATCTATACAGAGGAGATAAAATGCCCTCTGCAGTTAGGCACAGGGAAACTATTATTTTTATTTCTATATTATGTACTGTATATTATTGATACAACATCATATCAGATATCTGCAAAAAGTCCAATATTGTGGATCCCTATTACAAATTGTTTCTTATATATACAAATGTGCAAACACCCAACACTCAAAAAAAGAGTAAGACATACACCTTTTTGCTCATACATAAAAATATAAATATGTGAGTTAAAATAATGTGTAAAATAAATAAATAGTCAGTTTGTGAGACCCATCAAAGCCCTTCTTCCTCCCTGTATCTGCTCAAATCCATAACAGGTTTTTGAACTGGGTTGTGCTTGGACATTTTTTTTAACTACGGATTCATCTGCTGATATCAATAAGATTTTTATTCACATTTACATGTTATTTAAACATTTACAGGCTGTGCATAATAATTAATTCGCCTTCAAGAAATGAAAGGTTGATTGAGAGGAACATTTCATATAAATGCTATGTTTTTAATATTTTATCATGCCTGTTTTGGTCTAATTTTAATTAGTTTTTATCTTTTAATCTTTATTATTCAATCAATCAATCAATCAATCAATCAATCAATCAATCAATCAATCAACCAAGAAATCTTTTTTATTATTATGTAACACTTTTCATACAAGTATAAATTGTAGCACAAAGTACTTTATACAATACAAATGTAACAAATGTAAATTCTTTACAATTAATTTTTATGTACATATATGTTATAAACCATATGTGGTATAAAAATAAATTTAATATACAGACTTATGCTAAATAATGTCATTAATGCAAAAAAAACCAAAACAAAACAAAAAGCAAACAAACAAAAAAACAAAAACACACGTTTCCAAAAATGTACATTCTCTCCCCATATAAATTATAGGAATTACAGCTTGGGAATTTTCCTTTCTGAAAGGACAGTGGTCTTTGTTAATTTGTTTGTTTTTTGGGTTTTTCATTTTGTAAATTTGTGGTGGAAAATGGAAATTTGTTTCAACTTTTGTTGATTTGTTTTGGAATTTGTAAAAGTGTTTCATGTTGTGTCAAGTTTTTCTTATAATCTTGTAAATTGTGTTAAATTTACTTGTATATTTTGTCCTGAATGTAAATTTGTCTCAAGCTTTGTAAAAGTGTTTCACAATTTTAAGTAATGGTTTGCACTTCTAGGCCACCGTACTCATAAGATCATTTGCTCTCGTCATCTTCTTCCTCCTTTAAAACAACAACAGCACTTTAAAACAACACAGTTGATCAAAGTGCTGTACACAAACAACACAATTTGCCTCAAAGGGCTTTACAGTCTGTACAGCAATTGACACCCTCTATCCTTAGACCCTCACATCGAAAGGAAGAGCTACAGAGGCCCACGGCAGTAGGTGTCACATGTACAGAGAAAGTTCAGCAGATTACAAACAAAACACCAAGTATTACACATATAGAAAAGATAAGAAGATAGAGACCAGGATGGTGAAGACAGTAAAACACAGTAAAAGTAAACATCTCAAACTGAGTTAAAAGCCAAAGAGGGGAAGGAAAATGCACTTGACGAGAGGACCTGAAAGCGGAAAGTGAGTTGTTCTGCCTGATGTGCAAAGGCAGTACATTCCACAGTTTTGGGGCAGCAACAGAAAATGCGCGGTCAACTCTGACGACGAGTAAAAGTGACCGATCTGCTGACCCGAGAGAGCGTGAGGGAGCTGAAGCAGGTCAGACAGATACTGAGGGGAAAGACCATGAAGACATTTAAAAGCAAATAAAAGGATTTTAAAATCAATCCTACAGCGAACCGGGAGCCAGTGAAGTGAAGCTAAAATTGGAGTCATGTGCTCATGCTTCTTAAAATCCAGTTAAAATCCGAGCAGCAGCGTTTTGAACAAACTGTAGTCGAGCGAGTGACGTCTGGTTAAGCCCAACTTAGAGTGCATTGCAGTAGTCTGATAACATTTGTTGTTTGAGCAATGCTATAATGACCATACTGTACAATTATTTCTCAATCACTTTATTGGAACATGTCCTGAAAATATGGAGAAACACATATGCAGTTTGAAAATAACATCTTTTTTTCAGAAAAATATAATATCAAATATTTAGTGTGACCTACATTTACACCCGAACAATAACACAACCATGGCTCTTTAAAACCTGGAATGGAACCCTAATGTTATTGGTCAAACCTGTGTTTCTCCTACTATTTCATGCCAACAAACAGCTGCTGTGAAAAAGGTCTATTATACCTGGTTTACTCCAGACATGTTGGAGCATTACATACACATGTTGCACAAGTTCAACTCACTGACAGGTTGATCATATAGTAGAAGACTGACTTTTAGTCACATCTTTTCAATCTAAACGCCAACGATCACAAAAGTGACATAAAAACAACTAAGCTGCTGCTGGCCTAAGACTTATGCACAGTGCTGTGGATATACTACATTGTACAGGCGACCAGAAACCTGTTGCTATGTAACAGCTGGATATGTAAATTCACAGCTGTTGTAAGTAAAAGGCGATGATGTGTCAGCATCCCATGATGTTTGTGTTGACTGTAAAACAGCAGCCATGACGGCCAGTGTTGCTCCATTCGCCCACTAGATGGCGCTGCTAGCCTCATAATGGCTTGCTGAGCTCCCTGATGACGGAGAGTAATATCGACTTAAAGGTGTTTCAAATCAATATTTTTCATTATTTGGACTCTAGGCGAATGCATCAAAGGAATATTGTCTTTATTGAAGTTCATTGTGTTGCATCAATGGGGGGGGGAAGTGAGGAAAGAAGTGAAGTGACAACAATAATCCACAGTCTCACACCTCAGTACTGTACTGTCATTCTGACACTGCTGATGTGCTGTTGTGCTGTCAGTCTAAAACCCGCCTGTGTGGCTTTTGTTCGGAGAACTTCACACTGCATCAGACACTTTTCTGGACACGAATGACACAAGTGTGTGTGTGTGTGTGCTGTAAATCCAGTCATCATCATTCAGAAAACAGAGGCATGGAGGAATAAATAAATGTCACGTTCAGGTTAAGTTGTCAAACATGTGTAAGCAAAAAAAAAATATTAGAAAAGTCAAAATATAAAAGTCAACATCAGCGGTTTAACCTCCCAGTCAGCTTCACTCAATGCAGACGTGTGTGTGTGTGTGTGTGTGTTCTTGCATTTATACCTCTTTAGGACCTTTTCTGGCATAAACACTGACCTTGTCAGGACCAGTAGTCCTCATGGAGACCAAGACCTGGTCCTAATGAGGCAGGATTTTAATTGTGATTATGATTAAGGTTAGTGATAAATAACCCTTTGTTTAGGCTGTCCAAACAAATGGACATCAGTGTGTGTCCTTAAAGGGATAGCTGCCTGAACCTTTATGTGTGTGTGTGTTCTTATATGTGTCTCTTTGTGAGGACCATAAACCTTATAGACCAAAGGCAGTCGGCATACTTTTGGGGAAAATTAGGACATTTTGGCTGGTTCTCATGTTCTGTCACTCCTTAAAAGGACTTTTTGAGGGTTAAGACTTGATTTTAGTTCTAGGGCTAGAATTGGGTGTTCCGTTGTGCGGACCTAAATCTGTTTCCACAGTCACATTAGGGGGACTTGCCGTCTTTATGGGGACAAAAATCAAGCCCCAAGGTCAAGGTGAGAACATGTTGTATGGTCAGTGTTAGGTTAAGGTTAGGGTTAGGGCTTGTAGTAGTTATGGTTAGGGGTTAGAGTGAGTCTCCAGGAAATGAATGTAAGTCAATGTAATGTCCTCTGAAGTCATGGTGTGTATGTGTGTGTGTGTGTGTGTGTGTGCACATGTGAGCATGACAGATGTGTCTACCACCTGTGAGGTGAAAGGGAGGCAGACCTGCGACACATGCTCCTCTTTATTTCCATGTCTCTCTTTTTCTCTTTCTCTGTGTGTGTGTGTGGAGGGAGAGTCAGATAGGCAGCAATGTATCAGGGACCACTTAGTTAAAACGGCCTCGCCACATGAAATGAAACCCCGTTAGAATCCATGCGGGCTGCATTTTCTATTCGTGGTTTGAATATTCGAGCAAATGCCTGTAAGGCAGAAATTGGGTCTTAGATCTTTGTTAATAATTACTTAAATCCTAGTTGGACTTAAAAAATTAATCAAAAGCAGAAATAACCCAGATGAGGACGTTTACGAGAGCCCAGAAAACGTGTGCGTATGAATCAACCTACAACAGCAAAAAAAAAAAAAAAAAAAAAGCCTTCTGATGTCATATTTAGGTTACACCAAAGAGGAAAAAAGAAATAACATTATGAAGCAGGTGCAAAGGTAATACACTTTTCCTTCTGGGAAAATATGTGGAGGAAATTTTTCAATGATAAGAAAAGATTATCAGACCTGACAATAATGCAGAGACAGAGGGACGAAAAGAGATGAGAAGTATGTGTGAACACACACACAGATGCTCACACAAATACTCAACCACACCCGCCCACTTAACAAATTTATTTATGTACAGCTCAGCTAAATCCTCCCACCCCTTCCAAACCTCCAAACACAGGAACACTGGCTTCTCCCTCCCTTTCTCTTTTTTTTCTTCTGTTCCTCCTTTCCTTCCTCATCCCTCTTTCTCTTGCAAGTCAGGGGAGATCGTCAAGCGATAAATATCGCTGGCAATAAAAGGCCTTCATCATGAATAATTAAAAAAGCCGAAATCTCCACCAGTGATTTATACATCGACAGTGTCTGATGGCCACACAAACGCAGTGAGCACAAGTAAACTGAGATGAATGGTGATGTAGAATGTGGGACTGGTGTTGGACACGGACATTTATACACATATGCACACGCACCGAGTCTGGTTACCATGACTTCTGAGGACTTTGCATTGACCTACATTCATTTCCTGGAGACTTAACCCTGACCCTAACCGTAACCTAACCCTAACCTCAGCCTAGCTACATGTCTTCACCTTAAAATGTAGTAATTTACATTATGGTGAGCTTGATTTTTGTCCCCCATAAGGAAGACAAGTCCCCATGATGTGACTGTGTAAACAGATTTAGGTCCCCACAACATAAGGAATACCAGGTAAACACACACAAATAGCAAGAAAGATGGAACTAAACAACATGTAACTGATAAAAATCACAAGAGAGATTAATAAAGACTAGAAAAGTGTTATATAAGTACTCGGGCTGCAACAATTATTTGGTAAATTGATAACTAAATTAATCATTTTGAGTGTTTTATTTTCAATAATTAAAACAAGTTTTCAGACTTTCTAGCCACTTAAATGTGCATGTTTTCTGGTTCCGTGTCTCCATGTAGCAAAGAAATCATTAAAACTGAAGACATTTGAGAACATCATAATTTCCAGGTTTCTAGGTTTACAATTTTTTTTCCTTACATTTAACTGACCAAACAAGTACTCAATTAGTTGAAAAAATTTTAATGGATGAAGAAAATAATTGTTAGTTGTAGCACTGATAAATACAGACCATCTATCATTTGATGCAACGCGATTAAAAAAAGGTCATTAAAACAGGAACCGTGGGCTGAGTTGAACAACAACGCAAACTGTAAACACACGTATAATTGTTCACTACTCACCCTGTGTTTAGATGCTAAATGTGACTCAACCAGCTAATCATGAACAGCTTTGTTTTGCTCCCCAAGTTGAGTGGGAGCAAATGAACTGTGACTACACATGGAAATGAGCTAGAAGCTAAATTTGGCACAAAGCATCTTTTCTCTTACTGAGATTAATATATTTTGTTCTTTCCCCCTGATACAAATGCATTAAATTAACTGAAGTAAACTCATCAACACTGACTTGTGTTCTTTTAATAGTCAAGTTAACTGGGACTGCAGATGGAAATTAGCTAGTAGCTGAATCTGGTTCAAAGCACGCTTTCTTTTGTTGTGATTAATAGATTTTCTTTGCTGTCCCTGATACAAATACATATAATAAACTTCATTAAACTAATGAATATTGACTTTTATCTCTTGTAGCAGTGCAGTACATTTGAGTCAAGTCAAGTAAGAGCAAGTTAACTGAGACTGCAGATGGAAATTAGCTAGTAGCTAAATCTGGTCCAAAAAAAAAAAAAAATCTCTCTTGCTGAGATTAATGTATTTTGCTTGCTGCCACTGATACAAATGCATAAACTAAACTAAACTAAACTAAAGTAAATGGAAATTAGCCATATAGCTAAATTTGGAGTTAAGTCAAGTCAAGAAAGAACGAGTTAATCGAGCATGCAGGTGGAAATTAGCTAGTAGCTAAATCTGGTTCAAAGCACGCTTTCTTTTGTTGTGATTAATAGATTTTCTTTGCTGTCCCTGATACAAATACATATAATAAACTTAATTAAACTAATGAATATTGACTTTTATCTCTTGTAGCAGTGCAGTACATTTGAGTCAAGTCAAGTAAGAGCAAGTTAACTGAGACTGCAGATGGAAATTAGCTAGTACCTAAATCTGGTACAAAAAAAAATCTCTCTTGCTGGGATTAATGTATTTTGCTTGCTGCCACTGATACAAATGCATAAACTAAACTAAACTAAACTAAACTAAACTAAACTAAATGGAAATTAGCCAAAGTTGGCTACAGATTAAAATTAGCTAGCAGCTAAATCTGGTCCAAACAAATCTATTCTCTTGCTGGGATTAATGTATTTTCTTTGCTGTCCCTGATACATTTAATAGACAAATGCAGTTAATAACCTAAACTATATTATCTAAACTCAGACTCATTTCTTGTAGCAGTGCAGTAAAGTTGAGTCAAGTCAAGCCGGATCAAGTCCATTGAGATGGAAATATTTTCATGCATTTATATACAGTGTTCCTGATACAAGTCTAGTTACTAAACTCAAGTTCACTAAACTAAACTAGGACTGCTCGAGGTACTTGTTAATACAAATGATTGAAAACAAATCTAAACTTGACAGAATCTGAAACGACTCCTGAAATCAGAAATCATACTGTTTGTGTTTAGTGGTAGACGATAAATGCGGATAAACAAACAAAAATCAACACACTAACAATACGATAGCTTTTAAAGCAGCCATTAAAAGGTCGTTGTAAAGGCAGACAAAAACTAAATTGTATAATGCAAGAGAATAATTGTCATGCAATAAAATAAAACCATGGAAATTAGTTTTTTGAAGAACTTTGAACTGCGATTAAGATCTTTGAACTGTGGAGGGCAGTGTTACACATCCACAAGTGTATAGCTTACTATAAATTATTATTAGAAGAAGAAAAGAACCCTGTGTTATAGCACCTAAGAAGAAGACAAACGAAAAATAATGGTGAAGTCAATGATATGTTATGTTTTTAACCTTTTAAGGTCAAATCAACATCAAATTGGAAACCTCCCAAGCATCATAGTCATAGTTATTGAGAGCATCATAGTTATTTTCTTGTGTCGCTCACAGACGGGATTCTTACATCGTAAACACACCATTCACAGGATGGAAACGCAATAAATACTATAAACAGTTGACAAATCACCACAACACTTAGCGAGCATCTGTTTATGAGACGTGGCGACGCCGAGCAAATACTGAAATATTGATTGTCAGGATTAAATATAAAGTAGTCACAGATGCACTTGGTGCTGCATCAGTTCATATAAACAGCGAATGACGACTTCAAGGCTCTTTGAACTGAATATTTAAGTGTGTTGTGACTCTGACACTTAGGTTTTAATGGGGCAGACTTTTAATTTAAGGTGTTTTTCCTTTAGTCCTCTTTACATAAGATGTTTTTATGGAAAAGTTCTTTGTCGAACTGTTCCGTGACTGCATAATAACACAAAATAATCAGTTTAATCTTGCATACTTGTCGGTTACGCACAAAAACTGAGAGTTAGTTTATGACAAACGACTGTTTGTTGAAAAGCTTAATTTAAGCAAACTTTTTACACATAAAAATATCAATAAATTAAGTAAATATACAGTGTGATGTTATGCCACGGGTGATTTGTCAAAAACAAAACAATTGATATTTCAGAAAATTATTGACATAAACTACAGTACGCCTTGTGATGTAAAATCTCTACTATATCTTATATTTGAACTATTTGTTTATATAGTATTAAGAATTTCAATTTATATTAACAGTTACTGATAAACTGAAAAAGTTTATTCATGTGTAATTATACATTAAATGAGTGCTAATGATGGAAATGTGATTAATTCAATTGTGACACATAATATCAAATGATTTTTATCATTTATTTTATTTGAAGCGAAGTGCTTTGTAGCAGCTGCTAAGAAAATGACGTTATTAATATTAATTCATAAAAAAAAAACAATATTTGATTAGGGTTATATTCTGCTATTATACTAGATTTTGTGGTTGTTGACTAATAGATTAGTTCACGCTGCGATTTTGTGATGATTTAAAAACATTTTTCTGACTTTTACTAATTGTATGGAGAGTGAATTAGCCTTATTTTGTCTAATGTGAGAATATAAATAGCCCTAATAAAGGAACATAGAAAATATTTATTGATCCTTCCGTACACCTTGTTCTCTTCTAAAAAAAAAAAAACATTATAGCAATCCTTTTTAATTGAAGCATCACAGTTAATATTAATAAGAATGATGAATATCCAGCAGGCTTCATTTTATTTAGATACAGAAATAGACCAATAATACAAATTTCTCCTGCGAAAATCACCCAAATCGTATCTCGCATTAGGCTCAGTGAGATAATATTTTTTAAGCCGTGTAGGAAATGACAGCTTCTTTCATTTTCACCCACACCTGGCCTTTGTTCTGCCTTCTCTCCTTCCTCTCTGTCTCCTCCTCCTCTTATCCGTCTCCTCACATGCTGGAAACAGACGGGAAAGAGACAAGAAAAGAGGTATTAGAGTGGAGGACATGATATGAAAATACACACGCACACGCAGAGAAATTAATCGTTGTCAATCTGTGGGACGAGGGCCACACACCGGGGGACGGTGTAAAAGCTGCTGGACACGTTAGAGTAAAGGTTTTCATACGTGTACCTGCTTTTGATTGTGGAAACTGTCAAGTGCGTTCAACAAAGCCGATAAATCCTCGTTATTTCGCCTCTTTTCTTTTTTCCCTCTTCTCTGCTTTTTCTGCAGCCTCACAGAGCAGGAGGCATGATTCCTCCCTCCGTCTTCCTTTGTCCTGTTCCTGAACCTCCTCCTCTTCCTCCTCCTCCTCCTCCTCTCCTTTGCTTCTCACCTTCCTGTTGTTGTGTCTTCATCCACTCTCTCTCTCTCACCCAGCATTCTCTTCTTCATCACCATCTTCTTCTTCTTCTTCCTCATCTTCTTCTGCTTGTCTTCCTCCTCTCACACTGTGAGAACCATTGCAAACATGCCTGTTTGGTGCTACAACCCATTTAGGGTCCTGCTGCCGTGGCCACCAGGTAATTGGAGCTGGAGCCGGGACCAGCACAGAGAACACAGGACGGGGGGGTTACCAGTGTGTGTGCGTGTGTGCGTGTGTTCTTGTACTTGCTGCAGAGTGAGGACCAAAAATCGTATAAACACCTACAGAGTGAGGACATTTTGACAAAGTGAGGACATTTTGGCTGGTCCTCACTTTTTTCCACCACTTAAAAGGGCTTTTTCAGGGTTAAGACCTGGTTTTAGGGTTAGGGTTAGAATTGGGTTTAAGTTAGGGTTAGGGTAAGGGTTAGGGTTAGGCATCTAGTTGTGATGGTTAAGTTTAGGGTAAGGAGCTGTAGAATGTATTATGTCTATGAGGGTCCTCACTCTGATAGAAGCGCAAACATAGGTGTGTGTGTGTGCGTGTCAAAGGTAGAGAGAGAGAGAGAGGGAAGAAAGATTGAAGAGAGACAAAGGTAATGACACACGTGTGAGTTTGAGCATGTCAAGGATGCTGCTGCTGCTGCTGCTGCTGCTGCTGCTGCTGCTGCTGCTGCTGCTGCTGCTGCAGTGTAGTCAACTGCCTTTCATACCAACTGCAGGATTCAGGAGAAGGAATTCAAAACACAAGCAAGAAAATGTATAACTTTAAAAAAAGAAAAAAAAAAACAGTAAAGTTTTCCAAAGAAAAATCAACAAGAAAATAAAAGGACTAAACACGTTATTAAAACGAGGAATAAATTTGTCAATCTGCATATTTGTTTGCTCAAACACTTTTCCCTTAATGAGTTATCAGGGCTGCAACAAACAATTATTTTCTTTCAATTAATCGAATAATCATTTTACCTATTTTGTACCTCTTTAGTCTCATTAATCCAATTTTTTCCTCATCATATGCAAGTTTATTTGTAATTCCTTGTAATTTGTGACCACATCCTGATAAAAAGAAGTTATAAAGAGAAACAAGTCCAGCTTTAATTAATTAAAAATAATAATAATATTAATAATAAAAAATGTTGTCCCGTGTTTCTCAAACATCAAATATCTTGTTTTGTCCACAAACCAAAAACCTTCAGTTTTAATGATTTCTTTGTTACACAGAGCAAAGACACCTGAAAATATTCACATTTAAGAGGTTGAAAAACCAGAAAGCTTATTTTAATTATTGAAAAACAAAACAAAACAAAACAAAAAAACACTCAAACCAATTAAGTGACCATCAAAACAGTCGTTTGTCCCCTGTACCTATTGAAATGACCAGTGTATAGGTCATTTCCAGTGTCAATGTCTTGTTTTTGGCAGTGGAAATGATCTGACTTCAGGTTTGTGATACTTTCAACACACTTTTAATGGTGATAAAGAGAGTAGCTGCAGTGGGGCAGTGGCGCTGTCTTTGGTTAATTGAAAAAAAGAAACAAAGTGTCAGAAGTAAATGGTGGATGAAATAAAGGAGACAGAGCAGAATCACTGACATAAACCACACTTGAAAGGTTTTAGAGGTAAAGGTGTCAACAGATTTAAAGAGCGTTGATGCGTCTTCACACAAAACCAGGCTTTTCATTGTATTTAAATAAACATTTATACTGTTTTGCAGAACACACAATAAAACTGACACTGAAAATTGCCATTGGCACATTTATACCCGGATTTTTCCAAAGCAGCATTTAAGAAAACTTTATCTTTTCCTTTCACGCGCAGATTCACGTAAGAAGTTTTCAGTTCCACGGGAGTGGAAGAATCTTTTTTTAACGGCTCGCAATAACACAGCATAAATACAGTGATAAGTCAGGCAGACACTTCACACGCCAGGTCCTCCTCCTCCTCCTCCTCACTGCCTCTCTCTCTCTCTCTCTGTCTGTCTTTTCCTCATCTCCTCCTTGTCTCCACCTCTCCTCCCTCCTCCCTCACGTCCTTGTTCCCTTGGTCTTTTGCTCTCCTCCTCCCTCATTTCCTCTCTAATGCGTCCATCTTTCTCTCCCTCTTCAGCGCAGTAGGGGAGTGCTGCAGTTGAAGCTCATTAAGTAAAGACCTACAGAGCGCTGTGTGTGTCTCTCTCCCTGTCTCTCTGAGTGTGTGTGTACTACATGTCTTTCTATCCTTGTGGGGACCAAAACATGTCCAAACCTATCCTTGTGGGGACATTTTGCCTGGTCCCCACAAGGTTAAAGGGCTTTTTCAGGGTTTTAGACGTGGTTTTAGGGTCAGGGTTAGAATTGGGTTGTTGTTGTGTGTGTGTGGGTACCTGGTATTCCTAATGTTGTGGGGACCTAAATCTGTCTCCACAGTCAAATGATGGGGACTTGTCATCCTTATGGGGACAAAAATCAAGTCCCCATAACGTAAATGACTCCATTTTAAGGTGAAGACATGTTTTAAGTCTCCAGGAAATCTAAGTCAATGTAGTGTCCTCTGAAGTCATGGCAACCAATATTTGTGTGTGTGTGTGTGTGTGTGTGCTGTGGTTGTCCCATTTGTCCTGACGCATTAAGAATTTATGACATATAACTAATAAAGTCAACATGTCTGCGGCAGGACAAACAAACAAACAAACACAGCACAACACAACAAAATGACATCCTCATGTAAAATATGACAACAGTCACTTACTGATTAATGATGGAAATTAATCTGAGACAAATATGAATGTATTTGGATCCTCATGCATAATTTACCCTTTTCCAGTTTTTAAGTACCTATTTTACCTCTTTAGTCTCATTAATCGTTTTTTTTCCTCATCATATGCAAGTTTATTTGTAATTCCCTGTAATTTGTGACCACATCCTGATAAAAAGAAGTTATAAAGAGAAACAAGTTCAGGGTTCGGGTTAAAAAATGTAAATTATTTGCCGTCATGTAACAGTGGCGAGAATGTGATCTGACCCTTGCTTTAAAACGAAACACAACCCAGACGTCGTGAGACACAACTGGTTACAAAAATTCAAACAGTACAAAAATTCAAAATAAATAGTGCTTGTTTGTCAGCTGGAGTTGAGGAGGTTTTTCCGTGCGACACCTGTCACACCTGGCAGAGTGTCCTGGGATTTACAGGAAACACGTGAACAGCGAGGGATGAAACTGGTGCAGTGACTGAGGATGAGCAGAGCAACCAACCGGGGATCACGTGGAGGAATGGCGGCCCTTTGTGTTTGCATGCTCTCCTCGTGTTTGTGGCTTTTTCTTGAGTGAGTGAGTGAGTGGATACATGTGGATAGACACGCGAGTCGTGTGTGTGTGTGTGTGTGTGTCGCGTCTGCAGCTAAAGCGAAAACCAGAGGATTAAAGGCAGATCCACGCTGGACAACATCTGTCCAGCGTGGATCTGCCAAGATTTGTCCTTTCCTCATTTTCATATGCTGTTTATGTACGAGTGTGTCTGTGGTACTGCATGTGTGTGTGTGTGTGTAGCCGTGGGAGTTAGGGTGTAAGGAGGGGGCAGGTGAGAAGCTAAGCTGACAGAGATGGACCACTTCACTTACCTGAGATGACGCTTCCGTTGTTAATGATGTTAGACACATCCAGGGGGCCGGACACACACACACACACGCACATGTTTGCGCTTCTATCACAGTGACGACCCTCATAGACATAATGCATTCTCTAGCCCCTTACCTTAACCCTAACCATCACAACTAGATGCCTAACCCTAACCCTAACCTAAACCCAATTCTAACCCTAACCCTAAAACCAGGTCTTGACCCTGAAAACGCCTTTTTAAGGGGTGGAAAAAAGTGAGGACCAGCCAAAATGTCCTCACTTTGTCAAAATGTCCTCACTTTGTTGGTGTTTATACGAATTTTGGTCCTCACTCTGCAGCAAGTACAAGAACACACACACACTGCAGATGGCACACAAATAAAGATGCATAAATATGCGCGCACACATATGGCTCCAGCATTAAGATCTGTTATTGATAACTTGAAGCGACAAGGACCGCTCCACTACTTCACCAGGCTGATTTACACTGTAATCACACTTACATTACCATGTTGCAGACGTGCACACACACACACACACACACACACACACGCATGTTTGCGCTTCTATCAAAGTGAGGACCCTCATAGACGTAATACATTCCCTAGCCCCTTACCCTAACCGTAACCTAATTCTAACGCTAACCCAAAAACCAGGTTTTACCCTGAAAAAGCCCTTTAAAGACGTGAGACCAGCCAAAATGTCCTCACTTTGTCTAAATGTCCTCGCTCTCACACACACACACACACACACACACACACACACACACACACACACACACACACACACACACACAATACCAGCAGCTCGCTGCTGCTGCATATATGAAGGAGTGCAGGAGTGTCAAGTGTTGAGCGACTGCAGAAGCATTTTCATGTGTTCATTGTTGGAGGCCTGCTGTGTATATGTGTATGTAGATAGATAGATAGATACTTTATTGATCCCGAGGGGTGTGTGTGTGTGTTGGGGGGGGGGGTCACTGATCATGTCACCTTGTCTAATTTAAAGGTCCAGAGTGCAAAAAAGACAGTTTTCATGTTAGGTATCTCCAGTAGCCTTGCGATACCAGAAAGATGTAAACAATCTTCAATTCACTGTGCCATTTTTTTTACTTCTTTCTTAATTTATATATTAAATGGAATAGGGATAATGCAAATTAACAAAGTACAACTCCTGCTTGCCATAAACATTCTGCAGTAACTGACTATAGCTGTCGCTACCTTTTGCAACTCCTGTCTTTCAGTAGGCCTTTGTAAATAAATGAATAAATGAATCAATGGATACATATATAAATAAGTAACGCCAGTGTCTGTTTACAGAGGTAACATAAGGAGAAAATGGAAAATCAAAGGATAACTGTGAAAATGTTTGACTGAAAAGTGATAAACGGACACATTTCTGCATGAATCATGTTAACATTGTAACGGCCTGAGCTGCAGACGCTGCTTCCACTTAGCGTTGAGTCCAGGCTGGATGTGTTTGTCACCGAAAGCGCTCCTTCATCCATCGTCTCCACTGGAACTTTGCTCTTTTCCCTCCTCTGCACCTGCTTCCTGTGACGCGCTCCTCGTGACAGGTGGAGCCATGGAGGCTAAGTGATGTACACATCGTCCAGTCAAATTCACAAGTGCAAGCCTTTGCGCTGTGGTTGTGTGTTGTGGTCCCCCTTACTTCTGTAATAGCTGCTCATCATCTCTTCTGACGTCACACATCAAACACTATTTTTGTTATCTATCGTTTTTTTTTTTTGCATCACAAATATATTATAATACAATTTTAAACTCATAACGCCTAACCAGATTGAACTGGTATATATATATATATATATATATATATATATATATATGTGTGTACTTTATTGCCAAAAAACCTCTTAATGGTTCAGTTTTGTACTCTTAAATTAAGGTACAGAATGGTCACTATAGGGTTACAACAACGTTCTCTATAAAGTACATACTGTACCACAAGAGTACACAGAAGTGGTACAATCGTGGGGTGGGCCCTCACCGATCATGCCACCTTGTCTAATTTAAAGGTCCAGTGTGCAAAAATGGCGGTTTTCTAAAATTGCCCCTCCCTTTCCCAAACAGGTAAGGAAAACACGGTAGCCTCGACATACCAGAAAAGATGCAAACAATCCTCTATTCACAGTGCCATTTCCTACTTCTTCCTTTAGTTATACTGTTTATTGAACAGGGACAATGCAAATTAACACAGTACAACTCCTGCTGTAAATCTCTAAATAAGAGTGTACCACCCCAGTGATAAGCCATTGTACCTACAAAGGGTTCCATTGCATTGCCCCGTGTTCTGAAAGTGAATGCTGTACCACAAATTGTATTGTGTTCTTTTGTTTTTGTGATCAAACAGTCAGACTCTGGGTTTGGCTGCTGCCACGTGAGGAGCACACGGTACAGTCTTAAAGTAGGAGTGTGTGCGTGTGCATGTATATGCGTGTGTGTGTGTGTGTGTGGGGAGCAGATCAAAGCAGAGACGTGCAAAGAGTGACACGGTGAGATGAAACAGGAAGCTGAGAAAAGATTGAGCGTGAATGTAACAAAGGAGGTGAGGAGGCAGTGAGTGTGCGGCTGCTCTCCACAGGGTCAGATGTTCACACACACGCACGTGCACACACGTGCACACACGTGCACACGCACACATTCCTCCAAATCTGTGTGATCCTTTCTTTGGAAGAGACTCCGTTTCTTACAGTCTTTTCAAAGCTCGGATACTGATGCTAATGTAATGTCGGTTATTCCCTTATTTGTAAAAGCCCAAACCAAACTGTAACTTCACAAGACGATCCGCGTTCCTCATCTTGTCTCAGATCAGCTGAGGTTTTGCTTTATATAGGCTTTAATTAGAGTTGTGAAAAAGGTGCAATATTATGAAAAAAAGTTATAATATTACAACTTTATTCATGTAACATTTGGATTTTATTCTCAAAAGTTTAAATATCAGACAGACTAACATGTGTTTATACATTTACAAATGCACACTTTCAATTAATTATTCCATCCATCCAACTGTGATCAGACCCTTCCTTCTAAATCTTGTCTTCTCTCTCTGCTCCTCCTCCTCCTCCTCCTCCTCCACCACCTCCATATCCTCCAGTTACTCATGAATTTCATATTTTCAAAGTCAAATATCTAGCGCTGGTGTTGCCAGATAACACAGGAGACACATGTGTGGCAGCGCTCGCTGGTTTCGGGCCTCATTTCAAATAAGAAAAAAAGGAAACATAAAAGTCACAACCCGAGACGTGGACAAGAGACGGGGAGACAATACAAACAGGATTTCAATCTGATCTCCCTCCTCCTGTACCTGCTTCGCTCTCTGCTCTGCAGCAGGAGACCAGGTGCTGGAGCAGGGAGGTGCTTTAATTGTGTGGAGGGGGGAGAGGTGGTGGTGGTGGTGGTGGGGAGGGGGGTGGGGGGGGGGGGGGGGGGGGGGGGGGGGGGGGGGGGGGGGGGGGGGGGTGTTCTTGTATATGTGTGTGTGTGTGTGTGTGTGTGTTTTTGTGCTTGCTGCAGAGTCAGGACCAAAAATCGTATAAACACCTACAAAGTGAGGACATTTTGACAAAGTGAGGACATTTTGGCTGGTCCTCACTTTTTTTTCACCCCTTAAAATGGCTTTTTCTGGGTTAAGACATGGTTTTAGGGTTGGGGTTAGAATTGGGTTTAGGTTAGGGATAGGGTTAGGCATCTAGTTGTGATGGTGAAGGTTAGGGTAAGGGGCTAGAGAATGCATTATGTCTATGAGGGTCCTCACTCTGATAGAAGCGCAAACGTGTGTGTGTGTGTGTGTTTTGGAGAGGCAGCAGCAGCAGAAAATTGGAGAGGCACACCTGGACACTGGTCACATCTCAACCCTGACCCTCGGCCCTTTAAACCAGCTCTGTTCACTGTGGGTGTGTGTGTGGGCACTCTTGTATTTGCTACCTCTTCGGGACCTTTTCTGTCATAAACACTGACCTTGTCAGGACCAGCAGTCCTCAAGAAATTCTGGTCCTTAGTGAGGTAGAACCTCATTTCTGAGGAACTACTTAAATTTAATGCTAGGATTTGAGTTTAGGTGGTTAGGTTAAGGTTAGGGTTAGGCATTAACTGGTTATGGTTAAGGTTTGGGATATGGGATGTGTGTGTATTCAGGTATTTCTCATATTGTGGGGACCTACATCTGTCTACACAGCCACATTATGGGGACTTGTCTTCCTTATGGGGACAAAAATCAAGTCCCTATAATGTAAATTACTACATTTTAAGATGAAGGCATGTTTTAAGGTTAGGCTGAGGTTAGGGTTGGGATTATGGCAGTTGTAATTATGATCAAGGTTAAACTGAATGTCAAGAAAATGAATGTAAGTCAATCTAATGTCATCTAAAGTCATGGAAAGCAGACTGTGTGTGCGCGTACCTGGTATTCCTTATGTTGTGGGGACCTATATCTGTCTACACAGCCACATTATGGGGACTTGTCTTCCTTATGGGGACAAAAATCAAGTCCCTATAATGTAAATTACTACATTTTAAGATGAAGACATGTTTTAAGGTTAGGCTGAGGTTAGGGTTAGGTTAAGGTTAGAGTAAGTCTCCAGAAAATGAATGTAAGTTAATGCAGTGTCCTCTGAAGTCATGGAAACCAGAGTTTGTGTGTGTGATAGTTGTGGTATGAGCAGTAGGTTATTCAGCTATAAAAGATTCAGGACTGACTGATGACCTCAGCTCACACTTTGTCTTCCTTGGTGGAGTTTTCTTTTTTTTTTTTCCTTTAACCTTTTGCTTTGACAAAGAAAACATCAAAAATTCTGTTTCACTGTGGCATCACTGCAAGGAAGAAAAACTGCAGGACGGTGCCAACAGATTTGTCACGTTGTCAACAGACGTGCAGTCTCTATACAGCTGTGAAAATTCCTTAAATTATGTATTATGTAACAATGCAGATTTAATTTTATCTCCAGTCTCCTCATGTTAAAACCTTCAACGATCTTTTTCAGCAGTTTACCGTTCACCGGTGAGTGTGAAGACACACAGAAAAGCTCTGACAAGACGAGGAAACGAAGTCGAGAAGAGGAACAGAAAAACAGAGCAGACTCCTGCTGCGAGGCTGCAGTTCCTCTGATAAAGAAAGAGGGAGACAGAGAGCAGCAGCAGGTGCTGCGGCAGAACCAGCTCTGTGTTTGTGTACAGTATATCGTTAAACTGACACCAAAACAGTGTTATTATATGTAATGAAAACGAGCAAAATAAGGAAAAATAAATAAATAAATAAATAAATAAATAAATAAATAAAAATAAATAAATAAATGAGAGTTAAAAATATTTTTTTAACTAACTGAAACTGAATTGTGTATTTACAAAACTAATTAAAACGAACTAAAATGATAGCGAGAATTTATTTCATACATCATGCTTTTCGGTTCATATCATATGAAATGCATTTATTTTTTTCTCTGTTGGCTTTACGACAGCTGTCGGAACCGTACTTGACGTTACACTACCTTTATCCAACCTCAGACGTAGTATTATGCACATTTTGCACTTGGGACTGCTAATGTATCTTGTATACTGTTGATTCATGAATGGCTCTTCATCTATTCTAAAAGAAATCTTTTCAGGTGACACCTTTTGTTGGGTTTTTAATGAAACAGTATTTTTTTTATAACCTTATTATAAATATTTATTAACCTTATTATAATTATTTATTAACCTTATCATAATTTATAATAACCTTCCTAAATCTTACAAAAACTAACACTACAACTAATGAAAACTAAACTAAATTAAGTATTTACAAAAATAAAAACCAATATAAACTAGCAAACCCAGTCAAAATGAAAATAATTAAAACTAACTGAATTTGAAAAACAAAAAAAGGTCAAAACAAAATAAAAACTAAAACTAAAGTATTATAACCTTGCACCAGAATGGTGAAAATGTTGCTTCTCTACATGTTACTTACACCACATTTTCTGTCCAAAGTCACACACACACTTCATCACCAGCAAACTTTCAGACTCACCATTGACGATCAGTCACCATCGGTTCAACTGTTGTTGAAGCTTCACCAGTGATAACTCATGACATAATCCAAGCGTCAGGATAACATCCACCATGGATGACATCAACAGCCTGTGTGTTGCATTCAATGTCCTGTTGTGAATAGTAAACTTTTCTTTTTCTACTTAATCTCATTGCACATATGTTCATTATATTTTTCAAAAAAAAAAAAAAAAAAAAAAAAGGGAAAAGTTTCATCAAAAGAACTTGAATTTACAATGTTACAATGTAATGGTCATCAAAATGGCACCCAGGCTCTAGTTCATTGGTTCTCAAACTTTCCACCTGAGAAAATATGGACCTCTCAACGTAACACCATTATCACCGATGTTAAAATAAAAAAAATACAGTGGTGTAAATAGGCCGAGCAAAATCAGCTATACAGACTTTTCTCCAGGAGACAGATTTAATCCCAATAAGATAATCTGCTCTCTCATCATCCTCCTCTTCCTCACATATACTTCAGACACTGATATAGTGAAATGAGATTAAGATGGAGCGAGAGATAAGGTGATTCTAATTATCATTATTTAATTTTTATATTTCTGAGTTTCCTTCAAGCACCACAGTTTGAGAAGCATGGCCCGAGTCTGGTTAGTCTAATACACTTTTATGTGGTGAATATAAAGAGTTTTTTAATTACTTTTTTTTTTTTTACACATTTTGAAAACAAAAATTATGCCCAATGATGTGTTTGCGAAATATATACACTACCAGTCAAAAATTTGGACGTACCTTCTCATTTACAGAGAACATTCAGTGGAAAATCTAATTTCTGATGTTTTTCGGTGTGTCCCCGTGTCCTTCCTGTATCTAAACATCACTAAAGTGTCACAATAAACACTTCAGCCACAAAGAAGGGCTTCTCTGTTCACCTGAACTCGAGCAAGTGGTTTTGAAAATTTGAATTTAGTTAAGTAACTAGCACATTTGCCGTGCTACGAACCCTCCCCCAACAGCTACTCCTGGTCATGGGCGTGAACATTAAACCTGAAGAAGAAGAAGAAGCACCGCGGAGCAGTCAGTCTGCTGGTAGCTGGCCAATCACAAGAGACTCAGTGTTCTGGGGGGCGGGGCCTTAGCTCAGAAACCTGTGTGTGCCTGTTCAGAGGCTGGCAGAGAGCAGCAATAAACTGCCTTAATCTGAAGAGACTATGAGGTTTTTGCGCGTAAATACTATTTAATTTATCTAAGTAGACGTCAGTAATCTGGATTTTTGGTTCAAAAAGACCATTCTATGTGACCTTTGATGAGTGTCCCAACTTTTGACTGGTAGTGTCTAATGTGCGATATGGATGTTTTACAACACAGTTATTACAGCGCTACAATGGCTTTGTCTTCGTCCTCACTATATCCTGTCTTTGCTTCTTTTAATCCTTTAGTGTGTGGCCTGAGATTTAACCTTATTACCCTGCTCACCCGAGGGACATGTAATGAAACAGTTTCCTCATTCAGGAGGTCAATTTGCTTTGCTTTTCCTTTATGAAGTCTAAAGTCTCCTTCATCCCACCGGCATATATATATACCTGCCTATCCGGTTCTCCTCTCACTCTGGCTTTCCTTTAATTAGACACTGTACTTGTGTGTACGTGTAAGAAAGAGACAGAGAGGATTCCTGTCTCGCTCTGACTTCACTGATTTCAGGTTTGATCAATCACCAGCAATATTCCTTAAACCTCGTCTTTATAGTTGCAGACAGATTGCCGCTCTGGTTTTCTGTGTCTTCAACACAAAAACATGACAAGCATTACCAATTACAGAGGACACACGGAGAGAGAGAGAGAGCATCGTCGGGCCCAGAGCCGTCGTCACGTTCAATCCAGCTGTCAGCGAATCAAAACGCATCAAATGCAGCGACACGAAAGCGAAGGAGCAACGATTTGTGGAATCACTGTTGCAGTTTGTTACATCACAGGCCACACGATTTTCCTTTCATCAGTCAATCGGTGGTTAAATAAAGGACCATTTTGGCCCATTTTGTCTGGGCCAGACGGAAGCCAGTGCCATAAGTGACCCACATGCATATGTTATCTGTGATGGAAGCAGAATAAATAATAATCATTTCTGCAGTATTATCTTGAATTATTGAGCATCCCTTAGAACTTCCTCTAAAATATACTGCAGGCCACCTCCTTAGTTGTTGCTTGGTGGGAACTTGAACCTTACAAGGTAACTTAAGTGATTAGACTTTCAAATAGTGAGAGAAAATGTTCATATTGTCTTTTCATAGCCGACTGTCAAACTAAAGCCAGGAACAGACGTTTCCATTATATAGTTCTAGCATGGCACAGCTCAACTTGGCTTGACTTTTTTTTTTTTTGCTCTTCCATTAGGGATAGTACATGGTAATTGGTACTTTTTTTGTAGCACCTGCTCTGACGAGGTTCCAAGTGACGTGGACGGGCTGCCGGCCACTGATTGGTCAGAGAGCGTCGTCACTGGACGAGTCACGAGCGCGACGTCCGACACGAGAATCAAAGCGAACAATGGCGAACTGTAGATCAGTTAAAAAAAAACATGCGTTAATCTCCAACATTTAACAAGGACATTTGTAAAATCTCAGTATTTAACAGAGGAGTCTGGTGTATTTAGCGACAGCGCTGCTGAAAGACAGAGATGGTGAGCCCAATCACAGCACGTTCAGCCGTATTTCAGTTCAGTGACTGTGTCAGACGGAGTCTGTGCTCCGGTCATGCAGGAAGTACTGAACCATTCAGTGAACACGTCTTGTTATAGAACTGAGAAAAATGATTCAGTACAAAGAAAACAGCTGCTTTGACCGTCACTAGTTTGTCGCGTACAGACCTCACGGCCGTTTTGTGCCCTGACACGAGCCGAGCAGAGCCGAGCTGTGCTAGAACAGTATAATGGAAAGGTGCCAGTAGTTTACACTTCCCTCGGTGTTTCTTTATCAACAACTTCACTGTAAATGAGAAACATCATTTAACGTCAATTAACTGCACATTATCATTATCTAATGTCTGTATTTATTCATGTTGACGGACCAACGAACAGACACATAAGAACAACGGCAGCTCCGAAGTTCACGAAGCCTAATTGCTTTTTTTTTTTTTTCCCCTAAACCTCAGAGGGAAAGAGAAATGAACACCTTTACACGATGATGTGTTAAATATGGACGTGTGATGAAGGTGACGCAGGATCAGGGCTTCAGCGTGAAGTTTACTGACCACGACTAGTGCGCGGATTGGTAGGTCACCATGGCAGCAAATGGCAACCAGCATCTTAATCACCTCGGCAGCAGTGAGACGTCTGATCGATGGAGAGGGGGGAGGAGTTTGAGGAAAGTACAAATGAGCGTTTAATGAGGCTGTGGACTCACTGATGTCTGCCTCCTCTGTCTTCATCTGTCCTGCTACGCCTTTGCGTCACGCGTCTCCATGTCTCCTTCCTTTTTAGATCTTCCTTTCCCCCCCTCTTTCTGTCCTCTCCTCCTTCCTGCACCCGTCGCGTCTTGCCTTCTCTGCGTGTGAAGAACAAAGGCGGACGCTGTCCGCTGGGTTGACGAGGAGGTCGCTGAGGGCCAGTGTGATATTTGGGTGTGATATTTCCATCGGCGGCTTAAATGTCTGGTGTCAACCAATTCATCACCCGGCGACCAGATAAAGGACGGTTGACAAATATGGACAGATTACAACCAACAAATGGACAAGGGAGGAAAGAGAAAGAAAAGTTGTTTTGTCTTTGTGGGCAGAAACAATGTCCTCCGTGTGAAAGCAGGCTCTGTCGGGCAAAACTATCAGACCTAACTCAAGGAGTGTTGGTGTGTAAACAGCAGCAGAACAGGGAACACCTAAGGGAACATTGTGAACACTTAAATTTAAGCACCTTAGTTCATTTCAGGCCATTTTGAATCCCTCAGAACTAACTGCTAAAAGACTGTAGCTATGTTTACATGTGTAAATTTCTTTATCCTGAAAATGTGCATTCTGGCTGTTGACAAAATGAAATGATCCAATTGTGGTGTGTATACACATGCGTTCAGTCGGAATGGACCGGTCTGACATGTGTAGTAAGCTTCACTTCCGTCTCGGTTTCCTCCTCATTATTCTTTCTTTGGAATAGAAATACATCGTGCTCTTCAAAAAGATCTTCAGTTCAATACGTCGCATTTACGTGGATCGGACACGTGATAGCACCAAATGATATGAACGCCGATCCAAATCATGTCCAACAGATCAGAATGGAATTTGTTTCCCAATCGGAGCAGAGTTTTCAGATTAGCTGTTATGATATGACATGTTTTTATTCCGATTAGTTGTTTCAGTGTAAATAAAGCTACTGTAAATGTTGTTGTTCTGCAGTATAGTCAGTAATGATACCTTAAAGTGGATTTATGCAGGATTTATGCTAATTTAACAGCTTTGCATGGTTGACTGTCTTGTTGTGGGGCGATTGGGGGCTGCCCCCTACTGTCTGTTAGTGGAAAAGCAGCCTTGCAAGTTCTGTCCACATCCACACGGAAACAACATGAAATGTAAACAATCTTTGACGGTGTCGTTTCAGGAAATCTCTCAGTCCACACAGAGTCACCTGAAACAATTCGTAATTTCCCGAAGGGAACTCCCAAGGGATTAATAAAGTTCTATCTATCTCTCTATCTATCTATCTATCTATCTATCTATCTATCTATCTATCTATCTATCTATCTATCTATCTATCTATCTATCTATCTAACAGCTCAAAACGCTGTAGTACATGTGCCAGGCCTGTAAGTGGCGCTGTAACGCTACACCAAAACACGGAGAAGACGACGTGATACACATTAAAGGTAGAATAACAGAAATGGAGACAGAATTAGCGAAAAGAAATGGAAATACTGAAAGAAAATAAAAGTTTACACATAACAAACCAAATGTTGTTTGTTCTGTTTGTGTACATTTACGTTTTGTGCCGTTTCCGTGTAGGAAATAAGCAACTAGCAACAAATCCACTAGTAAGTAAATCTAGCGTCTTTTCAGGATGACTTGAGTTTTAGAAGTTGGCAACACGGTCAAACAATCTCCAAACAGAAGATAATGATGGAGACAATGCCAACAAAGACACGGACGGTGAATGCCAGTGCAAGACAGGAGGTGGGACTATGACATCATCATTTTACTAAAGTAGCGTATTCGCTGTCTACAAAGAAACACGAGGCCGGGCATTTTGGCATTTCAACGAAAATCCAGTTTCAGGTCCATTAAAATGCTGTTTCTGTGTGGACGGCCCGTCAGTCTGTGGTGAGTTTCTACAACAGTGAGGATAAAGAGGTAGATGATGGTTATGTTACGGTGGTGTCGTAAAAATGTGTACTCCGAAACTGTAGGGGGAGCTCTATAGAGATAAATGCCACTGGACAGAGTAAAGTTCCTCATTAAACATTTTCCTCCTAAAAGAACTGGCTTGTATTTTGTCGTAAGTGACGCTCCGCGCACATAGTCACAATCTTTGCATTTACGCCGCTTTGATGTAAAAATAAGTCGCTTCTGTGGAATTCTTTTAAAGTTAAAGACAAAAGCAAACTCCACAGGAATAAAAAAGACTAAATTCATGCAGATCTGGACTGTTCCTGTCAGAACCTATTGCCTCGCAGACCTCGACGCACCACATTTAACCTAGTTTTAATACACTTCTGTATGCAGGGCGGCATACAGGCATTATATGCCAGTGTGAATCAATGTACTGAAACAGTGTGAATTTTAAAACTTTATTAGTAAATTAAATTGGTTAAAGCGACCTCATCCTGAACTTAACAGGTTTGTTTGAGTTGGTTACAGAAAAAGTGGCAGAACCTTGAGTTGAAGTATTTTGCGATGCCTTTCGTAGCTGTACGTTATTTCATCTCCTTCACTCGACCTTCCTGTTCCTTTGAGTCTTGTCCCGTTTGCGTCGCGTCACTGAGGCAGACGACTGTTGAAATCTTGCTGCCGTTGAAAGTGACGCGGCACAGCTGGGATCAGTAGCAGCAGCAGCAGAAATCTGATGTTTGTGCTCCTGTGCCGGAGTCCTTGAGAAAGGGAGTGACTGCAGAGAGAAGAGGCAGATTAGATTTGATTAGATGGCACATTTGTAAAGGGGGGCGGGGGGAAATTGATTAGACTGAAACGTGATCGTCGGGCAAGAACATGGAGTCTCTCTTACCTGTGTCTTCTCAGTGTCAGTGCTCACATGGGTTAAAATTTAAATAAAAATGCACTTGAGTTTTGACAAAAGAATAAATACTTACATATACAGTATATATATATATAATTCACGGTAAAATAATGGCAGTTGGTTGTTACCGGAACTTTATCAATTACACAATTTAAACAGAATAATACAGTCAATTTTAGAGTAACGACACATCTTTGAAGTAACTACTTTTGCCCCTTAAATTTTTACAATTAAATTTTACATATTACGACAGTAAAAAGTAAAGTAACTAACCGTTTCTTGGTTAACCTAATGTAAGTTAACTAGAATGATACTGTTGATTTGAGAGAATTTTTAATGTCTTAATTTTAAATCTGTGGATTTTTAAAAATATATTTTGACAGTAAAAAAACGAGGACGTTAACTGTTTTTTAAGTTTGCAGTAATTCACTACATCTACTACTATCTACCTACCTATTTTAGGTGTTATTTTCCATTTCTTTTACTGTACTTTTTAAATATTTTCTACTGTGTATAATGTAAATTTGCTCTTAAAAATTATATAATATAAATAATAATAATTTACATTATAAATGCAGTTGGCTACTTGTTAGAGTTATATTTAAAAAAGTAATCTAAACTTTACACAGCACGTAAACTAGCTTTAACAAAAAAAAAATTGAATATATTATTAAGAAAAGAGCAAAAATAACTTACATTTAAAAAGCGTATTTACCAATTATAAATTATAGTTGTTGTACTAAAAAGGCTAATCTATTTATTTATATATTGGGACTTGCAACAAGAAGAAATATTTACATTTGTCCCCAAACTGCATAAATCTCTAAAGTTCCTTCGATGTTGGCTGTTGAAGAAATATGGGTTCAAATTTTCTGCAGTAAAAACAGGAAAATGCTTGTAAATGACAGTGAATTTGGATTTTTAGGATTATAAAGGGAGGCACTGCAGATTATACATACATACATATATATATATATATATATATATATATTTTTTTTTTTTACAATTAAAAATAGAGAGAATTCCCAATATCATCCCATCTCGTCTAAATGGACGAGCTGTACTTGGAGTCACTTAGTTAGGTAAACTTCTCCGGTACAGTCTATCCACTCTCAATATGACATGTAAATCCCACAGGTGGGTGGTAGACTGAGAGAGAGAGAGAGACAATGAGAGTCAGAGTATAGTTGTCATGCGTTGCTCTCGTCTGATTTTAATAAAAAAAAAAAAAAAACCCTTCATCCTCAGAGATTCACCGCACCAGTAATCACCTTTCCTCATTTCCTCCTCCGCCAATTTTTCCTCTCCACCTCTCGGCGAGTTCCTCCTCCTCACATATTACATGTGTTGTTAGAGCCATGTTTCTCAAGCTGTGGCGCGTGGACCCCCCCCCCCGGTGGTACGGGGGCTTCCTCTGGAGGAAAAGCCAAAATACTGTTCTATACCGTATGAACCAGGGTATGTGACGGGAGTGGATCCGAGGAATTTCGACCGGAGTGTGTAGAAAAAGGAACCAAATAAAAACATTTGAATAATAATAATAATAATAATAACTTACCTTATCTCACTCCCTATATTAATCTAATTTTACCATACCAGTGTCTGAAGTGTATGAGGAAAAGGAGGATCATGAGGGAGCAGATGATCTTACCTTATGTAAAAATGTGGCTTCTCTACACGTTTTTTTAACAAGCGGTTTGATTCCGGAGCCTTTACGTTAATATTCTGTACAGACGCTGGCAAACAGCGACATTTCGCTGCTTTGGTCCCCATTAAAGCGTATGCGTGTGATTTTTTAACCATTCAAATTTGGCAAAGTGGTTTGTTACACACAAAGTCAGAGGAGAGGTTGTCGTGTTTTTGTTTTTTTTATCTCTTCGCAACACACTGTAAAGGACTGAGACCCTTCGATTGCTTAATTATGTCTGCCATTTCCTTGAATATTAACAAAAACTAACTTGTGTGACAGTCGTGCCAGTAAGTCGTCCTGCAGTCAGACTCTTTTTCACTCTTGCCGCGTGAGTTCGGTGCATCGGGACACCACGTCTTTCATTCGCTCACCGATTCACTTGTCTTACACACCTGAGCCTTTTTTTTTTTTTGGTTTTTTTGTTGTTTTGTTTTGTTTTCCCACTCTCAGTTTCCAGCTCCTGTCCACTCTGTCACTCTGTTTCTCCTGTGGTATGAAAACTTTATTGGATGCCAGCAGAGTCCTTGAGGGGAAACACTTTAAATGTCTCTGCAATTATATGTCTAATAATGGCTTAACGCACACACGTGCGTGCGCGCGCACACACACACACACACAGTGACACAGAGGAAGTGGAAGTTACTCTGTCAGTCAGAGAAGCTATTAATCTCTGTCACCTGAAGCTATGAGTTTGTCTGTGCAAATGCGTTTGAATGGCTGCCAAGCGCTGAGTGCGTCTGCACGTGTGTTTCTCAAGTGGAACAAAAAAACGAAACCAGAAACTCTATATTTTTATGATCATTTATTTAGAACAATGGTAACCGTTCAATTTATTATTTTTTTTTTTCATTCTTGGTTTTCTGTTGAGGTTAGATAGATAGGTGCTTCACCCACAGGCGACCAGAAGGTCTATGTGGTGGTCTACCCGTCTTGATTAACAATAAGAGGTAAACTTTGTAGTCTACCAATCTTAATTGTTTTAGACACGTTTATTTTAAATCAAATGTACAGTAAACAGCTGCTTTAACGTTGCCAGATACGTTGCTAATGTGCGGAACGAAGGTTTGAATTTTAAATTTAGAATTTAGATGAGAATTATGTCGCATGCTCTCCTGTGTACATCCAGTGTGATGTGAAGAAATAAATAATGAAGATGAGGGAGGGGAAAAAAAAAAAAAAAAAAAAAATCACACCACACACACATTCAGACAAGAGCGAGAGAGAATGTTCCCCATCAGCCTGATTTGAATAGACTAACAGTTTTAACAGCCAGTTTAAAATGTCCTAAATCTACCTACATATTTATATCCCAAAGCTAACATGGAACGTTTTTGTTCTAACCGGTTCGGGAACGTGAATTTTAGGGTGGAACCTAAAACCGGAAACATCAAAATACTGTTTCTGTTCGGAACAAACCTTTGTGCCTCAACCTATTCCCACCTACCTCAGCTTACTGTAACTGTTTTATTATCGTGATGGTCCAAGAGAGCCTTCGACATTGATAACATATCAGCGTTATTTCTCCAATGTTATATCCTGTGCACATTTTTTTTTAACTCTCCCCTGCACTTTTTTAATTTCTCTGTACATATTTAAATTCTATGCAAATGTTTAATTTTACTACATACGTCTAAATGTGCCCTCTGCTGGACCAAGAGGTAATTACTTCAGATGGTCTTTTGCACTTCTAGGTTGTATATTTTGAACTAAACTGGGTTTTTTAAGGTTTGAATTTGAATGGATATTTGAATATGTACATTCCTACCTACCTCAACCTATATACAGTAAGTACCTGCCTGTCTGATATCAAAAATATTATTATTATTAGCATTTGGAGCCATAATCACATTCAGATATATGAGGAATGTGAATGTGAAAGGGATGAGAAACGAGCATCGACGTTCTTTCTCCAAAATCGTAAGAAGACACAAATGAATATGCCGCGTCTTCAGGAAGCTGTGAAAGGTTTTCTTCCAACAGCGAGTACTGTAGGTGTGTGTGTGTGTGTGTGAAATGTTCACAGGCACAAAAATAAATGCTCTATTTTTATTTGGTGATGATTGTGCTTCAAACGTGGAGGCACTGCCTGCCTTTGTGACAGACTTTTCTAAGCTCACCCAAAGAAACAACACGCACAAACTGGTAACAAACATGGACGACGTAACAGTCACCAAACGGGAAACCACCATGTTATTGTGGTTAGTCGCACGGTCCAAATGGAACAAATCAAAGGTATCGAATGCATCAAATGTCAAATAAATTAGTCATTCAATGGGGGCCACATGGTTGGTGTAGTGGTTAGCACTCTTGCCTTTGCAAGAGTTATTTAAAATGTGATAGGAAAACACTCATAATTACCATTTTCCCACTTCCCAATAGGGGTTCACGCTAACATCAACGGCATATCCACCTCACATCTGTCACATATTGTCACGCTAACACACATTTAATGAATAAGGTGTATTTTTAACTCACACACCACCTCTGTGCTCTCTCTCTCTCTCTCTCTCACACACAATAACTCCGATATATCAGATGTCAGCGACTGTATGTTGTTTTCAGGTTTGACCTGGTCTATAGTCTGTCTGTTCTTGCTCTCAATGTCATGAAACATCTGCCCGAGGGCAGCGGTTCAGACACCGATTGTCCAGTGTCAGAGGAAGCCTGCAGAATGTTTTTTTTGGCTTCCTGACACAGTGGGAACTGTACTGATCCTCCTGAAGACGGAAGAAAACTCTGAGAACCGCACACACACACACACACACACACACACACACACACACACACACACACACACACAATAGGTCAAAATACGTTCTCTATGGAGAAACAATAGAGGGACCCAAGCAAGTATGTCCACGTGGGCCCCAGAAGGGTTACATTAAGGCTAACAATAAGGGTCCCAATGTCATGTTCCACCTCGTTAGTTTCATTTCCTGTTTTACTTTGTCGACTTCCTTTTTGCTCAGTGGTTTTTGTTTCTTGCTTTGTTTCAGGAGGCTGGGTGGCCGGCTGCAAGGAGAGCATCGTGATTAAATAAACTGACTATTTCATAAGGACATGAGAACTTGTGTGGCTATTAAAATGAATTAAATTTATTTTAAGAAAAAAAAGTATTCATTGAGTTCTCTAATATATCTTAACATGACACACCTTCTGACATCGGATTAATTTTTTTACTTAATCTATAAACTTGGTTTGTTGTAACTTCTCTATTACAGACTTTCTCTATGGTGATTAATAAACTACAAAACACAATTTTTTTTTTTTACTTTTGGAATTTTTCCATTTTTGTCAACTGTAAACTTCCAAAATGTATTGCTGCCATATCATTCATAAAAAAACAAACAGGCTGAATTAGAATAAAGCGCTTAACACCACAGCACAATCAAGCTGCTCTGATGCTTCACTTTAGCAAGAAAACCTTTGTTTTCTCCTCCCAACTGAGAAAAGAGGAGCAGATGTTCTTACTTTGCCTCTGCTCTCTTAAATTTCTCCTCTTTTATAATGTCTTTTGTCACCTGGACTTCACCCCAGTTCTCTTTGCCAGACCGTTCTTCGTCCTCTTCCAATCTGTCACCACCAGTTCCAGCGTCACTCTCCCTCACAAGCTCTGTGTCTGTGTGTTTTGTAACATCATTATGCTCCCCCCCCATCCTCCTCCTCCACTGACCTTCTTCCCTCCATCCTTCTCTTCCCTGCGTTTGATGAGGACAATGAGAGGAAAGAAAGACACCCAGAAGTGAAAGATGCCAAATGTCTGGGTAACTCATGTGCGTTTGTGTGTGAGTGACACAGTGGGGAACTATAACAAAACTGATGTGTCTTTTGTCAAACCTTCTATACACACACACACACACACTGGTTTCCATGACTTCAGAGGACATTGCGATGACTTCCATTCATTTCCTGGAGACTTACTCTAACCTTAACCATAATTACTTGAGCCCTAACCCTGACGCTGACCCTTAAACTGTACTAATTTACATTATGGGGACTTGATTTTGTCCCCATAAGTCCCCATAATGTGAAGTGTGTGTGAACAGATTTAGGTCCCCACAACATAAGGAATACCAGCTGCACACACACACACACACAGTGTTGCAGAACAGCATGGTGGGAAGGCACCCTGCTGTGTAAATTGTGTGTTTCTCCTTTACTGTAGCTTAGACAAGCAATTCATTCATATACACCTACCAGCCACTTTATTAGGTACAACCCTATCAACCATGTGTTGACGCAAGTATCTTATCAGCCAATCAAATGGCAGCGACTCAGCACATTTAAGCACGTAGACATGATCATGACAACCTGCCAAATCAAACTTGAGAATGAGGGAAAAAAATAGTGATATCAGTGACCTTAGTGGGATTTTCACATGAAATCGTCTCTAGTGTTTACAGATAATGGAACAAAAGAGAGGAAATATCCAGTGAGCAGCAGTTCTCTGGACAAAGGAATGCCCTGATGATGCTACATGTCAGAGCAGGATGACCAGACTGGTTTGATATGACAGAAATTATTTAAACAATCTTTAGCTCCATCTGAGATTTGAAGAAAATAATCTCAGACCCACACAACACCTTCAACATTAAAGCAGTACCTAATAAAGTGACCAATCACCAACACCTGCAACAGTGCCCCTGTTGGACAGTTTATGATGTCAGTTATCAATATCTTTAATATGGTGAAGCAATAGTGGAGACGGTGGATAAGAGTGAGTCGTCTTTCAGCTGGAAGGTTGAGGATTTGAATCCTGGGGGAAATGAGAATCTACTTCTTACTTGATTTAGTAAACACTTTCCTGAGGAGTGAATTGTCTCAATCACTAGTTTCAGCTCTTTTTTAATAGAACATGATGTCAATTTTATAAATTGTGTTCTAATTTAGAGGAAAATGGGCAATAGAGCAGGGCACAAAGGCTTCAAAACAGGAGTTCACATTCTGACGGTTGATATCACGAGTGGTTGCTCATACGTATATATGTTTCAGTCCGTATGATTAATTTGTACAGAAAATATGGTGGTGGTGTTTAAATCAGGAAGCATCCTCATTCTCTGCTTTTCCATGCTACACCCAACTTGAAGGCCAGCGCACTTTATTTTCTTCACTGATAAGAGAAGAAGCGATTGTGACTGAGAGTAGCTGTTGTCGGTGAAAGACCTGACACCGGTCGCACACACACACACACACACACAATAATCACTGCTACATTTATCGAACTGTGGAAGCTGACAGTGTCCACTGCCCGAGTCTGAATGCAGAGTTGTGAGGGTTTAATTAAGTCAATAATCCGCTGAGAAGCAACACATGTACTGAGCACAGAGGGAGGGAAAAGCTGAGTGTTTCTGTGGTTAGGAGTTCTTGCATACTAAAGGGAGCGGGTGGTAGATAAATGTTGTTCTTCACGCCGCTCGCTTCTCCCATACATCTCTGTTAGGCAGCCATGACTGCACCAGACAAGGCCAAGCTTTCACTCGGCGTGTGCAGAACATGTGCGCATTTATGAGAATGGATGCTGCAGGTGAGGTGTTTCTTTCTTCCGTTTGTGGGATAATTTAAGTTGAGAGATTTTGCTGCAGTGAGATGAAGATACCCGTGCGTGTTTTTGCAGTTTATATTGAGAAATTCAAATGTTAGAATTAGAGATTTTTGCATGCACGGACAAGTGTGCTTCTATCAGAGTGAGGACCCTCATAGGCATAATGCATTCTCTAGCACCTTACCCTAACCATGTACCCAAACTTTTGACCGGTAGTGTAGATGCCTAACCCTAACTTAAACCTAATTCTAACCCTAACCCTAAAGTCTTAACCCTGAAAAAGCCATTTTAAGGGATGAAAAAAGTGAGGACCAGCCAAAATGTCCTCACTTTGTCAAAATGTCCTCACTTTGTAGGGTTTATACGATTTTTGGTCCTCACTCTGCAGCAAGTACAAGAACACACACACACGTGCACACACACACACACACATACCATTAAATGATAGTGATAGTGATTTTGACCTCTACATTTACATCATTCTTTTTTTTTTTTTTTTACACACCAGTACTGAAAATTCACAAACCAGGATTTTAACTGACAACCCTCCAGTTACAAGCCCGATTCCCTTCTCTCTTGGCCACGGGCTGCCCAATTACATAAAAGTCAGAGCCAAAATCTGCACACACTGTTTTCGTGTAGTTTACTGCCTAGTTTGGTTAGTTTAGTTTGGGCTGTCCCAGATGAAAGGTCACCATACGTGAAACAATGGTGGCGATTTCTTCAGCCGCACGCGATGTTCAAAGATTCAGTTCAGTTCATTTCAATTCAGTTTTATTTGTAAAGCACCAAATCACAACAAACATTGTAACAGATCTGCATCACCTGCGCTGGCACTATGGAACATCTGGTTTCGGGTCCGGGCCTCAAAAAAGAACTACAAAATTCTACATTTGTACTTGTCTTCGTCTTCCCTCGCTCGAGGGTTAGAGAAAGTAATAGAAGGTGGTCCAGGTTTCAGTTGTTGGCATTCACTTTCACCAAATGCACATGTTAACATGACGTACGTATTTACGGCAGCTGTAGCTGTAAATGATAGAGTACCAACAGTGAAGGGGCATATCCTACATCACTGCAGACTCTGGGGCTTTGTAATTGTCATGTGTAGGGACAGTAGTGTAGTGTTGTCTTCTGTACTGAGTATACTGTGAAAAAAGCTATGGTTTTTCCAGACCACCAACCAATTACTTTGAAAAAAAAACAGGGTGCACATGATGAATTTTATTGTAAAAATGAGTTGATTGAAGGACAAAAATAAATCAATGTTCTCCCCTTTTATTATTATTTTATTGGAAGTCCTCTTGTAGAGGGTATGCAGCATTTACCTGGTGCAGGATGATTACAGGTGCAGATCCGCCTCCACCATGTGGCGGCTGGACGTTTCTGAAGTCAGCGCACAAGTAGGCAGCAGAATCCAGCTCTGAGACGTTCCCAGCAGCTCTCTGCACTCACTTAAACAAGTTCATCACTCAAATTGCATTAGTGAAACTCTGTACGACACTGAGGTAAAAGTAAAGTGCACTCATAGTGTAGGAAAAGACTTTATTTTACAGCACATGTACAGAGTTTACTATGGAGACACAGCATGGATAGTTGTGAAGAATTACGCTGCACCACAGTGAGAGAATGTTTGCGTGTGTTCTGCCGCAGCCACCTATTAAATTTAAACACTGTTTTTATGACGGGCTTAGTAAAAACAGAATGCAGACAGGGCCACAATTTACCTCTTCCACTTAACACTCTATCACGCTATCTCCGTATTTCGCCGCACTCATCGCTCACTCCTCGTAAATCTCTCTCTCATTCTCTCCACTCAAAAGTCCATTATAGTCTCCTGCCTGCAGCGTCTTTCTGTTTGTTATCTGTCCTACTCACATTATCTCTGCTTCTCCTTTGGACTCTCCCCTCTCTTCATTATATTGGTAAAATCAGATCCGATGTTTTCTCTTTAATGCCGCAACCGCTTTTTCTTCCCCACCTACATTCCTGCACCTTTGCAAAGAGAGAGAGAGAGAGAGAGAGAGAGAGAGTCTATGCAGATGTTTTGCATTTATTTTTTATTTTAAATGTATTTGTCTTCCTCCCTTTTGCTTCCCGTAACCCCATTCCCCCCCTCAGCTTCCCTTCTCTCTCCCTGTTTGTCTTCTCTGCTGGTGCTGCATGCACTTTATCACTTCTGGCAGTGGCAAGTTAAAAAAGAAGAGAATTTATGCAAATGCAGGCCTGAAAAATGAGTGTTCACTTCGGTTGCAACGTGCAGAGGAAAGTAGCGAATCTCCTCATTACAATATTTTTCTGTTTGTTGTGGCTCCGCGGGATAATAATTACGAATGATTTGTGATGTCCGCACATACCCATTCAGCTAATTCTGTAGTTACTACACTGTACATGTGGACGGCTGGAGACACAGAGACATAATCTGACTTTAAACGGGTTTGTCAAAGTCAAACGAGAGACAGACAAAGTGACCGACTGTAGAACCATGTTCATTTCAGTTTAAAACAACAAGTCCAATTAAAACCTTAACCATAAAAAGTCTGACTGAACCTTCTCAAAGTCAGACTAAGACACCAAAGTTTTACTGTGGTCCGATCATGCTTCCTCCGGCTCAAAGATATGGATGCCCTAAGCTCCTTTCTCTTCAATCTTGAGAGGTCAACAGCAGAAAAAAATGATGTCTTGTGTTAAGGCTGCCAGATGGAACGACCGCCGTTAACCCATCTGAGATGAGGAAATGTGTCATGGATTCCTATGCAGGCCTGTATACAGCAGAGTCCTGCAACTTGGAGTTCCGGGACGAGCTTCTGAAAGACCTCCTTCAGCTCAGAGCAGCGGAAAAGGCTGAGCTCGATAAAGTACTGACATTTGAGGAACTAGAAACTGCTGTCAACCAAGTGGAATCTGGGCGTGCACCAGGAATTGATGGCTTGACTCTAGACTTTTTTAATAACTTTTGGAATTTCATTGGTCGTGACCTGTATTGTGTTTTGCTTGAGTAGAACTAGAGCTCTCCCAGTATCCCATCAGAGGTCTATGTTATCCTTGCTTCCCAAAAAGGGGACCTAAAGGAAGTACTGGGTAATGTCATCAATGTTTACCATAGCTATCGTGTCCCAATACGGACATCTTTTTTATTAGAGATGTCATTGATGTGTGCAGTCACTATAATCTAAATATTGGTATTGTGTCTCTAGATCAAGAAAAGGCTTTCGACTAGGCCTTTGGTTTTGGTGACAGGTTCATATCTTAGGCTTACTTTACCACAGTGTTTGGTGAAAGTGGGGGCGGGGCTGAGCTGGCCGGAATAAGACAAGGTTGCCCGATTTCTGGACAGCTATATAGCTTAGCAATCAAGCCTCCACTGTGCAGGTTGAGGGACCAGCTCAGTGGGTTTCCCCATACCTAGGTCCTGTAGCTTCAACCGTCCTGTAATTTCCTTTCTGCTGTATGCAGATGATGTTAACGTCTCTGTGTCCAGTTGGTGTCTGCAGGAGAAGGCAACTTCTGCACGGGTGAACTGGGCTAAGAGCAAGGCACTATAGCTGGTGCAACTATCAGTGGGGTGATCGGGCAGTCCCCAAGCTGCCTGAAGGTCTGAAATGGGGGAGGGAGGAGCTAAAGTTATTGGGAGTTTTTTTAGGCACTGAGGTGAACAATTTAAAGACTTTGGACAGAATCAAGGAGAAAGTGTGCTCTCGGTTGTCTAAATGGAAATGGCTACTTCCCCAGCTGTCATAGAGGGGAAGAGTTCTGGTGGAAAATAACTTGGTCACCTCGACTCTCTGGCACAAACTTATCCCATTGAGGTTCGACATAGAGGATATGCAGAGGAAAATCCTGAACTTTTTCTGGTCTGGTGGTTGAAGGTGGGCAAGGACTTAAGGACATTCAGGCCATGATCGCCTCTCACCCCCTTCTACAGCTCTGTGTTGCAGGCTTGGCAGATTCAGGGTTTTCAACGTGCAAACAATCTGACTTGATGTTTTTGAGGAACCGTTGTTTTGCAATGGCTTCCTGAAGACTCGAGCCTTACAATCTACCAGCCTGCGGTCAAGTCTTAGGAGAGTCGGCTGCACTAAGCTGGGCCACCTGTTTAAACTGTCTTTATTGCCTGAAAACGTTCGGAGAGAGAGGAGCAACATCACCTCCGCTCGGTTATTCAACAGGGCGGTAGCGGAAGTGTGTGAGGCACTGCCCCTCCACCTAAGACTCTTTGCAATGGAGTGACGGCACTGACTATAGTTTCCTTACTCTGTGTGTCTCCCCTGTAGTGGGGGGAGTGGCAGGACGGGCTGGGTCAGCTGCTGCCTCTCACAACACCTCACCTGGACAAATTTAAGGATGTGGGGAAAAAGGGAACTGTACCAGACCTGTGTGAAAGTCCTTCACCTCCAGTCCCTCTCTGGAGTCCGGGAGTCGGGGTGGACTGAGTTCTTTGGCCCGGACGTTTCTCCTTGAAAGGCAGCTGGCGGTCCTTGTACGAACTGCCCGTGGAGAAGGGTAGCACACGGTGCAATAGCTACAAACAGATACAGGGCTCCTGATCCTGGGGTGGCAGAGGAGTGTTTGTTTTGTTCACAGTCCGAAAGCCTCGCACATATATTTGTTGAGTGTCCTAGACCGGAACTGCTGTTTGCACTGTTAAAAAGATTTTTTTTCAGGGTTTTGGACAAACTTTTTTCTTTCTCTTCTTTTATTTTCGGCCCAAAATATCAGGCTAAGGAGAAGTTTACGTGCACAATGTTGAACCTTTTATCCGGGACTGCAAAGCTGGCCACCTGACGGACATGCAGAAACAAGGCCCAGAATTCTGGGTGTGTGGACTTGGTGCCAGTTTTCGTGGGTCTGTTGAAATCCAGGCTCAGAGTAGAAGATGTCTACTATAAAACAATGGACAAGCTAGAGGACTTCATAAATGTGTGGGCTGTGGGATGGAGAGCTTTCTATCAAGTTATGGTTTAAGAATTAGATACAGTTTGTTCATTTTATCACATTTTTTTTGATCTAATGTTTCATTAATTTATGTATTTCCTTGAAGTGGCCCAATAAAGGGACTTTGAAAACCTCTCCTCTCCTCTCCTCCATCCCTCTGTTTGCTCTCTGTGACTTCTGAAATTGATCAGCGCCGCTGAGGCCAGATATTGAGTGGCTGGAGGTGCAGAGGTCAAAATGTGGCTGTGGTCCTCTGACACTGACACGTAAAATAAATATTTGCACGCAGCCACATGTTTGGGTGGATGGGCGACATGTCAGAGAAGAAACTTGTATAATAAATGAGTGAGGAAAATTACAAAAATAAAAATATCATCAGCGAGGATACTGAGACCTGCAGTAAACAATGTTGCCAATATTTAATTTATGTTTCACTGTGTAAATAATCTCAGTGAAGAGTGATGATTTTTTTCCCCCATAATTTGACACATAATTACAATTTTTTTTTTTTTTTTAACATTTTTCTTGCCTTTGGACACTAATATTTTAACTTGTTTCGTATTTCTGTTATTTCATTCATTATTACAATCTATATAGTTTTCAACATTAACATTTCACGATTGTTTTTAAAGCTAAACTTTAAAAACAATTTCAATTTAAGACAGAAAATTGTCTTTTCAACACAAAATAATGAAAAGCACCAGCGATAAAATATCAGATTACAAAAAACAGTTAATGAAACAATCACAAATATGTCATCTATAATGATTACATCAGTGCAAAGATGCAGTGAGTGAGATGCTTTATTGTTTAAATTTTGCATCAGTGCATCATTTTTCTTTCATGTCTTCACAGCATTTAGATCAGAACGGAAGAAAAATAATTGAGTTTCTCGTTTTCTCAGTTTTAAACCATTTTAAAAAAAAAATCACTTCACTTCACTTACATAAGTCTTTCAGTAAACTCACTGATTAAGATATAAAGTTTAAATCTTCACAAGCACACACACACCTGCACATATACAGTACGTAAATGTGTGTGTTCATTAATAAGAGGAGAAGTAGAGAAGGAAAGACAGGACAGGACAGCACAGACAGGAAGGAGAAATAATAGCCAATTTAGCCTTGTCATCTTAAAGCTATACACCCTGGCATTTTGAATTTTGCCAGATTATTTTTCTTCAGCAGTCACTTGTCACATTGTGTGCAGATAAAGTTTTCAGTTTCCCTAAAAAAGGCTTGTTAGCATCAGTTGAATGCCATATAGGAACCAAAGGGCCACAGTATAAGTGATCCCTTTAAAATCCTTGTGTATTTTAAAAAACAGGAAGGATGATAAAAATAGAGAGAGAAGCAGAATGAAGGAGGTGGAAGAGGAGGAGACGTATAGGAGAGATGGATGAGGAGGAGGAGGAGGAGGAGGAGGAGGTATATTCTGCTCGACAGGGATAATGAGGAGGAGGAGGAGGAGGAGATGAAGAAGGTAAAGATGAAAAAAGAGAAGGCAAAAGAAAGAATCAGGGGAGAAAATAGTTAATACATGAAATGTGAGGAGACAAATTCAAAACTAATTTCAACATGCTGCTGAGACACACGGTTAAACACAGTATTTACACAGGAAAATATACTGCTTAATCACAATAATGTACTGTGTACCAACCCTGCTGTTAAGTTACAGTAAAATATAATATTTATACAGGAAAATATGGCTAATTCACAGTAAGATACCACATAACATTCCTCTAGTTTAGTAGCAGTAAATTACCGTATTTGTAAATTGTAAAATATGTCTTATTCACAGTAATACACCACATATCATTCTACAGCTAATTCACAATAATATTCCACATAGCATTCCTCTGACATAGTAGCAGTAAATTACAGAGAAATACTGCTTCACAGCAAACAGATGTCTAACTCGTGGCATTTGAAAAATTTAATTCATATTCCTAGTGTATCTGTGGTGCTAGCCCTCATATTTTTACACTTAAATACACTTAAATCCTCTTGTTTTGCTGTTTATATCTGCATATTCTGTATATTTTTTTTTTTGCATATGCTGTTCATAATCTCATATCGTCTATTTCTTATACTTAGTGTCGTTAAGTGCCTGAAACTATGCTGCTGTAACACAATAAATCACAATCTATCAATGTGTTGATCTACAGCATATGGCATAATTGATATGGTATCGTTCTCAGAAAGTCCTGCAAAAATCACAGAAATATTACTGTTACTGTGAAATCACAGTAAAATATGTCTCCTAAAATTACTGCTAAAATATAATAGTAATATGGCCTAATAATGTTATGGTAAAAAAAATTGCATTGGAATAAATCACATAAACATAATGGGCCAAAAACCAACGTTCACATTTTAACGATTATCATTAAACTGAAATGTAAATGTTTAAAGCAATTAAACACCTCTTTATGTTTACAGTAACATCATTAATTTCTTAAGATGGAAGATCCATGTGGCTTATTTTAAGAAGTAGAAACACACTGGAAAGTAAAAGCAACCTTTCAAACTAATGTGACTTTAAGGTGCTTTGGTTGATCGAGCAGAACAGTTGGACGTGATCTGAAACCAGAGGGAATTTACTTCAAACTGAATATGGAATCAGATTAAGTAACGAGTAGGGAATTGGAACAACCCCAACTGAGGTAAATGCTTGGTTTCGTAATGACGAGAAATCGATTTCAGTGAAAAAAATAAATCCTTTTGCCAAATGTTTTTGAAATTTTCTTTGATCCGTGTGCCACGGCCTGACACCACAGCAGAGTCAGGAACTCAGCAGCGCCCCTGTATAAAACTGTGGTCAGAAAGTGAACTGCAGCTAGCCCTTGGGAGCCGTTGGGACAGAAGTTCCCAGCGACATAGATGGGGAAAAATGGGCCCATGGGCCACAAACTGGGCACCAGTGGCATAATTACTGTGACATACAGTGTGTATTTGTACAAGTACTGCTGAATCACAGTAATATAGGTTCAAGGCAGTGATCTACTGTGAAGTCAGGACACAGTAATTTACTTCATGTGCACAAATGGTGATTTGTGGTGAAAGTAATGCAACAATGTGAATGTACAGTCACATATTTCACAGCGTACAAGGATATGTGTGTGTGTGTGTGTGTGTGGATGAACCTTGAGTTTGTGTTGAATGCTTGCTTTCTTTGTATTCTGGGACACATATTTGTGTGTGTCTCTGTGTGTGAATGTGGGTATAACCTTTTACACAACCCAGCATTTCAATTAAAGGCCGAAAGCAGCTCTTTGTGTGGCGTTCTGTCGAGGAGGAGGAGGAGAGAGAGCGAAGCATATCACTCCATTCAAACATTCAGAGGCAACCAAAGGGAAGGATTCAATTCTGTCCCTGTCTGCTTCTCATGAAGGACAAAGTCTTTTTAATGGTTTTTTTAGAAGACACACACACACACACACACACACACAAGGGCAAACACACACCCACCACTTACATGCACACATACAAGCACACGTGGAAAGGAATTAAAGTGATAACACGTGTGCTGCGATCTGCGTTTGAAAAGTACAGTTTTTACAACACACACACATGTAAAACTATTTTACAAAAGCATTTTCCACATTATTTTTAAATTTATCTTCACATAACTGATCTTTTTCAGTCATTAAAAGCTCCATATGTCTTTAGTATTTATTTACAGGTTGTTAAATGTGTGATATAGGTGTGATTTATTATATTTGTGTGGGAGGTTTTTCACTTCTTCTCCTCTTTTCTTCCCCCCCCCCCATGGTGCCCAGTTCCACACAAATCCACAAGCACATGCTGCGTTTAAGTGTTACTTAGGAACTGGGACATCTGGTCTTTCTGTGAATTCATGCGTAAAAGTGGGAAAAATAGTTTGACACCACCTGACTAGACATTTTCAGGATTGCCACCTGTCCTTGAAATCCTTAAACGTTTGTGAATTTGAATTTTTTTTGATATTTACATAAAGGTCCCTCTTGTTTGTTACGACGCCACCTACTGTTTCATGTGCCCTCACTGCTGGATGCATGTAGACTAGGCCTATGCAGGACAAACGACCAGTCATAATTACTAGAGGTGTTGTGGACACTGTCCACTGTCTCCCTCTCTGCTTTTGACGTGAAAATCCATGCAGAACCATGAGCAGATGACGTGATGCCTGGGAAATGCAAATGCCAAAATCTGTGTCTCGCCAAAGAAAGTGACAAAGACTGGCTGGACTGAGATCCCAGGGGCAATCACTTGTCCAGATGCAGAGCGTGCTGCAAATCAATAAAAGTGGACGCCATGGATGATTCGGCTCCTGCAAGTTGGCTTCCTATCTCATTGTATTTGAGGGAACTGGTCCTGGATTTACAATATATCGTAAATCTATCGTCATTGCGATATCAACATGGGCGGTATACACAGGGCCGACTCTGGGCATAGGCGAACTAGGCGGTAGTCTAGGGCGCCACCTGCCGGAGGGGGCGGCGCTCCAAGCCTTCAGAAAAAAAAAAGAGAATGAAAACAACAAATAAAATAAAACAAATAATAGTTATAATTTAGAGCCCCGACAGGCGCCCTTTCCTCGTGCTCTGCCTTGAAAATAAAAAATGAACAAATACAGAAAAATAAACAAAACAACAACAACACCCGCCCCCCTCCCCGTTGTTTGTCATTTGGTTTGACCTGGCTTGAAACTGACCTGCGCCGTACAAGGTGGGAGAGGGCGACTTATCAGCGCATCTCAGGCAGCAGTTTGATATCGACAGATGTGATGAAGTCAATTTTTTTGAGACAATCACCCTCATGAAAAGGCCGTCAAAGCCCTCAGAGTCCGCTTTCAGGAAAAGAAGAAAAGAGGAGGCGGAATACAGGTCGCACTTTAGAGGCATGTCGTCTTTTCTGACATTAAAAATGCTAGCTAGCCAGCTAAGTGTAAATAAAGCAAAGCTAACTAGTAAGGCTACTGTTGTGTGTAGCTGCTGTAACTATAAAATTGAAGTGTAACCTCGTTAAATTCAGTAATGCATAATCACAACAAGATAATAATTTATGTTAAACACGTCAAGTAGTCTGCTGCAGTTCCATCCTTACAGTAACAGGTAAATCCACTCTGCTGTTACATCTGTACAGAAACACCGAGGAAATACTTGCAGAGGCCTCTGATATCACCGCTACGTATGTTGTCATTATTATTGTTCTTGTTGAGGTTAATACTATTTTTATTATATTGCCATAGCAAATGTAGGTCATAGTCAAAAATGTCCTCACTCTGCAGGTGTTTCTACGATTTTTTTGGTCCTCACTCGACAACAAATACAAATACAACACACACACACGGAGCGGAGAGAAAGTTCACCTTGGTAAACGGTGAGTTAAAGGCTCCTCAAAACATCATACACTGTCAAATTTCAGTCCTCTTAACCATCATTACTTCCTTGCATCCTGGCCTTCAAAATAAGAGTCACTGGCTTCGGCTACAACAACTTCCTGTATAAGCCTTTTTCCACTTAAAATTCCTACATTTTTTTTTTTAAATCTAGTTTATTTTTGACTGTTTTGTTATATTTGTTTGTTTATTTATATTTTTACAGTATATCAATACATAAAAAAAAAAAAAAAAAATCAAATGCTTTTACTTTCATCTCTCAATTCATCGCAAGTGAAACATTGAGATGATATGCGATATCAACGCAATGTATAGCAATGGAATCACATATCGCATGATTTTCTAAACCCATGCAGCCCTACTGGAAAGTTATAAATTTATAAAGTTATATTTGTGGGAACCCTGCATTTTTGTATAAAAATGCAATGGCAGTAAATGTAAATACACTGCACACAGGATTTAAAAGGGCTTCTGCTTAGTGGAGAGCAGAGTCAAATTTTTATTCATACTCATGCAATATTTCTACCTATGAACTAGGTCTCTGTATCTGATCACAGTGTGCACACAGTAGGTGGTCTGTACATACACAGCTCTGCTTCCACTCATACTCATGCAAATGTGTAGCCCCACTCTTTCTGTCATTTTAGAGGAAAAACTCATCCACACTCTTTCCACTGAACCTTAAAACCTTAAATTATTGTGGAAATTCTGGTTGCTTTTCCACCTTTTTCCTCCACAGAGCTCCCCCTACAGTACAGGAGTATACATTTTAAGACTCCACCAAAGATATCCATCCATCCTTTACTGTCAATTGCACTTCCATTAAGTCAGCTGTACACATAGCACTGTTTAGGCTTTATCTGTTATTTAGAATGTTATCGACTGGTATTGCTAAAAAACATATGTACATATGTTCATGTGTTTTTTCTCACCTGGAATGCAGTCAACTCAGAGGTGACGCCATTAAATGGATGGCACCATAACATAAGCAAAAGACCACACCAGGTGTCACTCCTGACACTTTTTTGGGTGTAACATGTACCTAATAAAGTGACCAGTGAGTCTAGGGTCCATTTCAAAAGTGACTAAACAGCCTTTTTCGCCCTGAGTGCAATAAATCTAAGGCAACTCATCCATTCAAGTCTGTGTTCTCCCACAGTTTCAATTATTAAATTGAGTATTTAAAGAACCAGCTCAATAAAAGCCTGAACTGTGTGCAACCAAAGCTCCAGCAGGAGACGGTGCAGGTGTGGAAATCAAGGGAGATCTGGAGTCTCACTCTCTCAGCTACAGTGAGGAAAAAAAAAAAAAAAATCAATGTGTGATCTAATTTTAAGAGGCAGTATTAGAGCAGAAATAAACCCATTTTTAATATGGTTTCATAGCAATAAGAGCAGAAAGGTTAATTTATTTTAATACAGCGGGTCTCAAAAAACACATATCACTGATTTAAAATAGTTTGGGGGGAGTTTTGAGACTCAAAGTTAACTCAGTTTTGTTGCCATGGACAGAATATTTTTTTGTTCTGCAAACTTTTTTTTTGTTAGTCAGGAAAGCTAATGCTTAAATAAATAAATAAAAAATGTTCGGTCGTAGGATATTTGGTGTGCGATGTGTTTTTGTTTCAGCCTCTCGGTGTAATATGAGAAGCTGAAATATTACAAATCTGTCATCCAGTAAATATTGTATTTGTTGATTTTTCTGTAAATAATGATGGATGACATGTCCCCACTTCTTCCTTCTACCTGCGCAGTAATGATTAAAAAAGTGAAGTTGTCAGGTTTTATAGCACAAAAATGACAAATTAAAGCCCAGCCACACACAACAGTGTTATCTTATTTACCTACCAAAATTAACATGAACCCTCTTTGGGAAAAGTGTATTTGACTTTTATTTAGCTTTTAAGTTTGACTTATGTTGCATTTACTCGATGAGTTGTCTTATCATTGATTTTCATACATGCTAAGCTAATGACATTCCCATCAGTATCGGCTTCACTTTGCTGGTAATTATCAAGAATTAGCATGCTAAATTTAGCATGGTAACCTGCTACAAGATGACAAAACTTTACTGGCGATAACAAGCTGTCAGCATATTTGCAATTCATTGTGAGCATGTTAGCATGTTGGCATGTAGCATTTACCTCTACATTGTGTTTTTGTAACGTACATTTATACAAATTGTATTCTTTTAGTTATGTCACATGTAAAGTTTTGAGCAGATTGGTCAAGGTACGGCCAAGCCACAGCCCACTTCCTGTTTCATGGCAAATGTTCAAAATTCGCCCTTTTCAAAATTTTGAAATATTTTCATCTGTTTCTAATAAAAAGTGACTTGTATTTTAATGTTTCAATGATTGACCTGCTCAGAGGAGTTTGAAGTCATGGTCCCAATTAACTTTTTGTTCTTCTTGACATGCTCCCACTAAGTTTTCTGAAATTTGGTGCTACTTAATTTTGGCTTTGTCCAACCAGGTTTCACTGTTGGGGGCACTACTGAGCCCTTTTACGCCACTTTTACATACTACTCTTATAAAAAAATTTCGCCAGTCAGTACTGTGTGAGTGATTGGGTACCACATATACTTAAAATAAATTTTAGACATAGACAAATATGTTGATCACATGAGCAGAAACACAATAATAACCAATGACAGTGAGCTGCCAGTTAGCTTTTAGCAATAGCTGGCACGAGCCCTGTTTGAGACGTCCATGTCATCTCCAGTTAGACTGGCAGGATGTTTAAATCATGATATTTCTGTCTTTTCAGCTGTGACTAATTTCACGTTACTTTCTATTTACCTTTTCTTTTTGTGTTTCTCAGTCTGCAACAGCACAAGAGGTGCTAGCTGCTAGCTACTAGCTGCAGCTAGTTCTAGCTGCCGCCATGTTTGTTTTAATTCTGAAATCAAATCACCAACTGTTTGTGGTCTCCCACAATTTAAAATGATCAGTAAGATTTAAAAACCCTATTTTATGCATCAGGTTTTTACTCTTGGATCAGAAAGCAGACACGTCTTAGATTCTTACTCTTCCTTTTTTTATTACTCATATCTCACAAAAACAGAAGAGACAAAAAAGGGGGGGTGGATACGCTGGCAGTCAATCACAACGTCAAAAGAATCAAAACATCAAAAACAAAAGACATGAGGTCGATGAAAGCGAGAAGGTGATACAGAAAGGGAAAAACTAACAAAGCAAACACAGGAGCACGAACACGACTGAGGTGAGACAAACAGCAGCGGCGGTTAAATACTGAGGAGAGTAAACTGGACACAGGTGAAACTAATTAGGGAGTGATTAACTGAACAGGAAAAACAGAAAAGTAATAAAAGAAAATAGATAAATGCAATAAATGCTGAAGCATGACTTGACTGTGACAGGACTCTTTTTTTTTTCTTTCAAAGTGTGAAGATCCCAGATCTACTTTGAAATGATGCAGATGCTTGAAAATCCTTTGCCAGAGCCACACGAAAACCTCATTAAATGGTTGTTGTTTTGAATTTGTAATTTATGTCTTTATTTCAAATTTACACAATGTGAACAATAAAGGTAATTCTATGGCAGAGAATTAGGACCACGTGTGAATGTTGAAAATAAAAATAATCACACTGATCTCAGAAATCTCAGAATAATGACTTTTTTTCCTCAAGAATTCAGACTTTAATCTCAGAATCCTGACTTTAATCTGAGAAGTCTGATTTGAATCCTGTTTAATTCACTTATTTATTTATTTTTTTTTAATTTTGTCCCCAAATAAACCTAATCCTCTTCTGTATAAACCTCACCAAAAAATATCTGATGTCACCGTTACATTCAAACAAAAACGTGTTTCTTTCTTCTGCCGTGTTGTAACTTTTTCTGAGCTGAACTGCACTGTATGTTTTGCAGTGGAGGAAAAAGGCGGCGTCTCTGCAGGCTGGTCAGCTAATTAAATGGCTGCTTGGCCTCAGCAGCAGTTAATGCTGTTCAATTATAAATGAGAAGGATGGGAGTGAAGGCTGCAACACAATCAGTGGCAGGGAGGGCGCAAAGACCTGGTGAAGACAGGCCAAAATAAAGGAATGACAGAGGGAAGGAAGGAAGGAAGGAAGGGGATGGAAAAAGGAACAAACAAAGGAAGGATGGTAAGGAGACATCAAAGAAGAAAAATCAGGAAAAATAGGAAAAAAAGGCAAAAAAAGGGAAATATCCTCAACAAACACAGGCGGTGATTCACACTTGATCTTGTGTCAGTGTTTCGCTGCCTTGATCTGAACAGTAGAAGGTTTAATTTAGTGTCAGTCTGAGTGAAACAGGCCCTTTGGCGACATGGCACCCAGTGTTTGTTTTGGTCTGTACCTGACAGCCAGAGGCACCTCTCTTTATCTCTCGCTCTTTCTCGCTGTCATTATGTCTCCTGTGACATTTTTCCTCGGCGTCTGTCGCCTCCCTGTTTCTCCGACTGTTGCCTCATTTTATTGTCCTTATAACAAAAGAGAATATATACGCCATTTAAGTCTGCCGCTTTTGTTTCTCTCTTCTTGAGAATAAAAGTAAGTATGCTAAGAATACGGAGAAGAATGAAGATTGTATAAAATAGAAATATTTGCATCTGTGCCATACTGTGCGAGAACTGAGTAAGTTGAGGAAAAATGTACAGTATATAAACAGTAAATATACACTATAGAAAAGACAAGTTAAGGGAAAAAAAAGAAGTGAACTGAGTGGAGTAAAAGTCTGCTTCACACCCCAAACGGACACTATTTCCACCGCACTTTAAAGTTCTTCATTGTTGTTGATGACATACAGTCAAAACATTTAAGTGGATCTCCTCCTCCGCATAATTTATTCGTTTATTTACATTGTGCTCGATGTAAATATGTCATAATTCGCATCAGAATCAATGGCTCGTTCATTCCGCCTGGTGTGGAAAGACCTTTAGAACGATACGTGCTTTAACGTCAGTGTCTTCAAAAGTCTAAAATAACACAAGAAAATTTGTCGCTAGTCGCTTTTTTAATACTAGTCTGAATACTAGCTAAATATAACTATGTAAATATAGCTGAGTTGCTACATTCGCAACGCGAAAACAGCTACAAGTTGTGTTCCATATAGCCCCGCCCCTCCAAAGTTTCTGGTAATCTGAAAAGTCCCTAGTCGAGAGTAGGTAGTAAACTTACCTGGGTAAAGCTTTTACCAGGGTAATATTTACCCGGGTAATTTCGGTGGAAATGAGGAGTTTTTTTTTAATTACCAGGGTAAATGACAAAGGTTCCTCTGGTGTAGCTCGTTTGTCCACATAAGCTGTTGTAGAAACATGGCGGCACAAGATGGCATAAATGGATGCATAAAGCAAGGTAAACCATCAATGGATCCGCTAGCAATGAATTTTGCTAGCAGATTTGCAGCTTCGTCATGTAAGCTATGGCTAATACTAAAGCCTGACTGATACTGTGCTGCACAACACATTGAAAACAAGAGCACGCAGAGAACATCTGCATCAGAACGTTACTACCACGGTTACAGTGTAACCATCAAGGAGGAAACAAAGTAAAAGGGGTAACAGAGTTTATTACAAAAAACTAACAAAAGGTGAACCAGTCCAAAATTAACAAAAGACGCTGAGGCAGAGCTCAGGAATCAGGGAGACTAAAAAGAGAACAAAAACGATCATTAGAAAAGTACCAAAGAAACATAAAGCTGAGTACAAAGCAAAGCTAGCGGTTCTGGGATTGAACGACGTGACTGGTTACCAGCCTAAACTGAGATGACGCACTGACGAGGAGGAACAGGAAATCCAGGTATAAATAAGGCAGGAGTGATTGGCAATGGAAAGCAGCTGTGCCGATTAACAACCCCACCTCACCTGTCAACCAGAAAAAAAGAACAGAGACATTCTCCCAGGAAGCACAGCAAAATACAAAATAAAACAGGAAGTAACTAATAGACAAAGGAGCAACCCAGACCAGACATGACATTTACCTGCTTAAAGCTTTTACCGTCTGACGGTCTACCGTCTAAGATGTTGCTAAGATATACACATCTGAACAGGTTTAAACCATGCTACATTTAAATCACGGCCAAATCTGTAATCTGTAATTCCAGATGGAAGTGAAGCTAAAGATCCCCCCCCCGCCAAAAAAATATAATTCAGATTTATTTGTGAAAAAAATTTAGACAGAAAGTTGTTAACAGAAGGACACACTCACAGATAAACCCAGACTGACTAAAACATAACCTCCATAGTGGAGGTAATTAAACACCTGTAAACAGTTTGAATATGTTCACTTGATTATTTTTCTGTACTCGCATACATAGAGTGGGACGCAGAGTACAGCTGCATGTCCTCGTGGTTCATTTAAACTGCATCACTGCAGAGATGCTGTACTGTACACAGCGCTGCATATGCAGTACATACACGTACCTCAACAAATGTGGACACACACACACACACACACACACACACACACACAGAATTAAATCAGTGCAGAGCTTGGCACCCGTGCCTCTCTGGCCCCCAACCTGCTGGCTGATTCAATTTTCTGGGCAAATCTGCCGACAGTGACCGCTAACACTCACCTTTGGATGGGGAGAGCCAGAAAAAGACAGACACAGAGAGAGAGAGAGAGAGAGTGAAAGAGAGAGTCGGGAGGGAGGCAAAAAAAGGGGTGAGAGAAAAGGTGACTGTTACTGCATACTTTTAGAGAGAGTGCACTGTTGTACACGAGATTTTTTTAACAGTGTTGGTGTGAAATGGGGGAGAGAGGAAGCTTGGTTCATTTACTTGGTCGTCTGTGTGGCTTCAAAGGAAAATAACATTTAAACACAATCTTTCTGTGATATTTTGTTGAGCTTGCACTCATCGCAGTGTCTTCAGGTTTGTGTTCTTTTTCATTTCCTTCAGGTAGTTATTATTGATTGATTGATTGATTGATTGATTGATACTTTATTAATCCCAAGCTGGGAAATTGAAATATCACATCCATATACCACATAACATAACATCAATTAGTCCACAATTATTACAAGTTGAATGTAATAATGGCACACGTCAGAATTATATATACAGCACATAAACATTTGATTGTGTATGTACCCTAAAATTTTGAACAGTCCGTCATCCAATATAGGCATAATGGATATGTGGCATCGCAGTGTAGGCCGTGCCGCCGGGTGTAGACCGCAGCAGAGATTCTTCACAATGTACATATTCTTTGTTATAACGTGGCGAACATGACCCGATGAAAGCAGATCGTTCCGTGTCATGTTGTTTTTCGCAATGTGGCTTTCTGCTAAGCAATAGCGGCCCCTCCCCCACCCCCCCGGTCCACAAGAAGTAAAATTTGTAAACCTTTGAATCCAAGTTGTTTTAATGTACGGAAAACAAAAAGCTAATTAATCACATGACCGACACTCCAACTGTATTGTCCGGCTCACTGACCCGAAACACAAAATAGTATATTTTGAATATTCTAACCTTGGTGACAACTTCCTGGACAAGACGTTTTGTCGCTGCGGTCACACCGGACGCGGCGTGAGTTAAGTTTACATACAAAGTCAATACAGAGAAACGAGTAGACGCGCATGTGCTGGAGTTTGGCCAACTTTGGCGAAAACCAATCAGCGTTGAGACTGAAGTCACGTCCTACGTCTTTGACAACAGACGTTTTATCTGCAAAAGAAAAACCCGATAATAAAGTAAATATAGAAATTTGTTTCTGTTTTCCATGTTATCAGATTCGGCCTGGACACTAAAACTCCAGTGAGACTTGTCAGCGTTATGTAATAACGGTGGTAGAACGTCAATATCATTATCAGCAGATCTTGTCTATTTTTTTTCCCTTGGAACTGTGTGTGTCCTATTTGCACAACAGGTGAGACACTGAAACTTAAAAGTAGATGCACCACGTGTCTCTCTCGCATGCAGTGATGCTGTTCCTGACATTAAACCCAAATTAATATCTTAGATAAACATTTATTTTTGATGATTTTTTTAAAAACTGATTCCCACTTTCCCAGATCTTTGTGTTGCTCGGCCTGATTCTGGCAGTTTGAGTCACTTCTTAGTGTTTCCTGCTCACCAAATATTCACATTATAGGAATAAGGATTCAGGTGAACAGTGAGGGTGAAAGAGGCTCCATTCCTCATATTTCATGTCAGCATTTCCCCAGAATAATTCATACTGTTGCTTTAATAACAACCAATAAAGGATGGCATGAAAATTGGAACCCTCTGCATTTGTGTTATGGTCCAATATTTTGTATCTCACCAGAAGATATGAATCACAAATTGGAGGGTGCGTGCATTCACGTCTTGTCATTAACGGTGATCCTTGACTGCGTGGAGACAAGGAGGAGCGGAGAGGACGGTGCCGACGCCGAGCTGTGAAGAAATCTGATCAGGGACGAGAGGAGAGGAGATGAGGAGAGGAGACGAGGAGAGGAGACGAGGAGAGGAGACGAGGACAGGAGAGGGCAGTTCTCTGATTCTGTTGAGTGGAAGGCTCTCTAGAAAAATGACCTGAATGCTGCAATTATATTTCCACAGAGAGTCTCCTTTTACACACACAAACTTGTTTTTCTACCTTAGTGAGGACACATCACAGACATAATGCCTTCCCTAGCCCCTTACCCTAACCTTATCCATCACAACTAAATGCCTAACATTAACCCTTACCCTAACCCTAACCTAAACTCAATTCTAACCCTAACCCTAAAACCAAGTCTTAACCCTGAAAAATCCATCCTGTCCTCCAACTCAAACAACCCTCTCGGTTGTTTGACTTAACTCCCAAATATGACCCATAGGAGAGTTTCCTATTATATCGCCTCCCACAAGTGGTAGGAGAGACACAACACTGGTATTTTCCAACTAAATTAGGCACAAGTGTTTGTAAGGTCCGGGTTAAGATTAAAAGAAGGCTTGGTTGGGCAGTGAGTTACAGATTATGACAATAACACGTGGAAAAAGTGACTTACCTTGAACAAATGAGTGTGTCACATCATATTGATGCTTTGTTGCGGCTATTTCATGGCAGTATACCAGATTGCTGTCATTTATGTGACCACTAGGGGCATCTATTTTAAAAATGTAACTATGGGTCATAATCTGCTGCCTCCCCTGCGAGCACCCAATAGGGATGTTGTTGTTTGAGGACCGGCTTGAAAAATCCCTTTAAAGACAAAATGTCCACAGAAAGACAGGTTCTTACTTTGTTTTTGGACCTCACAAATCTATAAATACAAACACACAGAGAGAGAGAGAGAGACAGGTTTGCACAGATATTCTTCTTAGGACACAGCAGTGACTTATATTCATTTGGCGAGCCTAAGCAAAGTGTTATCCCAGCCCATTTTCTTTGGGAGCGTCGTATACAGTATCTCCGCTCTGTCACTTGTCCCTCAGCGTCACCTTACAGATGCACAAAGTATCCTTCCGCATCTGCAAGAGACACATTTAAAAGCTCAGAGCAGAGTGTGAGCAAACAGTGGATATCCACTAAGCCCAACTCGGATATTTATCCTAACCCAAACTGCAATCTTTGACTTTTATTTTACCCCTTCTTTGCTCTGAGCATCTAAATGCGCCGCCAGTGGGTTTACATTGAAATGTTTACATTACATTGAAAGCTCAGACACAGAGGGCACCGATTTGTAAGACGCTCTCTGATGAACACGTAACCTTCACCATAATCTGTTAATGCCTAACCCTAACCTTGTTCTGACCACAATATTAGCCCTTAACAAGAAATTTAACCTCATTAGGACCAGGATCTGGTCTCCATGAGGATGACTGGTCCTGACAAGGTCCTAAAGAGGTAACAAATACAAGTACACACACATTGCACAAGCTAAGGTGGCAGCATGACATCTTCACAAATGCTTACCTGTATAGTACATCGTTAGCCATAGTTGTATGGATTGCTCATAATTTTACACTGAATGTCTCATAAATCGTCCTTTCACATTCACTCTCTGAGAGAAAGCTGTTTGTTGACTTTCAGCCAAGGTATTTTTCCCCTTCTTTCAGCCAAAGTTTCACAAAATTTAATTTGGATTGACAAGTTTTGCTGCAGATTCACGACAAACTGCAACCCAGTTTTAAAACCCTGATGTGAAGAGTTTTATCAAGGCCTGAGAACGATGCATTTGACCTTCCTCCACAATAATCTGACTGATCCAATTTATTTATTGCATTTCCTAAGGCACGCATTTTGTGTTTTTTTCATCTTATTGGCTCATATCCTCCACACTAAACATCTGAAGTTTTTCCACAAGCACTCAGTATATTCTCAGTCTTGATATTAATCTTATCTTAACAAACCTAACAAAGGCACTGCTGAGCTGATACAGGCTTTTGGCCTGTGCACTCTCTCGAAAACCGCCAACTCTTAAAGGTGTCAGACATCCGAGTGATGGATATGGAGGGAAATATCAAATGTATCAGAGACGACGGGCGTCGAGTCAAGCAGGAAGCCATGAAACAGACAGAATAATACATAAATAGACAGATAGAGAGATGGAGAGGAAGGTGCAGGAACAGAGGAGGTCACATATGCTCACTTCCATAGACATAAGCCGTGATTAAATTGAGTGTGTAGTAGCTGGCTGCTCTTCAGGTGCTATGGTGTGTGTGTGTGTGTGAGCAAGAGTGTAAGTCCTGTAATATTGTCTGCAGTCCCATGGGCTGTAGCTGAGCAAACTCAATCAACTCCCACTCACCTCTGTGGCCCTCCCTACACTGCCAGGCCAGACTAGACAGAGCTGAGCTGAGCCTCTGCCCTGAGAGAGGGAGAGGGAGAGAGGGAGAGGGGGGAGGGAGAGGGAGAGAGAGGGAGGGAGAGAGGGGGAGAGAGAGGGTTGTTGTTGGTCTTTATTTGTCTGGGGGGTCCTTTGGTTTAATGTACCCCCCCCCCCCCCAATCGGCCCCCACAGTCCCTTGAACAGCCTCTGGAAAAGACAGTTTAAACGTTTTGTTTGTGTGTTTCTGCCAAAGAAATGCGCAGTGAGTTTTGCGCGCCGGGGCAGAATCACTCCAAAAAACCCTCCAGTGCTTAATGACTAACACGACCGTATACTGTGGTCTAGATAGAGTGGACAAACACACACACACACACACACACAGAGAGTGAGAGAGAGAGAGAGAGAGAGAGAGAGAGGGGGGGAAGAGAGAGGGAGAGAGAGAGGGGGAAGATAGAGGGAGAGTGAGAGAGAGAGAGGGAGAGGGGGGAAGAGAGAGAGAGAAAGAGAGAGAGAGAGTGGGAAGAGAGGGGGAGAGAGAGAGAGGTAGAGAGAGGGGGAGACAGAGGGAGGGGGAGGAGAGAGATGGAGAGAGAGAGGGAGAGAAAGAGGGGGAGAGAGGGAGGGAGAGAGAGGGGGAGAGAAAGAGGGGGAGAGAGAGAGAGACACATATCTCTTTTAAAGTGTGCAAGGTATTTAAAACAATAAGTATAAATTGTGTGTGTGTACCTGGTATTCCTTATGTTGTGGGGACCTAAATCTGTCTCCACACACTCACATTATGGGGACTTGTCTTCCTTATGGGGACAAAAATCAACTCCCCATAACATAAATTACTACATTTAAGGTGAAGACATGTTTTAAAGTTAGGCTGAGGTTAGTGTTAGGTTAAGGTTAAGGGCACTAGTAATTATGGTTAAGGTTAGAATAAGTCTCCAGGAAATGAATGTAAGTCAATACAATAGAAATCACAGTGTGTGTGTGTGTGTGTGTGTGTGTGTGCTCAGGTGTGCCCTTGAAATAATCAAAAGCCTCTGCACATTGAATGCATCAGTGTGACAGTGATTTTTCAGTGTTTGTGTGTCCGTGTGGGTGTGTGTTCCTGTATTTATTACCTCCTTAGGACTGTTTCTGTCATAAACACTGACCTTCTCAGGACCAGTATAGTCCTCCTGAGAACAAAACCTGGTCCTAATAAGGCAGAACCTCATTTCTGAGGAACTGGTTAAGTTTGGGACTAAGATTTGAATTGTGGTGAGGTTAAGCTAAGGGTTAGACATTAACTGGTTACGGGTTAAGGTTAGGGATAATGCTTTGTTCGGGCTGTTCAAATTAATAGATATCAATGTCGAGTCCTCAGAAGAATAGCATCACATTCCTGTGTGTGTGTGGGCACATGCTCAGGTGTGCCCTTGAAAGAATCAAAAGCCACTGCACACTGAATGCATCAATGTGACAGTGACTTTTCAAGAGTGTTTTGCCTTCACGTGTCCATGCGTGTGTGTGTATCACAACACGTGACAGTTCACCAGAATTAAAAAAAAAAAAAGATTAAAATCTCCTATCAAGGACATTTTCCTCCTACAAAATCTTAAAGGTACAGTGTGCAACTTAAGTTCAAACAATGTGTTTCTTAGAACAGCAGTGTTGAGATATTTTGATCTGATTCCGATCTTATTTTGCCCACCGACGTTCCTGCACTGCGCACAGGAAGTGACTCGACAGACGGAGGCAACATCATCATTGTGTTTGTGAAGCCAGACAACTCCAAAGAGGTTGGAGTATGAACAAAAACACAAAGTAGCATCCATGAAAAGATTTAGAAGAGAGTTTTACCGCTCTACAAGATGCAGTTTGACAGGATAAAGGCTTTTCTGTCTCCACTCGCACCGGTGCTGCTGCTGTATACATCCAAACACACCCTCAGGCAGGTCTGCTAGTTTTGCTTGACAGAGCCTGTTTCGGGAGCAAACAAATAACATTGCATCGTTTCTGTTCATGAAGAACAAACAACAAAAATAAATAAATAAATAAAATAATGTCCTGTGGCTTTTTTTTTTTCTTTTATAATCCAGTGATGACAGGATATAGACACGCCCGTGAGACCCCCGGCACTCCCTAATCTCTGACCCCACACTTGTCAATCAGCAACATCTGCTGTGACAAGCTGTTGCCGTGGGGAACGGAAGGTCTCCTTGCAGTGGGAGACCACGCGGCACAAGAGGCGGGGCCGAACTGGCAGAGATAAGACCAATCAATCTTCTGATCAATCATAATTGGTTTATTTGCATTTTTGCCTCCCATTCACAATCATCATGCATTTATTCAAATCCGCAGCGGCTCCAGAGAGAGACACAGCGAGAGAGAGGGGGAGAGGTCAGGACTGAACCTGGACCTGTTGTTTGCCCAGAGATCAAATTGGAGCTTTATTTAGATTTATGCAGATGTTAACAGTAATGATATACAGCAGGCACTGCGCCCTTGTGTGTCAGTGAACACATTACTGCGTCCACAGCAGGAGCAGGAGACACACACACAGTCTAACTGTTCAAATAGTGTGAGTCTAAATACAACACTAATCCCTGAGCCTCATTTGTATCACATCCTAAAGCAGCATTCATATATTCATAGTTTTACTTATTTTCGACTCGGCAATGACACAGAGTCCGGACCGAACCATTAATTGTGTGTCTCTCTGTCCTTTCCATACAGCAATTAGTTTAAACAAGAAAACTTCACAACCTGGACCACATTAAGAAGTGACCCCAAGACAAAAACCTGCGCTAATTTTAATTATCTTGTCATACATGAAAGTCACCGAGTTGCTTTAATGTGACATTGTTTAAACATGATGATGCCTGAATGTCAGGGTAACAATGAAGCCTCTTAGGGCGAGTTCCGGCGACACAAATTCAGGCTGACTTTCAAGCGATTTGGTTATGAATGTCGGTGCAACATAAATGACGAACAGAGATTTAAATTCTGGGACAAGAAATCTATCATGTTAGAATGTTTTCTATTTTCTGCTGAGTCGGGCATCTCCTATGACGTGCTATCCACACAGTAATTTGCGCAAAAAAACTGTAACAGTTGATGTCCATGTCCATGGATACAAATTGAACAGTACTATGTACATATGACTTGGCTTAACGTGAAACAACGTAGACAGAAGTACCACGGAATAGTAGAAATAGCATTTTTTTTCTACTGATGTGAGTGGCAGCCAAGTTGGAATCTGATTTTCCGTTTTGGAAATCCATTTAATTTGAAACTTTGGACTAGGAACTAGAACATTCTGCCTTTTGACTGCAACATGGAAAGCACCATAATACGCTCAGTTTGACTAATAAGAAAATGTAATGGTGAAAAGTAACTCACTTACAAGTCAAGTCAACTCAAGTACAAGTCACTTTACATCTAAGCATACTTTTGTAATTGTATTATTTGTATTGAAGGGAAATGAAAATGAAGGGAAATGAAGGGAAATGAAAATACACTTCTTGAGAATAGGAAGGACAATCACTTACAAACCCTCTAGGGGCTTGGAAATGAAATACAATAATTTCACAATCTATTCAAAGAATAGCCGCACAAATAAAAATTAACCTTTGGTCGTATTTTGTGGAAAAGCACACATGCATACAAGTGAAGTCAGACATTTATAAGGCACAGTTACACACCAACAGATGCATGTAATCAGGACTGGAGGATTACACCTACATATTAACATTACAAGTGTTAAGTGACGTGTGCAGTTATCATAGTCACACAGAATTCAAGGAAAACATGTTGCAGTGCATGGAAGACTCTTTGACTACATAGTGTACTGTCTGTATACTGTCTGTGTGTGTGTGTGTGAGGGAAAACATGCCTGTGGGTCAGTATGATCAGAGTCTGTGTGACTCACATTGGTGTCTATCAAGTGTCGGCCATGATTCCCATAATACCATCTGTTTTTCTTTGGCTTTGACAAATGACAGCTTGACATCACAAGATGTCACCGAAAAAATGAAAACAAGCGGATTTACACTTTCAAGTGCAAGTGTACGTTCACAGTGGGTGTCATGTTTCCATCACTACCTAAAAACTCTTGTTTGTTATAGAATCATTTGAGTGACGTATCCATTCTCATATTAAATCCCACTTTAATCAGGAAAAAAAAAAGTCATTTGAATGTATTATATGTCAAATATCAGATTTTAGAGTAGGGGTTGTACCAAAAATCATATTTATCAGTTTCAAACATATACAAACTCCCTATAAGCCTGTTAAAGACTTTCCTCATTAGCAACTAGCACGTAGCTTCTCAGCAAATAGCAGCTACGTTACGCAACTAGCACTTGTCTTCTTGGCAGCTACTGTGCTTCCTAGCTTCTTAACAACTAGCAATTATTTTCTTAGCAGCTAGCAGTCAGATCCATAGCAACAAGCAGACAGCTTCTCAGCATATAGCAGCTGGCAGTTAGCTTCTTGGCAACCGCTGTAGTACCTAGCTTCTTAAAAACTAGCAATTATTGTCTTAGCAGCTAGTAGTTTGCTCAGTAGCAACTGGCACAGAGCTTCTCAGCAAATAGCAACTATGTTAACTAGCAGTTAGCTTCTTGGCAGGCACCTAGCTTCTTAACTACTATAGCAATTATTTTCTTAGTAGGTAGCAGTTTGATTCTTTGCAACTCGCAGCTATAGCGTCTTGACAACTAGCAGTTAGCTTATTAGCAAGAGTTACTGTTTGATTTGTTGAAGCCTTTGAAAAAATGTATCGCTGGTTTATTTAGAATTTGTATCACTTCAACAATATACACAATACACCTTTATTAGTCACACAATGAGGAAATTTGCATTATTACAGCAGAAAAGATGGTCAGGGTGAAGGTAATAAATAATAAACATGCATTTTCACATATATGAATGTACAATGTAGAAAAAATATTCATAATATGGAATAAAATTTTCAGTATGGACAGGAAGAAACCGGAATATGTACAGCATAGCATGAGTTTGATATTTACAATGTAAATTTTGCACATGATTTATTGCAGGCTTGCAAATTGTAAATTTACCATAAAAAAAAGGAAAATAAATATCTAGGATTTTCTGGTCTTTTATGAAACAGTGACTTGAAGGTAACTAGTGATACATTTGGCTTTTTTTTTAAATAGAAACTCAAAATGAATGTCTGCATTAAACAAATACTTTTATTGTACTCAAACCGAAATCACTGAATTGAAGTGACATATAATACATTCAAACCCATACACACATCTTTAATGTTGTTAGTGGGTGTGAATGTTGTGTTCCAACAGAAGAAAATGATCTTTAGTGAGTTTATTCTCTTTAATATGATAAAAAATATATAATTGGCATTTTTGTTTTGTTACTAAATCATTCGATAGACTTATCATACTGTTACCTTCAGTAACTTATCATACTGTATCAGTTGAAAACTCAATTGGCTTTAAAATAATTAAAAAAAAAAAAATTCTGCATGTAGAAGCCTTGATCTCTTCGTCGGTGGCCTTAGCTTTAATAGAGAAAAACTATGTGTTGTGGCTATTGTACACAATGCAGTTGTTAATGAAGCTTTTAATTTTGCTTCAGAATTTTTACTGACGTTTGAATGACTCCATCATCACAAGTCACTTTTAACACTTTGTTGTGTTTGTGTGTGTGCGCAGTGTCCTTCACCGTGTATCTGTGTGTGAAAGCATGCGCTGCTTCCTGAGTGACGTGAGGGTTTGTGAGCAGACTGAGCGTACATTACAGGTGGAGGCAACACATTTCAAGGTGTTGTCAGGTTCGTCAGCTCCAACCTCTGATTTCCACGCTCACAAAGTGGCTCCAGGAATGACGTGGAATGGTATTCGTCCACTTCCATTTGGAGTATTTTCTTCTTGAAACAGAATATGTTTGAAACTTTTTACTTCAAACGGAAAAAAAAACGCTCAAATTATTTACTGGATAATTTAATAAATTATTATTTACTTGTAAAGTAAACAACAATTGTACTTTAGTTTAAATCTATTGTAACAACATTTGTAATTACTGGGATTGGGGGGTGGTAAGAGAGAGGACGAGAGAGGGGGAGGAAGCAAAGAGGCTGGTGATGAGCCTCTTCTTTGTTGATTAATCATATTTTTGTCTAATCCCGCTATATCTTACACACACACACATATAAGTCAGTAGATCATGAGTATGGTACTCACTCACTCATTTTCTACCACTTTTTATCCACTAGGGGTGCCCATCTCCAGCTAGCATAGGGCGAAAGGCAGGGTACACCCTGGACAGGTCGCCAGTCCATCACAGGGCCACACAGAGACAGACAACCATTCACTCTCACATTCATACCTACGGGCAATTTAGAGTGTCCAATTAATCTAGTCCCCAAATCTGCATGTTTTTGGACTGTGGGAGGAAGCCGGAGTACCCGGTGAGAACCCACGCACCACAGGGAGAACATGCAAACTCCTTGCAGAAGGCCCCTTGTTCCAACCAGGTTGTGAACCCAGGACCTCTTGCTGCAAAGGCAAGAGTGCTAACCACTACACCAACCGTGGGCCCTCCATGGTGTACTCAACTCTGTGAAATATTTGATCGCATTGTCAAGTTAATTCACTGTGCTAATATTTACAGTAAGTCCCTGTGTCTTAGATACTGTACTTTCACAACACGGTTAAATGCAATTTGACTGTGAATTTCTGTAAATTGACAGCTGTTCACTGTACCTTTGTTGTTATTTTTTTAAACAAATAAATACTGTATTTGACCGTAAATCAGACTAAAAAGGGTCTAAATTTTCCTGTAACTGTGCCTATAGGGATAAGCCACTATCGGGCCCATATAGGTTGAACTAATATGGGAAAAAGCAAAACTTAAATACATAATATGACATAAGCATGTGTTTTAAAGAAAGATGTGAGCCAGAAATTTAATTTGACCAGAATTTCAGTGACAAATGCATGTCTGTCACACTGCAAGAATCAGATTAAGTGCGTTATTTCGAGATAAAAGAGGCAAAAAAAAACCCCAAACAAATTAATGTAGCTTTGTAAAAAGACAGTAATGGACTGACATTAGTATCAGTAGATACTCAAGGCTGTGATATCAGTATTGTTGAGCTATTCCAATGAGCTTGACCTAAAGTAATTATAGGTAACATTGTCCCCACAAAAATACAGTATTATATTGCAAATGATCACTACTAAAGACTGTGAAATGACAATATTGTAATTTATTATGAACATTGCGGTTACAAAATCCTGGAAATAATTTGTAGTGTAGGTAAATCTTTCAGCCTTATCACTTAAGACAACCATAAAAAAAAAAAGGGAGAGACGCACTGATGAGGAGGAACAGGAAATCCAGGTCTAAGTAGAGCCCAGCTGATGAGGAGATTGCAGGCAGCTGCGCCGATGACGTCCCCGCCCCACCTGTCAACCAGCCTCCTACAAAACACACTCTTGACAGGAAGTCAAGCAGTTACAACAATAAAAGCAGGAAGTTAAAAACCCAGAAACAAAGGAGCAACCCAGACCAGACATGACATTTATGCGGGGTTGAAAGGAAAATAAAGAAAATAGATGTAGAGAAGAGATTGTCCACGAATTTAATGCCACACAAAATGAATGTAGATAAATGTAAATTAAAGACATTTGTATACCGAAATGCTTCCCAAAAGAACAAAATCCCTGTTTAAGTAGAACAATTTTCTTTATATGTTTCCTTACATGTTCTGCCTGGTTTTGTTTCATTAAAATGTGGTTTAAAAAAAAATCTAATGAATCAATAACAATAATGAACACTATATCCTATATCAAAACGAAACAAAACACAATGCTGACACAAGTGGGTAGTTGTTGTTGTTGTTGCGTGTGTACATACGTGTTTGTGCATAATGGCAGTGATCCATGTCTGAATGTCTGTGTGTGTGTGTGTGTGTGTGTGTGTGTGTGTGTGTGTGTGTGTGTCGGGGCTTCTGTGCCTGTGGGTCAGAGTGACACAGTGACCACTGTGGCCTGAATGATTAACACTGGTTTCTGTCAACTCACATCAACCTCTGTCACACGACATTTACGCCTCGCTGGGTCACTGGTGCCTAATTAATTGGAAACTTTTTCGCAGAACGAGTGAAGACGAAAAAACGACAAAAGACAACATGCCGAAACAACACATGAATAAAATTACAAAAAATGACAACAAATAATATTTAAATGAAGATTGCAACAACAACAACAACAACAATAATAATGATAATAATATTAATAGCTGAATGGGGGTTTGCTGTTTGTGCATATCCTCCTTTTTAAAAAAAATAACTCTAATGACTAATGAATATGAAGATTTGATTGATCTAAACAGACAAGGGAAGATGTTACTAAAATGTAACTCAATGTTTTGTGTCTGTATGAAATACATGGAAATAAAGAGGAGAAAAAAAAACAATATATAACAATAAATTAATTAAACAATACATAGATTTATTATTTTTTTGCCTGTGGTTTGTGGTTGAGTGTATTGTTATTTACTGTTAGTTACTGCTTGAGATTTAGATGCGTTCTAAATATACTGTGCACCACAATTGGCCCCATCCTTGATTTAAATTGAACTTAGCGATGTTGCAAATCAGTGCAGGGAAAACATGAAGGGCTTTTCTGTTACGGCGTTGTAATGTGATCCAGTGTCTTACTGCAAAAACGGTTTAATAATATTTACTGATATGAAATACCCAGAATATAAATGTGTCCAAGTGGTTATGTGTATGTGTGTGTGCAATATCTAAGTGTGAATAATGATTTGCTAACACTTTCCCCAACAACATGTATGTGTTAGGCGTGTGAACACATGAGCTTTAATTAAATACTGTTAAATTTACACCCATGTAGAGTGGCAACAGTATTATACAAAAGTGCTGCAAAAAATATGACCATCAGGAGGATTAAAATAGGTTTTTGTTGATTACGCAACGACATGACTGTTCTGTAATTATTGGTGATGCTGGGTTACATTGTACTACATGTGTTTCTATAATTCTGGTCACCCCATCCATAAAGGTAAAGTGTGTAGAAACCTCTCTGTGTGTAATGTAATATTGTTGAACAGCAGCTCAAACTACAGTCCAATAAATATTAATACAACTGAATCAGAGCCTCACTGAATTATTTAAAGGGCCAGTGTGTAACATTTAGAAATGTCTATTACAAAAAAAAATGCAATATACTACCCATAAGTGTGTTTGTAAAATAATAGAAACAAAATGATTGGTTTGTTTGCTTTAAACGAGGTATGTTAAATATGTGCTTGGCTCCATTTTGAGGCAAACAAGACAGAGTGTGAATTTTGCATTTTGAAGCAGATGCTTACTTCGTAAAAAACGGAAGAGTGACATCCTTTCTGGTATGTGAGGGCCACCGTAGTTCCCTGACACACTTGGGAAAGGGAAGAGTGAGTGAAAGAATCATTTAATTTGTTGAAATTTGCAGTCTCACCATTATTAGATGCCACTGATTAAATTTGGGTGAAACTATTTTTATTTTGACATTGATGATGAATTAATGTTACTTACATATTCCTGAGTTTAGAATGGCCTGATTGTAGGATTTGTTGTTTTTTATTACAGATAAAGCCTTTTTATTTTTAATCTTTATCAGCCATTTTGAACCACTGGTTTGTACAGGAGCCCACACTGGCCAAACTAAACATCCTTTGAGTTTTGATGCTAAATGTAGGTTATATAGTTTCTCCAGGTTGGAAGTGAAGATTGCGGTGAGGGATATTCCCCTGCCACTTCACCAATACAGTAAATGTAGCTACATTTTACACACTGTTATAAATAAATCCTCAATAAAATCCTATTTTATCAACTTGTGGTGTGTAGACCCAAATTTCACACATATTGTGGTAAAAAACAAGTTGGCCAGGAAGTAAAAACAGCTAACTATTTTAAATGCAATGTAAATACAATTGATGGGACTAAGTGTGAACAAGGGAACTCATATGTGGACTGTCTTATAACTTTGTGAAGTTTGTAGCTTTGTGAGCTAGTTAGCTTAGCTTAGGTTAGCATCTTGACTGGACTAACAAAAATCACCTGGAATAAACTGGAATAACAAAAACTCATGTTAATCACCTTATTCTACTCTGTTCTGTTTGTTTTTAGTGTTTGTTTTATGATGATGTTGGCGTCTATAATGTTGCATTACAGTCTTCTTCATTTTGGTCCCTCTATTCTATTCTATTCTATTCTATTCTATTCTATTCTATTCTATTCTATTCTATTCTATTCTATTGTTCGAGGAAATGCACTGAAAAATTACATGTTTGGATAATTACATATACTGTTTGTTTGCTATTTGGTCTATTCTACTTATTTTTTTCCCTCAAAAATGTATCATATGTTTGAGTAGCTGATATTAAATATGTTTAAACGCATACATTATGTCACACCTACAGTACATTCACAAACGTATGTTGGCAGATTATTGAAATGGTTAAAATTGGACATAAATTTAACTTTAACTCGTATTTGACATCATATTACTGGCCCAAAATGTCATGTGCTACACAAACAGTATAGAAAGCTATATCTTGTTCTGTAAACTTTATTTCATTAAGGAATTATGAAGGTTTAAGGTTTAAATCTGACTGTAACAGAGACTGCATCACAGCATATTTAAGCAAATATATAAGTGGTAAAAAACACAAAAAAAAAACCCTAAACAAATGGATTTCAATGCAGCGCTGGAGTCGACATAGGCAATAAAACAATTCTCATATCAGTCCACTGTGATTTCCTTCCTCCAATAATCTGTCTGTCTGTCAGAGTCCAACTGCACTGATGAGATGTGATGTGTCTCTGTATGAATGTCTGCTTTTCCAATAAAAGACATGTGCACGGTGCTTCCTCTGTGGCGCGAAGCATATGGACCTGCCAACTGAGGATGAGCCTGCAAGAGATAATTTCATATGCAGCGAGGAGAAATACAACAATGAAGAGAGCATGCGAACAGTCAGGATCCAGACAGAGACAGATTAAGTGTGAAACAGAAGGAGAGAGAGAATGAGGGAGAGGAGATGAAGACTTTGTGAAAATGACGGATACAGTAGATGGAGACTGGCAATTATTAGCCAAGTTAAAAAAAAAAAATAAAGACATAAAAAGAAAAGAAAGGAGAAAAAGTAGAGATAATTTAGGAAAAACAAAAATAAAATAGCAAACCAGAAAGTAAATGTAAAGCAGGGTTAAAAAGATGTGTAACCTGAAGATGGATGGACAGGTAAAGACAAGAGAGGGAGGAAGGAAGGGAGGATGAGACAATGAGAAACGTCCTATTTGACATTTACCTTCCATATTCTTCGGTAAACAAGAACAGGAGGGATAAGCAGGGAGCAGGCGGAGAGGGAAAAGGGTGGATGAATGAATGAATGAATGAATGAATGAATGAATGAATATGTAACTGTTACTGCACACGACTGTGTAAACACTGAACATGAGCCTGGAAGCCTTTCTGTGTGTGCTGTGTGCCTCGGTCCTCGCACGTGACACACGGATGCCGTCTCCAGTCCCAAACACGTGGACTGGAGACAAAAAAAAAAGAAAAAGTTTTTAACTTTTAAATGTAAACACATGCGCGTTAGGTTCCATCAGATTTGATTCACTCACTAAAAACCTCTGAGAACACAGTGAGAACATAAACAGGGCACACAACTGCAAAAGTAATATTGCACTAACGTATTGCCAAAACAGTAAAAATTTAAGTTACTTTATATTTTACACATTTTAGTGTCTTGTTAAGACTAAACCATCATTTTTTCAGCGTTTTCTGCAACATAGCAAACACAAAAATCTCTGTCAATGCACCGACGTTTAGAGGTTATTGGTGTCTCAGTGTCATGTTTTGCTTGAGTTTTTCAGGGACATTGTTCGCGTAAAAGACGTGTGCAGCTGCAGAAGCAACATTTAAGGTATTTACTACTTAAAGTGAAGTAAAGTAAAGTGAAATATCTCCACCAAGGACAAACTGAACTCAAACAGAAAAGAGAAGCTGAACAAGAGTAAATGTCACTATAGACATACATGGAATAAGAATAAAGAGACTGGAGCAGTGGGTTATTGATGAATCTGTAATTGCACAGCAACACAGATACATTGACACGTATTAAGACCAACTACATTGTCCTCAGTGTGCAAACTGAACGTGAATCCTTCGACTTTAAATCAACATTAGGAGCAAGAGCTGGCGAGAAACACGACACAACAACAAAGGGAATCTTTAAGCACGGGCTGACGTTTACGATAAACTGGTAACAGAAAATGTGAGGTATCTGTCAGTTGGCGTAGCGTGAGGCGCTATTCTCTTCACCAGAAATGCATCTACACAACAAGACAACAGTCAATTTGTGTATGTTTTTCCGACAGCGGATCCGTTTGAAATGTTTCAGGCTGTAATGAAAGAAGAAGGCGCAGCCACAGCGAGCTCTGAGATGAAGAGCTGCAGGCGACAGGCTGCACACCTCCAACTTCTCAGCGAGGGAACAGGCTCCTTTCACTGTGTCCTGCTGTTTGCAGACTCATGCGGCGCGCGGCATAAAATCTGACCATAAAATGATGGAAAAGGACAATTACTGTTTGTTCAATAGTTCATGCTGCCCAGAGAATTCTGTGACCTGTGTTATATTTACTGCTGTTACTGCCCGTAACTGCAGGTGTCACTGAAACAAACAAGGACTGAATCATCTGCTGCTGCCTCTGGAAAAGCAGCTGGCAGGCGACTTCGAGAAAGTACAACTGCTACGTTCAGTCCTGTCATATACCAAAGCAGAGACCGTATAAAGAGGGGGGCGTAGTCTGTCACATTAAAGTAGAACTATGCAGGATTTTTCCCCTAATTTAACAGCTTCAGAGTCATTGTGATGGTTATATCTGGTCTCACAAGAAACCTAAACTGCTTCATGGCACGACACACAAGGCAGCAATAACACTTAGATGTTTGGCACGCAAAAGCTCCATGGCTTGTGTTTTCCATTGAAAACCAATGGCCGTTGGGGGGGGGGAGCGGATGTTTACGGTGGCATCGTACAAATTTGTACGAGTAGAGGAAAAGGCAAAAAAAAAGCGACCAGACTTGCAAAGTTCCACATTATAAAATGGATCCCAGAAAGTAGGAGAGATGTAGGAGTTAGCCACCAGGGGGCGACTCCACTGGTTGCAAAAATGCATCCGTTTCATTTAAAGTCAATGAGTCACTTTCTCATTTGATTTATAACATCTGTAAAAGCAAATCAAATTTATCGTCAATTTCTGCCATAAATGTAATTTCCCTCAGCTTTTACAGTGTAAAAATATACACTACTGTGTCCAAACGTTTGACACATTCAAAGTTTCTGCAATTTTCCCAACTGATTGACCTTCAGTTCTTAAAGTGATGCTGGACTGTCGCTTCTCGTTGCTTAGCTGATTGGTTCTTGCCATAATATGAATTATAACAGTGGTCAAACAGGGCTGTCAGCTGTGTACTAACCTGACTTCTGCACAGCACAACCGATGGTCCGAACTCCATTAAGAAGGCAGGGAATTCCACAAACGAACCCTGACAAGGCACAGCTGTGAAGTGAAAACCATTTCAGGTGACGATGTCATGAAGCTCAGTGAGAGAAGGCCAAGGGTTTGCAGCGCTGTCAACAAAGCACTTTGACGAATCTAAAATATGAAACATATTTAGAGTTATTTCACATATTTTTTTGTTTACTACATAATTCCATAGGTGTTCATTCATAGTTTTGATGCCTTCAGTGATAACAATAGAAATAGTCATGAAAATAAAGAAAAATAAGGTGTGTCCAAACTTTTGACTGGCAGTGTATATATATGTGTGTGTACATGTACAATTAATAAGCTGAAATAGAATAACTTTATAAAAGAAATGTAGTGTACAGTATGTCGATTGAGCATCTCAGTGGGTCAGCACAGGGAGAGTTCAGCATCCAAACTGTCCAAACAGGTGTACGAGGCTGTTTCTCAGTCTGGTGGAGTCGGTCCAGAAACTCCAGCACCTACTGCAGATGGCAGGAGTGAAGGTTTTCCTGTGGAGTTCATGGTCTCCATGTCTAGTTTCAGCTCTTCTTCAACAGCACATGATGACAGCTTTGTAAATTATATTCCCATTTGAAGGGGAATAGACGATATAAGTACGGTACATGGGTGGACCCCAGTGTGCTTGATTGATTGACGGCTGGCATCATCCAATAGGAGCCCGTTAGCAAAAACTGACATGGTGCTGGGCAAGTTGCAAATCTCGAAGCTCAACAACGGGGAGTTTGTTTTATAAGCTACCATTTAAAATACATTCTATGCTCCAAATGTTGGATTATCTCTGTGTGTGTGTGTTCCAGATATTACTCATGCTGTGAGGACCGAAAACGGTTTACACAGTCACGATGTAAATTATTATATTTTAAGGTGAAGGCATGTTGTATGGTTAGGATGAAGTAAAGGTTAAGGTTAAGGATTAGGCCACCAGTCGTTATGGTTAAGGTGTGAGTCTCCAGAAAATGAATCTAAGTCAATGTAATGTCCTCTGAAGTCATGGAAACCAGACTGTGTGTGTGTGTGTGTGTGTATATGTGCGCTCCTGTATGACCGCTAAGAGAGTTCATCCCACGCTGGATATTTCTGCTGAATCAGTGACTAGTCACCTCTCCTAGGAGGGTAAACAAAACACACACACAAACACACACAAACACACACACACACACTGGTTTCTTTGACTTCAGAGGACATTGCATTAATTTCCTGGAGACTTATTCTAACTTTAACCATAATTACTAGTGCCCTAACCCTAACTTTAACCTAACCCTCACCTCAGCTTAACTTTAAAACATGTCTTCATCCTAAAATGGAGTCATTTAAGTTATGGGGACTTGACTTTTGTCACCATAAGGAAGACAAGTCCACATAATGTGACTGTGTAAACTGATTTAGGTCCTCACAACATAAGGAATACCAGGTACACACACACCTTTGTGCAGCTATTCTTCTTAGGACACGGCGCTGCATTGTCTTCCATTCATTTGGAAATGCTAAAAATCACTAACTCTAACCATAACCTGTTATTGTCTAACCTGAGCCATAACCTAACCACAATTCAAATGGTTCTGCCTCATAAGGACCAGGTTTTGGCCTCCATGAGGACTACTGGTCCTGACAAGGTCAGTGTTTGTGCCAGAAAATGTCCTCAAGAGGTGGCAAATACAAGAACAAACACACACACACACACAGACAGTGGAATATCCCTCCAGTCATAATAATTCCTCTAACGCAGATAAAAACTGCCTTTGTCTGCTTCGTTCACCTCTTCCTCTTTAATCCTCAGTTCTCATTTTTGTCTTTTTTCTGAAGCAGGAAAAGCAGATGAGCCGGAGGCAGATCTGTATCTCCCACTGTGAAAACACACACACTGTATGAAGGCATTTTCATCTTCCTCCCCGAAGGTTTGCAGTCTGTGTTTCTCAGAGTGAATCTTTCAGTTTTCCTGCCACATTTTTTTTTTCTTTATTGTTCCACTCCTTGTTTTGTCTCTCAGCAGTCGAATGCGGCAAAAGTCATTTCAGACTTCAAGCTCGGAGACTGGGCGCATGTTTATTGGGTTAATATTCAACAACCTGACAACACAATATTCACGCCTTGTTTACAATTTAGAAAAGACAATTTGGTGCACAGTGGCCGACTCCGTTAACCAGTGCCCATGATGAAGCGGTGAATGTGTGCCGTTATCTGCAAGTCAAAACTGCTGATTCACTCCCATCTGAGGAGTTTACAGCTTTGACTCAGCAAACAAAATTCACCACTGAGCGTAAGTGGAGGTTTTTTCGACTTGTAAATATTTTTCACTGTGAGCACTTTGGAGGAAGGAAACTTGTCACGGGACCAAAAGCCTGGGAGATTGTTTTTTTAGGTCCCCGACTTGTTTTAAATAACATGCATAAAATTAACTTGTAATTAACATCTCTTGGGTATGATTTGTTTAGTTTAGTTCCATGGTTCTCAAACTGTGGTACGTGCATTACCAGTGGTACATGAGCTTCCTCTGGAGGAAAATCTGGAGAAATACTGTTCTACTGTATAAACCGGTCCAATCCAATCCAATCCAACTTTATTTATAAAGCACTTTATAAACAACAACAGCTGAAACAAAGTGCTGTACTTAAGAGATAAATAAAATACTACCTAAATGAAAATACTACCTAAAAAGACAAAACAATAAAACACCATAGAGTATATACTGTATATATACTGTACATCTGTGCAACAAGTGACACCCTCTATCCTTAGACCCTCACATCGAATGAGGTGTCACATGTACAGAAATGGATCATATATATATACACATATATATGAATATATATATACAAATACATGTATACACACATACACACATGCATACATACATACACAAACATAAAAACGACAAAAACTGGTAAAACCAATGTCTGGGTTGAAAGCCGAAGAGTAAAAAAGGGTTTGATGGGCTGTTCCACAATCTAGGTGCGGAGTAAATGTGAAATGAATAACAAAAAATAATAATTAAATAATAATTAGAGTCCCCTTTATGGCTCACTCCATCTTAAGCTAATTTCACTATACCAGTGTATATATACTATACTGCTCAAAAAATAAAGGGAACACTAAAATAATACATCCTAGATCTGAATGAATGAAATATTCTTATTAAATACTTTGTTCTTTACATAGTTGAATGTGAAGCTGATTGTCAATCAGTGTTGCTTCCATTGTGTGGTCCCTTTATTATATATATATATATATATATATATATATATATATAGGAGAATGATGAGAGAATAAATGATCTTATGGGGAATAAATCTGCCTCCTGTGAAAAGACTTTGCTCGGCCTTTTTACACCACTGTATTTTAACGTTGGTGATAATGGTGTTACTTTGACAGCTCAATATTTTCTCAGGTGGTACTTGGTAGAAAAAAAGTTCATTTTTATTTTTTTGGCACACACATCTACCATAAAACCACCTCCCTTAACAAAAATAGACAAACAGAAAAATAGGACAAAACCAGCACAAGTTATGGAAAGTATAACAATTAAATCAGAAATAAGACAATGTAAGAAAATGAATCAGTAAAAATTAAATAGCCATAAAAATCCACTCAGTTTCACAAGGTAAAGGAATTTGCCCCTCCCTAATTAAACACCATGAATCAAAAGTAAAAACATGTTTTTAAACAATTCTAAACATTATGATCGCTCAGCTTTATTCACAACCATTAGTCACTACGTTATGCATAAATTTGCACTTGTCTTGATTTATATTGTTATATTTTTTTATCTTTAAAAGGTGGTTCTCCACACAGAGAGTTTGACAAACGCTGGACTACGTCATCATTTTGTTTGTTATCCTGAAGAGTTAACATCACAACCCCCCCATGGCTCTCTCTTCCTGTAAGGCACCAGAACTGTCCACCACTCCACCGAGTCACCTTCGCCGAAACATTCATGATTAAAAGTGTCAATGCTGCTCATCAGTTCAGGTTTGATTCATGTGTTTGTAATAAAAATCTCAGCAGGACTCTTGTTTAGAATCTGTCCTGTCAACCTGAAGCGTGTCGGCACCTGCTTTAGGCCACAAACCACACACATATATGTCTGATACTTATAGACTAAAAGGCAACAAGCTGCTAATTTTCCTTTTTTTTTTTCGTCTCTATATAGTGTATTTTTTTAAATCGACACCCCAGAATCCTTGCTTTCCTCTGTTTTCCTTCCCTCTGTGTTCATGTTCCGCCCCCCGTTTCTCTGTTTTCTCGCCCTCCACAGGTGGCAGAGCAGCTGCAAACCGCTCTGATCCAGACGTGCACCTGGACAAGGCAACGAGACCAACCACGGCCTCAGCAAGAACAGAGTGTTGTGAAGCTGCCACGCCGAAATGTGTCGGTCATATTAAAGCCAGAGTAGGCGCGACTGTTGGCATTGATGATGGACAATAACCTTTCAGCATCGTGTACACGGAGTGATGTGAGAGAACAGAACCCAGAGGAGCTGCACAGTTTTCATGGAAATAGTGTCCTGGTTTGAAAAGTGAAGCCTTAGTGGTGTAGTAAGATGGAAGCAGCAGCACATAACCACCAGAGGGCGACTCTACTGGTTGGAAAAAAAGCCACATCTATCTATCTATCTATCTATCTATCTATCTATCTATCTATCT
>JAFBJR010000552.1:864-93211 GCA_016785285.1 Brachirus orientalis
AATGTCTGATTAAAATGAGAAGTGTCTCATCAAAATGAGAAAACTGTCTCATCATAACAAGAAAAATGTCTCATCAAAATGAGAAAACTGTCTCATCATAGCAAGAAAAATGTTTCATCAAAACGAGAAAACTGTCTTATCAAAGAGAAAACTCATCAAAATGAGAAAAATGTCTCATCAAAATGAGAAGTGTCTCATCATAACAAGAAAAATGTCTGATTAAAATGAGAAAACTGTCTCATCATAACGAGAAAACTGTCTCATCAAAATGAGAAAACTGTCTCATCAAAATGAGAAAAATGTCTCATCATAACGAGAAAATTATTATTATCATCATTCTGAGAAGCAGCTTTTTTTCTCTGCTTCTATGTTTATAGAGACTCAGATTATCTTTAGCTCAGATTATGTCTTTAGCTCAGATTATGTCTTTAGCTCCTGTAGCTGTCACTTGTTTTACTTTTTACTTTTTCTTCAGGACCTTTATTGTGGAAAACAAACTGCAGAGTTTGACAGACATTGATCTGTTTGTGTGAAGCAGCAACTAATCAAGGCTTCAAACTGCAACAAACACAGACAGGGACAGCGTCTCTCTGGTCCTGATGAGAAGCCGCCATGTCGACTCGCGGTCGATGAAACCACGTCACGACGCGAGGCGAAACACCAGCGACGGAGAATCAGGGATCCAGGCCTCACGCCACAGGCTGCACTTAATGAGCCAATAATGAGGTTTTCCCTCTTTTCATTTCACACATGTGAACACTCCGCCCACATACACAGACTGAAATAGCTGCCATCTAATGGTCCTGAGATAAACAAACAACACACCACATCCTGTTGTCTTCTGAGAGACATTTCTCCAGCTCATAAAAACCTCCTCTACACAGTCACTGATGCATTATTATTATTATTATTATTATTATTATTATTATTATTATTATTATTATTATTATTATTATTATCTTAAATCAATTTTCTTCTATTTGTGTTTGCGTTTATTTATAATAAACTTAATGGTTAAACTGTAAAATATCAAGAGTCATTTCCAATTTTTGTTGCATGATTTTAATAATAATGTCTTAAAGGACATTGCCCTTTTATTTTTGTAATTCTCTTATCAGCATCACCTGATATAAAAGTCAGAGTAGTTGGAATCTACAAGACATATATCTTAAAGGGATAATTCAGGTTTTCGTAAAGTGTGGTTGTATGACAAACGGCACTGTGCCTGCACCGAGAAGCAGCTCGAGAAACGAATGGAAAACATGGCTGCCAGCAGGGGACAAACATTTATTTTTTTTTTTGCCACAAAAGTCTCACCTAATTGAAAAAAATGTATGATATCTATAGACCACGTTTGCCACCTTAGCTCGCCGCTAGACGATTGCGTTGCTTTGTAAACCACTTACTCTCCCACACCAAACCCCGTAGAGATTTCTGCAATTTTAAATCACAGCGCATACGAGTTGTTGATCCACTGCTGCCTCCATCGGTAAATTTCAAATGTGTTATTTTGTGACTCCTGTGTTTGAAATTCTTTGTTCGGATTTACCTAAGTGACATAAACTGACCACACAGGGCAGCAGTGGAACAGCAGCTCCTGTGTCCCTGTGAGCTTAAAATGACCATTTTCTTAATGGACTTTGGTGGGGAGAGTTAACAGTTTTTCAGTTTTCAGCCAGAAAAGGCTGTCTAATGGCATTTTTTTTAGACTATTAGGTAAGTCTTTTGTTAAGTGGCAACATTCTATTTTATTCTGTCTTTTATTATTCTGTGCAGCACTTTGGCCCAATATGGTTGTTTAAAAGTACTTAATAATAAATAATAAATAGAATAATATAATAATAACATATTTCACTTTTTAAAAAAAACTAACCTATGACTTTAAATGTATACTGAATTACCATAGTTTTTTAAACATTGTGCCATACATGACGACGCAGCAGCACCAGGGAAACTTTTAAAGGCATTTATTGATGAAATACACACTTAAGTTTTGACAAAAGCTTTTGTAGTTTTGTATGTAAGAAATTTCACCCCCATTCTAGACCCAAAACTCCTTGCAATAAATGTGGCAATGGAAACCAGTTCATTACATGTGCAATAAATAACAACAATACAAAAAATAACTGAGGCAAGGAAAAAGGACACCTGAATAAGTGCCAGCTTAACCTGAAAATTAAAACAAACATACAAAAAAAGGGTGAAAAAATGAGAAAAAGGGGCAAAAGAAAAATAGGAGAGGAAAAAAAATTAAAGTAAAACCCAGTCGTTTGTTTTATTTCGGGTGCATTAGTGTATGTTCTGAGATTTCCTGGTCACCCTCAGGACCAGGAGGCATTTACAGACCTGAGGAACTGACTGGAAAAAAGAATCAGGTTAAAATTAATAATCATAATGTCATTAATTAAACATTGGAATTATACGTTGAAACCTGGAACCATCTGAGAAGCGTATATTGCACATTTTCCTTGCAAATACAAATACAATACCACAATGCCAAATTCACACAATTTAGGGTTTTTTCTCCTTTTTTGCCATTGACCAAGTAAAGAACACAACTATGTTGTTGTTATACACAGAGCATTGAGTAGACACCGACATACTGAGATTACAAAGTTAAAAAAAATGGAATTCAGTTGCAAAAATTCATAATTTAAGCCATTTTTATGAAAAAGTCCAGCAGGTTTTCCCAACCTTGACAAAAAAACCCCAACAATTTGAGAACAACAAGCAGAGCAACTCTTTTTGAAAATGAATCAACCAAGAAGCAACTGCAGAAGTCATTTATTCAGCATAAATAAATAACAATAATAGAGAAGTGGACAGATTCATTGGTGACATCTGTTATGGCTCTTGGGATGAAAATGTTGCTTTGCGGTTGACTTAGCTAATTTCCCCGGAATTTGTCAATTTGCTCATCATACCGCGACACCACGCATGGGGGCGCTATTCAGTGCACTTGAGCATTGGTACTTTTCAGAGACGAGCAGGTTTTTGCAGTGTTGTAGCCGATGTAGTCCACAGACTTACTATATAAATCGACGTAGTTTTCCAGTTACAATACGAACTCCCGTTGGACCAGCACCATTGTCAACTTTTAAAAACGGGAAATTCACAGACGTCACCAGCAACCAGGCACCAATAAGATGGTACAAATAAGCAACCACATAAACATGGCGGAAAATACCAAATTATTGTTAGTCAGTCAAAAACTGCACTTTTTAATTACATGTCAACTTATTAGACTGACTGAAATTGCACTAAATCGAATTTTTCAACGTTGGTAGTCGAGCTACGGCTGCAGGTATACGTTCAGTCATAAACTCTGACAAAAAATATGTCAAATTTAAGGCAGACACATTTGTTGGACTGATGAAGAGACGGATTTTTTGCTGAGTGAGTATTGTGAGTATTGTTAGGTAAATGGGTGGCAGGGCGACTCGGAACAATGCTCGACATTCTAGCAACTAGTCACGAGCTATACAGGAAACTGCCGTATAGTACTGACAACATGAAGGTGGCCATATTGCCACCTAGTGTAGTGGAGGGGAACGCACCACTACACTCGTAGTCTCGTGCGTTAATCCTGAACCAAGAACAGTAGAACAACTGAACGGCTTAACTGTGCGTGGAACGAGTAGAATGTGAGCGACAAGGCGAAAGGCAAGAGACATAATCTTCGAGTTCCAAGCGGTTTCCGTTTCGATCGCTGTCGTAGAGTTGAAGGAACGGTATTTTCCTCTTGTGTCGTAATAAAAGCACCCGCATAAAAGACACAAAGAAACAAGGACGAACCGTTTTCCCTTCGTTGGTTTGGATACAGAATAACCTTTGTGCCGTAAATCAAGGTGTCATTATTACGCAAAAATGTCATCCTGGTGGGACTTAAAGGAGATCGATCTAAATGCAAACCGCATACTCAGCACAGACTATGTTTAAAAATGGACGTAGTCTTTTCGTTGTGAAACTAACTCCTTTTTTTAAGCCACGAGATTGGTGAGTTGACCGGCACCATGTCTGTTTTCTAAGAAAAGTATAAGTATGAAAATAATTTGCAAAAGTGTCATCATGTTCACAACTGAGACATTATCTCCTCAGTAAACTGTTTACTGATGTTATAAATCAAGTGAGAACAAGAAGAAGCTCATTTTCCCACAGACTTCCATTCATATAGACTTCTTTTTGCAACAAGCAGAGTCTCCCCTTGGTGGCTAGTCAATATATTTTTTACTTCCACATTGGTGTCTTCGAGAGAGCCAGAACACCATGTTGAGTTCTGCTCATTATCTCGGTTACCTCCATCCTAACACCTAACCTTTACTTTCTGACCCAGAAGGCTACGTCCACTTCTTACACACAGTCCATGATGAAGTCGTCGTGTGAGTGAGTCCCACACACACACACACAAAGTCCAGTCGGTCAGATCACTGAGCTTTGTGAGGCAGAAACAATGAGCTGGGCAGCAAAGAAAGTGATCACCCTCTCAGAATGGAAACACAGCAGAGCCATTTCAAGTTGCCAGGAGTGATTGTGCTCCTGCAAACTCCCAACAAACAGCTCAAATGAATGTCACCGTGTCTTCAGACAGACAGAGGGTGTGTGTGTCGAAAGCAGTCCAGATGAATTGTTTACTAGTCTTTACTTCATGGTGGTAAACCACAATCTGCTGGTGCTGACAGTCCACGTGAGGCCGCGGCGAAATCAGCCCCAGCGGCAGATCTCGTGTCTGACAGGCGTTCAAGCTCAAAGTGCGACGAGGCGAGGGGTTTTGACAGATCTACGGCCGGATACCGACCCGCATCTGCACCGAGGCAGAGCTGAGCCTCCTGTGAAGCGTCTGAGCTCAAGTGTCAAGTGTAACGGCAGTGATGGCTCAATTTCGAGGAGACAGGGAGGTGAATTTCAATCCATTCTGGAGCGTGAGACGTGGTCAAAGCCACGCACTGGTGGTGACAAGACCAGAAGGTCCAAATCTCCCAAAGAGCTCAAAAGAGCTTGGGTGATATTGACAAATAAATCAGCTGTATGTGGGATTTTCAGACCTGCAGGTCCAATTAGTCATGAAGCCTCTGACGGGTGCGAGCTTTATCTTTTGAGGCATGAAATTTCTCACCTATTCCCTATTTTCATTTTTCACAGCATCAAATGTGTCACAGTCTATGACTTATTTGAGAATAAAAGAAGCTGTTTGCTGTCTGAAGATTTCTTTTTTAAAAAAAAATCTGCACAGTGAGGCGCGAAAACAAAACAAGAGGAGAACGCGAGGTGTCGGGAGAAGCTAGCAGAGCTGCTCCGTCTCGGACCAAACGTCTCCGAAAACAAGTCGTCGGAGACAAGGCGTTGTGAGTTAGCACCAGAGGAAGCACCAGATGTCATCAACCATCACACACACACACACAAGGGTAGACAAGGGTAGAAGAACCATAGTGACAGGTTTTGTTCACACTGCAGCCGTTTGTGCCGAAACTCAAATCAAACCTGTGCGTTTGAGTCGACCAAACACAGGAAGTTCATGTCAGAGCTGCTGTCGGTGATGAGTTTGAGTTTGTCCCGGGGGGTTTTTCCTGATTGAAGACGAGGTAAATACTTTTACCTGTCGCTCGTAACGCTCGGTTTTGAAGCTTCCTAAGGTTCGGCGGCTCTCAATGGACGCTACCAGCTGTCAATCACACTGGTGTCCCCTCGTCACATATTTCTTGGCATATTTTCCCCTCTAAATGCGAAAATAATTTACAAAATTCACATCATGTTCTATTGAAGAAGAGCTGAAACTACAGATTGAGACCATTCACTCCTCAGGAAAATAACGTTGTAAATCAAGTAGGAAGGCTCATTTTTTCATAGACTTTCATTCAAATTGAGAAATTTTTGCAAGCAAGGGAGTCGCCCCCTGGTGGTTATTCAACATATTCTTACTTCAACATTGGCGTTTTGGGAAGAGCCACAAGACTTTGTCCAAATTTGTTATGGTTTTGTTTTTTGTTTTTTTTAATCAGCCTGAAAGACACAAGAAAAGCTCTTCACATATTTAGTTTTACGCCAAAACTTCAGGCTCATCGCTGTAAAAATAAGGCGGCATCCTCACTTTTTAGTTTTTTATTTGAAAAACAATGCTATTCAGGTGAATACTAAAACGCCTAAAATCACGTGACCACTCAGGTGCACATATGATGGACATGTTGATGACAACAGTAGGTTATTTAAAATCGCTTTAATGCAGTTTTTCCGTTCATACATGATAGTCGTGGCTGATAAGAAGTGAGTGCGGGTCATTACGCCGTTGTTTCCGTTGGTCGAGGGTTTTGCTTGTCCAGACTAAACACAGCCTCAAAGTTTTCAATCGAAAAAGAGAGCCCACCTACGACGCGATGCGAGGCGCAGCTGGAGCAGAATCTCTGAGTTCAAGACTTAAAGAGAGTCAAACTGTGTTAACATTATGACAAGACGTTTCAGCCAAAAACCTCCTATTTCAGCTTTAAATCTATGATACTTCGCTCATGAGATTATAATGCGTTCTATTTACAGCTGTTTGCAATACCAGTCGAAAACAACGCTCCACATGGGATTTTGTGAACACGGACAGGACACTAGCCAAATCACTGACAGCAGCTTTAACTTTAACTTCCTTTTAATGTTTTTAATTTTCTTTAGTTTCCAGTCTTCAGAATTTTGTCTTTATTGTTTTGGACCAAAATTGTGTCAAAGTCTTTAATATTTTCTGTCCACACACGGATCAGCGTAGCGAAGACCAATCATTTGTTAAAAGCAACGCGGCCTTTTCCTCTTTACAACTAAAAATAACACAGGAATAGCGCAGTGTGAACGTGACCATGTGGTACAAGTCAGTCTGTGCAGCGTTCGGTTTCACAGAGAAATGTAAGCGGCAGCTTTTCTTAGTTACAGTAGCACCTTGTTGGGTGGTTTTACAGCTCAATCACAGGAGGAAAAAGGCTGCAGTATTTCATCATGAAAACATGAAAACCGAGTGTTTTACAGGATTTTAAACACGACGAGAAGCTCAGTGACGGAAATCACAGAATTCTGACTGACTCCAGGGTCTGAGACTCGACTTACGACCCCACATCATCTTTGAAAATGAGGAGGAAATGATCAAACTAACCTGTGAACACAATCTTTAAAGTTCATGTTTTTTGCAGGGATTTTCACTGTGTAAAAATGGAAAGCTCTGTGGAAAGTGGAAAGCTCATTGTTTTTGGATTTTTAAAGAGTTTTTATGAATATTTTTCCATTAAAAACCAGCTTTTTATTAACATGTGACAGATTATACTGTTTTTTTTTTTCTTAAGCAGATTTTCAGACCTGAAATCAGGTGAATCAGGGTCAAAGCACCTGGCTAATTTTTTTTTTACCCCTACAAAAAACATTCTCTTCATTAGTTTAAGAACAGACTGGTGTTAAAAACCAAAAACAATGAACAATTTATGTATAAAACTGGATTAAGGGCCTTTGGAAGAATAAAAATAATGACCATGAATAATAAACGGAAAGAGTTTTGGTCGTGCTGGTTTGGTTCAGACCTGTCGGCTATAAAAATGCTGAGTCATAGGTCCTGGTGAAGCAGGGTTCCTACACATTTTCCATTTCTAAATCCCAAAAAATCCTAATCATAAATGCAGAGCAGTCTTCTACAGTTTAGGGATTATTGGCAGAATCTCCAATAAAAGTTTCAATATCACAACTGGATTGAATTATTTTAATACTCTTTAGACTTTTTTTCTCCCCAAATTAACATGAACACAGTTAAAAAAAAAAAAAAATACTAATTTTTCTGCATGATTTTAATCTCTGGATGAATAGGAACCCTGCATGTGAAAAATATACAGACAAGACAGTTTGTTGTGGCCAGAGAGGATGCGAATCGCTGACCACACCGGTCAGTCAGGTGAGGTAATAATACTTGAGGTCTGACATGGCGTTGTAAGGATCCAGTTTTGACAGTTTTGCTTTGAATGTTTGCAAGTTAAGACATTTTCTCATTTGACATTGAATGATTTTTGTTGTTGTCGTTGTTGTCGTTGTCGTTGTTGTTGTTGTTGTTGTTGTTGTTGTACACAGTAAAGAACAGCGTGTTCCTGAGGAACAATCCTCCTCAGGGTTAGAAACAGACATTTAAAAGCACCAAAATGACCCCACAGTGGTCACTTTATTCAGAATTTCATTATCAAAAACCTCCCCTCCGTCCCTGTGCGAAACCTGAATTTGAGCCAAAAAGACTCTGTAAATTTGTATTTAACTCTAGCTACTCTGCAAAAAAATAATACCCAAGATTCATAGTGATTTTGTTGAGGGGGGAAAAAAGCCCCATAAATAATAGAGACATATTTTGGAAAATGTTCTCGCGTTGTTTTCTTTAAAATACTGTGCAAATCTGAACATTTGCAACTTCACCTGGCAGTGACAAGTAAAACTGAAAACTGAAACTGGGCGACATCTGCACGTCTGCTGTGATTCACAGTTTAGCCTGTCGTCGGTGTTACACACTCGTTTTATAAACGTCAGTTCATTTCCTGTGGGCGCAAAATTGTCCATACTTAAGTATTTAATTTGGGCAAAAATCTGGGTGAAGCTCTCCATCGATAGCAGTTTCTACGTCTGTAGAAACATTTGTTCTGCAGCTTTAAGGTCCATTTAGGAGGATTTATTAGCAGATATTGAACATTCTACCAATAAGTATGTTTGTATATACATATCAAATAATTTAGATTTCATAGCCTTGGAATTTAAATTTTACATGTACTTTCGGCAAGGGCCTTGCTTTACAGAGGCGGCCATTTTGTGCCACCGTGTCATGTTTTGAAGCGAAAGCTTAAGACACAAACGGAAAACGACACTCTTTCTGATGCATGAAGTCCAGCGTAGAGCCTGTTTGTTACAACCTGCAGTGTCACCACTAGATGTCACTAATTCATACACAATGAACCTTTAAGAGTTTTTTTTTTTTTTCCCCTCGCTTTAAATTTCAACAAAAGTTGAACAAACAAAAGCACAGTGTGACATATGGGGACGTGTCGCCAACAACACCGACTGCTAGCATCAACATCCAATAATATCCATGTGAATTTTGAATGCGTACATCACATTGTTTCCAAATTTCACATTAAAATGTATGCTCCGGAGAGATTAACTACGTGTTGATTTGCATTAAAACTAAACAGAAGGGAAACTTTATTTTCACACAGGAGGTCTGCGACTCGATGGCACTCAAAAAGGTCCGAGCTGTTTGCGTTCCGTGTCCGCAGAAAGTTACGCGCTTGTTTCGCACTCGTATAAACATTCCAGGATTGCCATTCAAGCTTAAATCAATGCCGTGCAGTTGCACGTTTTTCTGTGTAAATACACAGACACCGACTGGATGCTGACATTTACGTCAGGTGGATGAATTTGCCTTGTCACTTTTCAAAAGTGGATCTGAACAATCGAAACATGGCAGGACCCAAAGTTGAACAATCTGACAAAAGTGCTTTGATGGCCTGCACTCCCGTGTAGGATGGGTTTACCATGGAAACCATTACACTAAATCAGCGTGCCAAAGTCTTAGGCCAACACTAGCTTTGTTGTTCTTGCAAAGTGTGAATCTGCTGAGGAAAAACTGGGATGTTACTTCGGTTAAATACTGTGATTTTTTTTTTAATTTTAGATTAAATTATGTGATTGGATGTTAGTCTTTATAATATAAATATATAGCACGATTCCAGTGAGTTTACCTCATTAAATATTGAGTATGTAACTGTAACTGAGTATGTAATGCTCATGAGTGTCTTGAAAAAAAACATTATATAGTAGAATTAATTAGGGTTCCATACCATTTAGGTTTAAAAAGAGTCATGCTAGTGTTACCAGTGGAAGCTGTTTTGTGCTAAAAAATTTTCAGTTGTTTAGAGCGAAATAAAAAATTTCCAGAAATCTAATGGTGGCCTAAGATTTTCCGCTGCTCTCATTTGGCACTTTTCCACTATACAGTTCCAGTACTGTCGGCATGGCTCGGCTCTACTCGGTTTGGTATCAGGCGCTTCGCTTCCCATTACTTCATAGTATCTTGTCAAAGTGGGCCACGTCGTCATATTCACTGAATGGTTCAGTACTTCCTGCTTGACCGGAGCACAGACTCCGTCTGACACAGTCGCTGAACTGAAATACGGCTGAACGGCTTGTGATCGGGCTCACCATCTCCGTCTTTCAGCAGTGCTGTCGCTAAATACACCAGACTCCTCTGTTAAATATGGACATTTTACAACTGTCCTTGTTACATGTTGGAGATTAACGTATGTTTTCAGGATTTTTAAGTCTCTTTAACTGATCTACAGTTCAGCATAGTTCGGTTTGATTCTTGTGTCGGACGTCGCGTTCATGACGTCACATTTTCCACGTCATATTTTAGTATCGGCTCAGCTCGATTGGAACCTCAACTAAAAAAGTACCAGGTACTATCGCTAATGTAAAAGCAAAAAGAAAAAAAAAAAAAGAAAAAGGGTCATCGAGTCGAGCCGAGCCGAGCCGTTCCGGAACAGTATAGTGGAAAAACGTGGGACGTAATCACCCTCCCTGATGATACGCACAGCAGAAAAATGCATAATTTTCTATGACCTTTTCTGCATTTTGCTTTAAAAAATGCAAACATGTTGGATGAGAACGTGGCTAATGTTAGCGTTGACCTGCCTGATGCTACAGAAACAAATTGGCCGGATAATAATGAGGTGTGAGAAACGTAACATTTGAACGACGTTTTTCCCGCAGTGTAGCATTATGGGTAAGAAGAGAATCTTGTAATGCTATGAAAGCAATGTAAAACATACACACACAAATGGCAAAGGATTTGATATCTGTCTTGTGTCTTTGTCAGACACATAAAGAGGCTTTTATATACTTTGATACTGATATTGAGTCTGTCTTTAAAATCCTCTGGACACTTTCTGTCCCGACGTATAGATTTTAGCACTTCTGTGATCCATCATCTGTTCTTTTGTTTTTTAACAGTCTAAAGTCTCTCTTACTTTGTAGCGCTCTCTCTCTCTCTCTCTCTGTACTGACATTTTATGTACAATATTGGTATATAGAACATAAATTACTACACAATTTTTTTAAGCCTATTCACAATTGACAATCATCATTAGCAAACTGGACAAAGCAAACAAAATGAAATGGGGGGGGGGGGGAAAAAAAAAAGAGAAAATTCAGAGACACTTTTATAAACAGCTTAAAATTGATGCCTGTTGTTTGTTTCGTCTTCCTCAGACTTTATTTGCTCCCAAGACGTGTTCAAGTGTATCGCGACGAGAAGTTAAAAAAAAAAAAGTATAAAGGAGAAAAACAGGTGGGAAAAAAAGGGGAAAAACATTTTTTATGTGTAAAAAAAACGTCCTCCTCTCTTCTCAGTCATTGTCTCGTGGGGATGAAATCTGCAAATCTGGTGATTCCCGACATCTTGTTTGCGTGTAAACAGAGCACCAGTAGTGTCTTGGTTCCATGTGTCTCTTCTGTACAAAAGTATAAATATATGATTTCTCTCCATTTTTTTTTTCTTTTTGCTTTGTTCACATATCTAGGATGTAGCGGACAAAAAAAAAAAAGGATGGTTGTTTTTGTTCCTAAAAAACACAGCAGTGTTGCAGTATCTGTGCTGGAAGTTGCCAGTTTTTTGTTTTTAGTGTGTGCCGTCTTTGTTCCCCCCCCCCATTAAATCCCGATTTGCTGGCTTATGCTGATTTGTTGTGTTTTGTTACCGACGGGCGTTTGCTTGGTGTTGATCGTTGATCGTCTTTGCATAAATTAAAAAGAACTGAAAGATTCGGCACAGTCTGCAGCCACCTCACGAGAAAAAAAAAGAAAATTCATTTTAAAAAATAAAAAAAAAAAAAAGAGGGGGGAAGAAAAACAACCATTGTGTCCGTTTTAGCTACAGCAGGTCCATCTTGGGTCTGTAATGGAGCAGGAGGGGCGATTTCTGCAAAGAGAAAACACAAAAACAACTTCACCAAAACCGTTTCTCACACACAAATTAGCAACTGCAAAAATGGCAAAATGACTGCAAAAAAAAAAAGTGTTTACATCTAATGATATTAACCTAAATTTTACCACTTCAGTCACATTGTTGTGTGTTTTTTCTTGTATTTAAGGTGTGTTTCAAAGGTCACCCTTACTACCACACAATGCATTTTTTTTTTATATACTTTTTACTTTACATCGCACATACAAAATGACAAATAATTCAAATAATTGTGGGAGATGAGCTGGTAGGCATGTAAATCACAGTCCTGACACGATACGCAATACATGGTCCACAATAGCAATAATATTGCGATACAACGACCCTGTTTTAATCAAAATATTGCGAGACAATCCTACATCGTGATATCTGTCTAACTAAAGAAAACAAAAAGCAGGATTTCTCTATTTATTCACAACACAGAGAACAAAATACATCCTGTCGCTGTATTGAACATGGATGTGACATCTCAATGTATCTTCTGCTGTAAACTCCCTCCTCTTCCACCTGTTTCCCTCATTCATTCGAGCAGCGCCACCGTGAGGAGACATGAAGAAGTAACACCCGTGAAACTGGAAGGGGCTGGTTAATTTAGAATGCCTTAATTTGTTAATTAAAATATCGATATTTGCCCTGGCGTATGAATTATCGTATGGCACACGGACGGACGGCAATATATCACCTAATTGATTTTTTTCACCCACCTCTAGGGGGCAGCAGCAGCTCTTTTAGCAATATTTCTGTCGCGTTTCTACCGATATCTCTTGCATTTCTTGTCGAAATAACGTCAAAGTCGGCGCTGCCAAACTCTGATCTGTTTGCAGTCATTAAAGAGACGTGCACAACATTACGGTCAATGTCGCTGTCGCCTCCGTCTGCTTTAATGTAAAACAAATCACTTCCTGTGTGCAGTGTGGGACATCTAAACACTGATATACTGAGAAACAGCAGGACTGTATTCAGGATATTTTGGCTTATTTTTTGTGGGAGAAAGTTTTGAATTACCTTAAAATATATATAGTATATTAGTATATAGTATATATGTATAGTAAAGTATATTTGACATTGTTATTATCATTGTTTTTATTATTTGTCCTGTTAAACTGCATATTTTATTCGTTCCCTTATGTTACACGTGACGGGATTAACAAATGTAACCAAGGTGGGAGGAGCTTGGCGACGGTCAGTGGGTGAGGATACGCCCCATTAATGCAGATAAATCAGTTTAAAATATGTTGTTCATTTATAATTTAAAACTAGAACCGCAACATTGTTTACCTTAAATCTCCATCGTGTCACAACAACGAATTTCAAAGTGTGGTCCTTGCCCAAGATTTCTTCATTGCATAAAATGTCCAGCTGGAAATAAAGGAAGCAAATTAGTGATTAGTGACTGGGGGTGTTTGATTCGTTCGCACAGCAGCAAAAATGGGTCTCCATTTCCCCTCAGACGGCGTTAACGGCGCGACAAACTCCATCTCGAGGGGACATGAAGCATGTGAGCGTAATGGTGCCGATTTAAAGGCAGCTCTGCTCACAGGCGAAGCTGGAAAAAGAGGGTTTGTTTTGATGTGGAGGCTCCTGGTGCCAGCAGCAGCAGCGGCAGCGGCAGCAGCAGCAGCTGCACATCTTGAAAACTGAAGTTCAATACAAAGCACGAGGGCCGCCTCGACAACTCTACCTCTACCTCCTGTGATGTCAACATTGATATTCTGCTGAGCAGCGCCTCACATCTGCATCTGTCAATCAATACTGTGAGACAGAGAGGAGAGAGAGGGAGAGGGAGAGAGAGAGAGAGGGGGCGAGAGAGAGACACTGCCACAGCGCCACCTGCTGCCTGTCACCAGAGAGGTGTTTCTTGGATTAAAACCAGCCAAGCTTTAATCGGCACAGCAACAGCTTGGGTTTTGTGATTAGAGAGATATCAAACACAACCCACGGGGAAAAATGAAAATGTGCTTGTGGTTTTTAATCTGCTGATTTTACAAAATAAGCTATTTGAATTTGTGCACTATGGTTTTACGGGGATTCATCACTAATTTCTGACCTTTTAAAAGGTGAAATATTTAAAATAATAAAGCAGATTAACCCATAATGAATCTTGATCAGCATAAGTGGCTTTTTTTTCTTGATTTAATCTGCCTGCTTTCACCTTTATTCTTATTTTGTTTGTTATGGTGTTAACATTGCACCAAATCAACATTATAAACCCTTTTGTTTGTTGATGTAAAACTGATTCTTATCGTATTAGCAAAGACGTGAAGGCATTATCTTCGGGACAGAAATGATTCGTTAAGGTAAATCTGAGCGATTACAATTATTTACATGAAAAGAACAAGAGAGTAAATAAAAATGTTCTCACATTAATAATTAGCTGCCTTTTTGGTAAAAATGCACAGTTAGTGAAATAACTGCTTTGCTAAAACTGATCAACACAAACTGCAGTAAAATCAGGCTTCAGGGTCAAAGGTCAAATTCAAGCACTTTCAAGGTACATTTTCATGCTCTTCCAGCAACTTAAAGATGTGGTTCGGTTTCTATGAAAACCTACACACTAAAAATGATTCTTTCACCCTTTTTTATCACAATAAAAAGATGGCATGATGCTATAGAGAACCAAATTGGAGTTTAATAACTGTCACAGTCACACACAAAGGCAAGATCGAGGTAGTTTTCATTTGGACTCTCCAACTTATTTTAATCAAAACTTTATGAATCAAAGTATTCATTCAATTTGCTATTTGCTGTGAAAGAACGCGATTAGGGCTATTTTAAGCATTTTAAGCACTTTATACAAAATGAAGCCCCTTTCAAACCCTAAAAACACAACATTAAACCTTAAAAAATGTAAGAATTTTGTACATTTTAACTGCTATGTCTGATTTTAATGTCACTTTACAGGTTTTAACTCTTAAATGCAAGTTATTTAGGTCATTTAATTGCGTTTCCCCTGACTTACACCTTCATTTATTCATTATTCAGTTCCTGCCAGGACATTTAGAGTGACAGGTTAATGCTGACGCGAGGAAGGAGTCGACAAAGCTCCTCACTGTAGAGTTTGGAGCGGAACAGTCTCAAACAGCAGTGTTTGAAAGTCAACAGATTGCAAAACAACAGTTGGCGAGGAGGACAGACACCTGACAAAGCCGTGCCACGATATAATGAAGCCTTCCCACTCATCTCCGTGACAGCCAGTAAAAAAAAACAGACAGAAAATAGGAAAGAGAATGGCAAGAACGTGCTGTGATGATTATACATAGCATCTTGAAAAAAATCCATCTGTCAAATTATCGCCCACCCTCCCTCCTGCAGCTCTGAACGAGGGAGGGGAAAGAAAATAAGTAGAAAAATGGCAACCTCTCAATATCATAAGAGCCCGTTATCTGCAAAATGTTACAAACAAAGGGGGCCTTGTGTGTGAGTCAGTGTGTTCCCCGAGCTTCATGCAATTCCTTGTGATGAACTAAAAACTTGGTGATAAACAAGGCCCACACTGTCCAGCTGGTGCTTCAAACAAGTTGGAAAAACAAACACTGAGAATTAAGAGAGTTCTTCACTCAAAACAAGAAAATTTAAATCAATTTAAGATTACTTGGCCTATTCCTCACAGGTTGGAGCGTGTGTGTGTCTGTGGACCATTCACTGATCTGTACTGTGTATTGTTCCAAGAAAGAAAAATAAGAAAGGAGCCAGAAAATATTCACATATAAGAAGCTGAAAAATCTGAGGACTTAATTATTTTAATTAACTATTTAATAATAATAATTAAAAAAAACCACTGAATTATTCACTTCATTAAGTATTCGATAAACTGAGTAATTGTAGCCCTAATTGAAAGAAGGTGGCAACACAAAGGGAATTCTGTCAAGTGCTTTTAAATGTGGACTGAAACTTTTTGAAACTAAAAGTGTCAGTGGAGTTGAAGTTTGTGTAAAATGCTAATGTGAGCAGTGGCGCGAGTGTTATGAGCATGTGACACAGCAGCGGCGGCAGCAGTGGGCGTTTCCTCACGGCCGCGCTGCCTTTCCGGGCTGTCAGAGCGTGTCATTGTCTGTACCTCATTAAATGATGTCAGGTTAAGCTTTTTGGCGATGAACTTCTTGAGGTGGAGGACCGTGGCTTGTGCCGAGCAGCGGATCCACTTGCGCTTGAGACCTCGAAGCTTGCTGCTGTTGCACTCCAAGCAGATGCTGACCTGTCGGAGGGCAGGAGCAAAAACAAGGCAAGGCCATGAACATGCTGTGTTATAGCAGCAGCTACAAACTGCAAAAACTGATGGTCAAGAAAGTGAAGAAGCCTCATTTCTGGGAATTTTTTTTCTTATTTTTTGCCTAAGGGTTAGGGTTACACCAATAATATATAACTTTGTCTAAATATGAAAAAACAGCTTACTTTAAAATTACTCTAAAACAATAGTTTTGATGAAAACTCATCTGTTCATTACTGGTGTAATTCTACAGTTAATTCTACGTTATAGTTATTTGTGTTATAGCAGAATTATATACAGTGTACATATATACATATATATATATATATATACATATATATATATATATATATGACAACCTCATTGTTTTTTTTAAAATAACACGTGAATATTTTTCATTTAACATTAACAAGCCAGACAGTATCTGAAATTTAAGATACCGTGTCTCCAATCCAGTCCAATCTATTTATTAAGCACATTTACAAACAACAGCAGCTGAACAGGAGTAGTTAAATAAAGAGAAAATAAAGAGAAATGTCATAAAAGGTGCGTAGACGACGACATCTCGCCCACCAAGTGCAGAAGAGCAAACTCACAACTGTCTCAAATGCAACAGAAAGCAGGTGAGGGAACCTGCCACTTATACACAAGTAAAATATTTTGTAACGCACTGGGAGACAATGGAGGGAGGTTAGAATGGGGGAGATGTGCTCACTTGCACCTGGGCGTCCTTGTTAAAATACGAGTGGCAGCATTCTGGACAAGCTGAAGGCCAGAAAGGCAGGTCTGGCTAACAAGGGGAATTACAATAGTCTAGACAGTGACTAGACAGAACTGACCCAATCGCAGCCTTTTACCTCAGCTGAAAAAAAAAAGACTTTTTCACTCCCAGACTGGTAACAGTGGTTCTTACAGAAGGAGCCAAGGTCAACAAGTTGTATGTCAGAGCACCACTCAAACAGAACATTATTGTTTTCATGTCCAAGAAAAAGTGTTCTAAGTGTTGTCTTGTGATTTCCTGTCTTATCTTGGTTCCACTTCCTGTCTGTGTCCATTGTTGTCAGTTTTTCTTTGTGTTCACCTGTGTCCTTACCTTGGGTGTACGTATATATAGTCCGTGTCTCCCTTTGTCTTGTGCCAGTTCGTCTTGTCTCATGTCAGAGAACCAGCGCTTTGTCCTGTGTCAGGTCATGTTGCTTAGATACCTCGTTCAAGAGTGATTTTCTGTTTGTTAACTTTAATTAGTGTAGAGTTTTTCCTCTGTAAAGAGTGATTTTTAGTTCTGTTTAATAAACCCTTTCTTTTGAAACTTTGGCCAAATCAGTTGTGCATTTGGGTTCGGGTCCATAGTTTGGTCGTGACAACTATATCTTCATGCCATCCGTGCCTTAATGTCATCAACACATTTTAACAGTAAGTGGACAGAGAGGGTCATATCTTGTCAGATGTGCATAATTTCGACAGCCGCCTGCATAGCATTGGTAAGAAATGCAATATTTCCTTTAAAAAATAGAACCCAACGTAAGTACAGTAAAAAGGAAGCGGTCCAAGAATCAAACCCTGTGGTGCCCCACAGTGGAGGTATGCTGTAGAGGACACACAGTCTTTACGGCTAACACAGAGTGTTCTCTCAGCCAGGTAAGAACAAAACCAGCCCAGGACAGTGCTCAAGACGATATTGTCACTTTCCTTTGAGAAGCACAAACATCTCAAAAGGAAACTTAACATGAGTCCAGAGAAACAACCTGTGCACGGCTTTATATCCCCATATATCTGATGATATAGGGGGATCTAAACTCACAAATATCCAGTTATTATTTATGTCATATTGCTCAGCCTTGATTTATATTGTGATATATATTGATATTGAAAGATACATCATATTGTGATAAGATTTTTAAAATTGTTTTAATTCTTCTTTTAAGTGGAAAAAAGAAGAAGATTTTTACTGAGCGATACTGAGTGAACGCTGAGAATCATAAATGTGGTTAACTCTACGGTTTTCCTCCAGTGTTTGTGGTGAAAATAGACCTCTGGATTACAGAAGGACAGAACGATGATGCAACAGCACATCCCACTGAACCAGTGCTGTCTGTTTGTCTTTGGCTTATTGGCCCGTGCCCTTGTTTTTCCCCCTGAGGCAACACAGTAGGTGGTTTTGGCTGTCGACGGTTACAGGAGTCAGAATGCATTACTGCCACCGAGCTTCTGCACCTTACTCTCTCTCTCTCTCTCTCGCTCCAAGATTACCCTGGTTTTCCGCTTAAACCTGGAAATGGTCTTTGTTCTCAGATGAGAACTGGCCGTGCTTTAAAGTATCTGATTTTCCAGTGCAGCTGGCAATCAAGAAGGCTCAAAATGCAAAATAAAAGTCTCAATGGTGATGTGGACACCACAGCAGCTTATTTACTTCCACACGTGCAGTAACGACCTCTTTTATGGGGCTACAGTTGCACACATTCACAGTGGCGACTGATGCAAAGGGGAGCCATATTATGAAAATATCATACATGCGCTTTTTTGGCTGCAACACAGAGAAGACCAGCGGTTTTTACAACCTCGTTCAGACGCTTGTGGAGGTATTTCTATTCATGCGTGAGATTGGACTGCAGATAAATCTGGGCTTCAGCATTCAAAAAAAGTGATTAATGATTTAAAGCACAGCCGCTTTTCTCCAGTTTCTCCCATAAACCCAAGAACAACCGTGGTTTATTTAATCTACACACACAGATCTTATCTAAATTAGCTGAGAACGTGCTTGAACGTGGCCCTTTTCCCTCAGACTTCAAACCTAATCTGAGAAACATTCAACTGTGAAGCGCCGTCGGCTTCAGGGTTTGCTGACGAGGTAGATTTCTCCGATCAATCGTGGGTTTTGTTGTGGTGCGGTCGCAGCGTTTGCTGTTCTTTCGTTCGCTCTCTGTGCTCGTAAATCGTTAAGGTTATCCTCGGAGAGGTCGAGCAGATGGCAACGAGGAAGTGTTCTGGGAATCGTTCGTGCAAGACAGTCGGTCAGATGGTCTTCTACATCTTCACTGATGCCATGATGGAGCCATTTGTGAAACAATTGTGTAAGTATTTTGGGGAGTTTAATTTCTCAAATTAGTTAACTATAATTGGTTGGATTATAATTAGCCTGTTAAGAGACTTTATGCCAGAATCACACTACATGATTGTACTGTCTTTCTTGATGGTCATCATGTCAGATCCTTGCCGGGTCTCGTTCGGGAGATTCGCAACATCACAAGAACGACCGCGACCAATCAAGGTTTATGGCGCTGCGTAAGTTCACAGGTCACTGGGGGGGGCGGGGCAAGGAGCTGTCAGTCAGGGCTAACAAAGTGTTGTGCGTGACACTCACAAAGAGATTCCTGGGTGTCACGAAGAGGACATTATGGACCGACTGTCCTTTGGAAAGAACTTGAAGTAAGTTATTAGTGAGTCAACATTTCTGTCTGTATGTTACGCCGCATCCGAGCACTCTGTTATGCTATTGGGTCAACGTCGTAGGAGGAAAATTGTAAAAAAAAAAAAATCTAACATGCCACCCTTCACTTATGTTGGACTACATGTCCATTCGTCGTTCCTAAAGTTCATAATTTGGTCCCTAAATAGGTAAATCGCTTTAAGATCAGCCGAAATTTGTGTTGTCTGATCTCGGCGTAAGTTGAAGCTATGGAGTTTATAGAGTTTGTTAGTTTATGTTTTGTACTTTATTTTGAAACCCATATTTTTTGTCATTTCTCCTGAAGATTTTAAGTCCTGAATTTGAGAAAATCTTTAGGTAAATGATTTGAAACAAAGAATGTGGACTTTTTTGGTTGAGGCACGCATCAGCTACATTGTTGAACTTTTACGTTTTAAGGAAACAGACAGAGCTGCTTTAACTTTAACTTTCCTGTTCATATTATAATTCCTGTGTGAATCCAGTTGTTTCTCTTGGCACAGATTTACCTTGATTCCCATGAGACGCTCGGTTCAGGCTTCTCTCAATATTCTCTGCTCTATAACACTTTGCCTTTAATTACAGAAGAGCTGCAACTAACGATTACTTGCATGATTGATTGATCTGTCGATCATTTTCACAATTAATCAATGGGCTGTTCAGATATTCAGCTTACTGTGACAGAGCAGCCAAGAAACCATGAAATATTAGTTTATTTACTCAGGAAGAGAAACTGTGACCTTAATGGCAGCTCATTAAGAATTAATAATTTTCTATTTTTTTTTCAATTTCTATTGTTTTATTGGCCCATATATTTAGCCAACTTTTTCAAAATTTGATCAAATAAAACTATTTAATAACACAAAACACAGAAACCTGTGTTTAACTAACACAAAGGTAAAATCCTGCATCTGGATTTGTGTAATTAAATGTTGCAATATTGACATATTTATTGTGATTACAGTGAGGTTTTGGAAAAATGTTTTTAAAAAAATCAAGTGCTTATAGATTCTAGAGATCGAATAATAGATAAAACATCGGACAAAATAAATTTTCTCCATCACGCTGATGCAAAAATCATTAAACAATTGCAACAAAATAAAAAATGAGTCCTGCTTATTGGGTTGCAGCAGTGACAGACCACAACAAACCAACATTATCCACAACTATTGAGGGAAAGATAATTACAAAAAAAAATCTATCTTTACATAAACTTTGGGGTCAAACTGAAACTCAACAGTTTCAGCTCGTGCTACTGGACTGAAATAAAACATGACAGCATTGAGCCCACGCAGAAGGTTACATTAGTTATTCTGAACACATTCTGCAGCGCTGCTGAATTTATAAAGGCCAAGATCTTCAGCCTCGTCGTGGGTGAACTGTGAACTCAAAGAGCCGCGGGAATTCACGTGTCTTAAAAGCAGCAGCGCTAAAAAAAAAAAAAATAGCACAGACGTTTGTCTTCCTCCTGCGCAGCGATAAAAGGAAGACGCTTTGTCTTCTTCCTGATACGTCTTTCCAGCACAACAATCACTCCGCCCTCTCTGCATTATTGATATGATTTCTGCAGAGCTGTACCATGAGCCACAGAATACAAACGATTTCCATTTTGGATGCTGCGGTGTCTGTGGCTACACACGTCTGTACAAATTAAACGGCCCAAAACACACACACACACACACACACACCAAAGACAAAAGAGGACAAAAGAAGGCAGTAATTGTAAAACAGACTGTTGAATCAAGCGGAGGCTGCTTTTATAAAGGCAACAATTGTGCTGACAATTATCACCAACAGGATTTGTATTCAGTTGTGCTTCTGTTCCTGACACATTTGCTCTCAAACCGTTTATTATTTTATCAAGTTTCCTTTTTTCTAACCTTTATAAAAGACAAACTTAATTTGTGACTGTATTGTTAAAGGGCCAGTTCACCTTTAAAACACATTCTCACTTAACCATTAGTGCGATCTAACCATGTGGATAATCATGTTATTTACCCAGATCCTTTAATATACTTAATGTACTGTACTTTTGCCTGGCTTCAGAAACACAGATGATGTTACTATTGGTAGCTCAGTGGTAGAGTGAGGCATCTTTTAACTTTAAAGGTTGCAGGTTCGATTCCTGGCTATGCTAGTCTACACGCCGATGTGCACTGCGCACGGATGAATGGCAGAAACCGTAGAGTAAAGCAGCTTCGAGTGGTGATCAATAAATAAACACAGAACATTTACCATTTATTACCTCAACGAGATGACGTTTTCACTGCTGTTTATTTTTGGTATGAGTCTATGTCTGTGTTTTTGTGAGCAAAACAACACAAAAACAACAAAAACAACTTTCTTGAAACATGATCGGGGAGTATGGCAAAAAAAATAAATAAATAAAAATTTGTGGAGCAGATACAGGTTTCCTTTTTTTAAAATATTTAATTTATTTTGACAAGAAAAGATTTAAGAGACCACCTTGAAGTGCAAATATCTATACCATTTGATAGTCGAATTTGATGCGACTCTAGCAACATCAGCAATAATATGACTTAAGAAAACAGATCATTTAATGCTTACACAATTATCTGAAGTCATAATTCAGATATTCACATAATTGAAGTTTTTCTCCAGAAACTGAATTATTACAGATTGCAAGCATACTCCACCCCCAGAAAACAATCAATAATCTAATATTATTTTTGGCAAAATCCACTAAGTTACTGAGCTGGGTCAAAGAATAAAATGTATTTTAGATTGGACAAACCAACTTGTCATAATTAGTGATGTTTATCATGAAAATGTAAGGCTTACCTGCTCGTCGCTACGGTGATAGTCATTGTCCTCTTCTGGTTTCTCCTCTCCTGCCTCCTTATTGGTCGTCTCCTCCGATTTTGCATCGCCTGTTCAGGAAGAAGAAGCAAAAAAAAAAAAAAAGTGTTTATCGTTGTAATAATGAATGAATTAATGAGTATTTGCTCCTCAGAGACGAGCGGCAGCTCAAACATGACGTGACATTTACACATAATTGGCCGAACTTTGATCACAAACGTTTGTTCGGTGTCTCTAACTGCTTACAGTTGTTTGTTTTTCCGTGGAGTCGGTCCAGCGTCTGAGCAGCACACATCTCGTCTTAATTGACATCCACAGTGGCCGTGTTGAAAACAAGACTTTTCAGACACGAGTCAAACGGATATATTTTTGTCTCTGCCGTGTTTTTTTTTTTTTTTTTTTTTTAATTAACAGCCTGAGACCGTTAGACAAGTAAACGCATCCATTTGTAAGACAGTCACATGACTGAATTACTGACACATCCTGTTTCTGACACACGGCAACATTTAATCAAGAGTTTAACCTGGACACATTAGCCAAGTCGGGCCGGCACAAGTTCCGCCTTAATTGAGTTCATCTGGTTTTGCCATTAGTGCCTTTCACGGGAAAATGGAGGAAGATAAAGGGTGAGTTTAGAGAGAGCGGTAATGAACATGAAAGATGAAACAGGAAAAGAAAGAAAGAGATTCCTCACACTCTGTGCTTTTACATGACGGGTAGTGGAGGAAGCCTGTATGATTAAAAACGCCTTCAGATATTACTACAGTATACTGTGTGTTACGGTGTCACTGTGCACCTTCTTTTTAACTTTAAAAGTAGAGAAAGCACTCAGAGTGCTGACATTATATGCTACCATAGTCTAAAGTTACTCAGATTTCTCACTGTGTTAATGCATTCTAGTGGTGAGTAGAAAATATTTAATATCAAAATGCGACTTAACAGATCCTTCCTGCCTTGTCCAAGTGTCACTCATTCATAACGTCACCCGTGAGAATCTGAACCCCTGCTTTGAAAGGGTCATGATTTTACCATCTCCTTGTTTACATTTAGCAAACAGAAATTCGCAGACCAAAGCCCAGTGTAATTTATCTTCCATATTCCTCTGAACAGGAACATAATTCACAAAGTGGCCTGGCTCTGGCTAACAGGAAAAGGGTGCAGTCACCTCCCAGTTTCAAGAAGCGTGACCAACAATGACCCGGACGACGCATGCAGAGCGACGGACAACATGTCAACACATGGACGCGCTTGTTTGTCGTTTTCTATGATCGATGGCGATCGAGTAATGGTGTCTCCGTGGAGAAAGTCACTTAAAATGGACACCCTGACCGGATGTTTCTGCAGACTGGGTTCAGCCAGCCTCTGGGCATCACACGGGTCCACAAACTATGCCAATATTGCATTTTCGCCACACCTGACCTCCATGCCATGTTTCCAGATTTTATGCACGTTAACCCCGTCAAAAGTGAGCGAGAAGCCACAGACATGATAATAATAATAATAATAATAATAACAATAACAATAGGTGCCTTGCACGAACTCGCGCCACGCACCATTTCTCATGAGAGTAAAATTTAACTCCCTGATCAGCCTGACTGGCAACCCAGAAACTACATCTATTTTTGTTTTTAATATACAGTCTATGGCAAGTGAATTTGACCTCGGGACAATATTTTTCAAAGCATTTGAATGTCGAATGTCAAGTCATACACATACCAGGAAAAACATGGTTGTTTTTTCTACTAACTTTTTCTTCTATTCAATATTGATTTTAATATTATTGGTTTTAAAAAGTAAAAGACTGTTACTAGTATCTTAAAACTGCTCTTTGTCTCGGTTCATCTTTTTTCTGAATAAAGGTTTGGGATTCTGCATGACTTTGTTGTTTTTGTGAAGAAAAGCAAACTTTTTTTTAAAAAAAATGTGACATTTGCATTTATCTCCTGGGCCCAATATTAATGCTGACGAAACGTTTCTTCAGTGGACAGACACCTAAGTAACTCCTGAAACCCCATTTACAGCTACTTCTGAATTGTCCACAGCGGGAAATGTTTTTCTTTTTGGATTTCCCTGTTGGCTGTGATATTCTTTTACTGAACTTTTAGTTATAAAACATTGTTATAAGGGTCAAAATTGCGGCGCTGTGACAGAATCACTGCACAGAAAGGCTATTGCTTTTCTGTAATCTTTAAAAACAAAGAAATTCAGTGTGTTCCTTGTGGTTTCAGTGGGTGTAATAGCCTGGTGTGTGTGTGTGTGTGTGTGTGTGGACAGTTTACTGCTCAGACTCTAAATATGATTGCGCTCTGTGACCGTTTTCCATTCGGGCTAACTGTCACCAATTCCACAGAGTATTACTGGAAGAGGCCTGAGCTTGCTCTGATGTCTCTGCGGTGATTGTCTCCAGAGTTGGCTCGGCTGATTGCTTGTCAAGAGGGGCTTGCACTCATCGTTACGTCTCTCCTTCAAGCAACAACCTCCCCCAGTATCTGAGCGACTCTGAAAACAGCCTGGTCTGTGTTTCAAGAGGCAGAATCAGGGGATGGGGATGACCGCTCAGGTATGATGGTTTTTGCATCTTTTTACACTTCGGTCCCACTTTAAAACAAATGTTCAATTGATCCAAAAAAACCTAAGATAAAAAAATTGCTGTGTGTTGTCACAAGCTGTAAAAGGTAGAGTTAACTACGATATCAGTTTAGATTAGGAGTGTCAAACTCAATTATAGAGGGGGCCAAAATGAAAAACTGTGTCCACGTTGAGGGCCAGACGAGCTCAGATAATATAAAATTCAGAGCAAACCATATAGATGAAATAAAGAAAGAAGTCAGAAATTAATATTATATATTATAATATTAATAGAAATATTGGTGAATGCAATTAATGCCTTTTTTCCATAAAATAATTTTTAGTGATTAACCTATGGATTAGACTCAGGAAGGGCTAAAAGCAATGCTGTGATGCCAAAAAATCAAGACGGCAAACAGGAAAAACACCCGTTTACCCCGGTGTTGCTTTCTCACTGATGCCACTTGTAGCTGATAAACACCATAAAATATGGATTAAAAACTGAATGTAGTATGTGTATGACTGAGTCTTTCAACTACTGATGTGGGTGGCAGTACGGGTGGGAATAGCCAGAGACACCACGATACGATACTATCACACTATTTAAGTCACAATACGATATTACGCCAATAATGCAAAATGCTTAGTAATTGGGAAATCATATATAGTGATATATGAACTCAACAGTTCTAGATAGAGTGAGCATTTGGCAGATTTTTTTAATGAGAATCTACAAAAAGTTTAATGTTTATTTGTAGTTTATTTGTAGTTTAAAAAAAAAAACGATAATTGACGTCTTAAAACCGATAAAATATTGCTACGCAGAATATTTCACTTTATCTCTGTTTCTCCTCTCCTCTAGGTGGCAGCGATCTCGGAATCCTGTGTTGGGTTTTGTGAAGTTGCTCCAACGTTCTATACTGATAATTCAACCCGAGTGGACATTACAGCTTAAAAGTCCGACTAGGAACAACGCCAAGCTTTGCTGGCTGCGACCCCTGCTGGAACGTGCGGTAATTACCTCACACGGCCTGATGTGCTTGTTAAGACTTTCAGATTAAAAAGTAAGTAATTTAAAATTGGCCTGGAAAACAACTGTGGCAGCAACTGTAGCAAAAAGACCTGTCAAATGCAGTCTAATTGTCTAAACGGCGTTAATGTTTATTGCATTTTATATTGTTTGATTGTATTGATATTTAATTGATTATTATCCTTATTATTTTTTCAGTTTCTACCACTTTTTATACAAACGTTGACTCGAGAGGCCGGCACAAAAAGACCAAAGCAATCGTAACTTGGAGTGTTGCGTGGCAGAGTCATTTGATCTGGGAGTGAGTGCCAATTAAACATATTCCCACTGGTCAAAAAAAAATAACATTAGAACCAGGTTGTAAACAGGTTATTTGACCAACGGGAGTGTGGAAGTGGTTTTATTCAGTCTAACAATCTCATCTGGGCATATAACAGTTTGCTGACTGACAGGTTTATGATGGTTGGGACTTGGAGTCAACCAAAGATTCTTGCGTTAGTGTGAAGGAGTTCATATTAACATGATCAGCAGACTCATCGTGGCCCAGTGTTTCTCCATGTTCTTGGAAACAAAAGGAGACTTTACAGGTGTTGGAGAATGTTTATAAGAAATCTCTTTGTATGTTGTAAAAATCTAAATGAAAAGAGATTAGATTTACACTTTGATGTTTTGCTACCATTAGTTGATGAGTGATGGGTGGTTTCAGAACTGAGTCAGCGCAAGTAAATGTGTATAACATGGTAATAAAACAACGTTATCCCCCATTATTTTAATGCTCCTGCTTTGGTCGATTCACTGCAATTATAGTAAGAAATGCAGTGAAGTCTGGGTGGGTGGCAGGACATAAAAACGGGAGTCTTATTTTTAAACAGCAGTGCGGGCTTTTCACCAAATGACAATGTCATACTGAGCTTTCTGTTTGTGCGTCATTATCAAAATGAAACACTTCATATTTCACTAAAACTGCAGGTCTTTGGTTTCCTGTACTGCATGTGGGATGAGAGGGGTTGTTAAAAATAAATCCCAATAAAAGGTTTTTAGTTTTAGAATGAAGTTTCAAATAAACGTAAAATATTTCTAGATTGTTGCATTTAAGAGAATTGGTTTTTATGGATGATTTATAAATAACATATTCTCTATAGCTCTATTTTTATGTCTTACAAATCCAAAGGCTTGGTTTAAATTTTAAATACCAGTTAATGCTATATATATATATATATAAAACAGATAAATGTAAAACAAATCTTTGTAAGCTGTTGCATTTATGGTGATGGATTTTTATAGACAATTTGTAAATAATATGTGGAGCATTTGTTTTGTATTCTAGATGAGCTTCCTCTGAAAGGAAAATCAGAAATACTGTATAAACCAGGGTATGTGATTGGAGTGCATATAAAATGAAACAAATAACAAAAAAATAATAATTAGAGTCACCTTACCACTTGCTCTATTTTAATCTAATTTCACTATACCAGTGTCTGAAATATATGTGAGGAAGAGGAGGAGGATGAGAGAGCAGATTGTCTTATCGGGAATAAATCTGCCTCCTGCGAAAAGTCTGTATCTGACTTTGGTCGGCCTTTTTACTCCACTGTATTTTAATGGTGGAGAACCACAGTCTGAAGACTATAATGTCTTGCCCACCTCTATCGTAACATTCTTAAATTTTAAATAAGAATAAGACAACGGACAGTGGCCAGAAAATTCACGAAAATTCAAGGAAATCACACTCGCAGTGTTGGGGGTCACGCGTTACTGTAATGTTGTCAGGAACGTAGGAACGTAACGCATTACAGTTCAAACTGTAACTTCATTACAGTTACTAGACAACAGTAACGCTCATTACGGTTACTCATGTTTTGTGTTTTGAAATCATCTATAGCAGGGGTTTCAAACATACGGTCCGCCAGAGGGTCCGATCTGGCTCGCAGGGTGAATTTGTGACTCTAATCATGATGTGGAATACTCGATTTTTCAGTTGCAGATACCTGTGACTAAGTGCTTTGTGCCTTTTTTTAAATCCACTGTGATCTGTAAGTTGTAATGCACATGTGTAAATGGTAAATTGTTGAAATTGCCCTTTTTCTTCGCACAACATTTCACGTTCATAATATGTTTTGTAAAAAAGATACTTCATTAAATGTAAATTTGGAGTTCCTGTTTTTTATAGTTTACTACGTTATTATTTTACTGGTCCGGCCCACTTGAGACCAAACTGAGCTTTATGTGGCCCCTGAAGTAAAATGAGTTTGACAACCCTGATCTATAGGTTGACTAATCAAACGAACTGATTTGCGGAAACTAGTGGGCATAAAATTCTCTCTCTATGGCCCTGGGGTAATGAGACGGAGCTACTGGCGCATGCGTGCTACTGCGGAGATCAGTTAGAGTGAGATGGAAGAGAACGCAGTCATGGACGTGAACGAAAGCACAGGGGCATCTGGCACCTGGAAATATTTGCATTATTTCCAGTTTATTGCACACAGAGGCAAAAACATTTCATTCCAAGCGCCGAAATTAATGTGTTGGTGCTGTCTCGCCTGATTGCCCTTATAGCCTCCATTTTTTATTTTGTGGATTTTACTTTGAGGCATTTGTTTGTAAGTACAGGGCTAATAATAGTTCATTGTGTTTTCAAATGACCGTTTCAAATGACTTAGTCTTTCTATAGGCCTATAGCCTACTTATCACTTTGAGCAGTGGTATAGGCTACATGTGTTGTAACTTTTATTTCTGTATCGTTTTACACACTGCTACCTAATTCTAATGAAGCCAAGTTATGCCTTGAATCATGTTCATACTGTACAAGGTCATTCATTCCTTTAAAAATAAAGTCAAATGAAAGACTAGGCTATGTTGTTTGAGCATGCATTTTTGCATCGGGAATTTGTAGGAGTGGGGGGAAAAAGTAAAGTAATGAGTAGTGAGTTACTTTTTTTCAATTAGGAATGAGTAAAGTAATCCAATTACAGTTCAAAGCAGTAATTAAAGTAATGTAACCAGTTACTTTTTTTTTTTAAGTAACTTACCCAACACTGGCTAAAGGTAACAGGACACTTCCACACACCACTTTTTCAGGGGTTTCAGTGTCCTAACTGTCCGCACAAGAGGAATGTTGTGTCCTCCATTTTCAAGTCTTTAGCTTAAGAAGTAATGGTGCCTTCCATTTATATCAGAAGTTGGATATTGACTATGTTCCGAATGAGAAGTCGGGGGGAAAAACATGTACTCAAACCTATCTCGGGCTAGCCGTTGTTAGCAATACCAGTCAATGACAACGGCACACCTGCTATTTGGCACGCACAAAGAGCATGACAACATGTCCGTGAATAAAAATTGAACCAGACTATGTGCACGACTGATTTAACATGCAAAAAAACTTTGACAGAAGTGTGCGATTAACTGTACACGTGTTTTTTACAATTAACGCCAGTGCCAGCCATCTTCTCCTATGACAGGTTTTGTGGGGACTTTCCACGTTGGTAAAAGGCGTTCCAGATGAAACTTCCAACTAGGAACATGACTCTTATTTTTGTAATGGATCCAGGGCCAAGCAGTGCTCACTGTGCCCCCTGCTGGACTGTGCGTTAATTACTTCGGATGGTCTAATGCAGTAGTTGTCAAACTTTTCCACCAAATACCACCTGAGAAAATACTGAGTTCTTATGGTAACACAATTATTACCAACTTTTGTGATCGTTGGTGTTTAGATTGAAAAGATGTGACTAAAAGTCAGTCTTATACTATATGATATACTACATGATGAGTTGAACTTGTGCAACATGTGTATGCAATGCTCCAACATGTCTGGAGTAAACCAGGTATAATAGACCTTTTTCACAGCAGCTATTTGTTGGCATGAAATAGTAGGAGAAACACAGGTTTGACCAATAACATTAGGGTTCCATTCCAGGTTTTAAAGAGCCATGGTTGTGTTATTGTTCAAGTGGAAATGTAGGTCACACTAAATATTTGATATTATAGAAGCATTTTTGTTGAAAAAGATGTTCTTTTCAAACTGCATATGTGTTTCTCCTCCAATCACTCCAATCACATACCCGTAGAACAGTATTCCTGATTTTACCACCGGAGGAATCTTCCACAGTTAACTATGGGTCTAATGCGTTTTTCGGACTTTCAGATTAAAAGCAGCAGCTCTGGCGAACGTCGTGGAAAACATCATGCGGCGCTGATCGTACCATTGCGTTGATCTAGATGAGTCTTCATGTTGCACAGCTCTCCTTTAATGTCTCCAGGCACCTCCATCCCTAACTTCTGATAGAACTCCCTCTGCTTCTTTATCTCCGCTGCACAGGAGGAGAAGAAACACGGGGAAAAAATAAGATGCTGCTGTGTCTTTTTCTCAAGGTCAGTGCTGTCACCAGGCTTTCAAAGAGCAACGGAGCGTGTGATTGTGCACAGATTCTGTTTCATTTGGCTTTCGTTCTGGGTTCATCCATGAATGAAAGAATGCTTCTCTCTATTTACTTAAACAATGCACGTAATTTGAAGAATTATGAGCATTTTTGAGTGATGCCATCACACACATATAGTGTAGTGATGACAGATGCATGTTAGGTATGAGGTTATTAGACTTCCTCTGAGGCTGTTTTCACACACGTTCTCTGGAGAATGTCTAAAAGAGTTGGTGACATAATTATCCTGAGTTTGACATTAACAAACAAAGAACAGAGGCACCAGCATATCTTTAAATCAACAGGAACATTTCCAGAACATTCAGTCGTTAAACATGAAGGAGGTGGGTCATTTTACAGACATTTGATACTGATACTGTCAGGAAAAGTTCCAGAAAATGTCTAATGTCAGGAATGTCAGGACTATATCATGAATCAAGGTAGACCAATTAACAGTTTTTTTAAATGAACAGCATTGGCCGAATATTATTTATTCCCCAGCCGCTTATTGCAAATTACACATTTTTGTTCTCAGAAGCTTTTTGATGCAAAAAATACTGTAATTTCACTCTATTACAGACATAAAATATAGAAACAGACCATTAGTGTTGTTCAATTAAGTGGTTACTAAAACCTAGCATTTTTGTCATATTCAAACTGTTATATTTTATCAGAGGGGAAAAAAAGAAGAAAAGAAACAAACAAACAAGCAGAAACATGTGACACTTACCCTCTTGAAGTCCCGGTACCAGTTTGTAGACAATGTCTTGCATTGTTCTGTCATGGCTAAAAATATAAGGAAAAATAATTAGTTACTTTATTAGATTAACAAAACAAATATTATGAAATATTTGTGGAAATAATTATATTAGAGATATTGACGACTGAAGCTGGAAAAAGTAATTGGAAAAGTAATTAGCATGTGCAGCACATGTGAACCATAAGTGATATAATCCATGTTTTAACGTGCTCGTCCTAACATTAGCATGCAGAGTAGTTAACATGTTGATGGTATCTCGTGTGGCAAAGCTCCATCACATTTTAAATCGATTACAACAAGATTGTTGAACTGAAGCTTTGTTATTAACAAAAATACTTATATACATACTGTATATAATAATCTAAACAGTTATAATCTAAATTTATAAACCTACACATTCAGCCTGATCCAAATTAGTCTGAGAGGTTGTAATTTGAAGTTTGTGAAAAGGAGGAAAAAAGATTTGCACACTTGAAAACTCCCACATAAAGGACTTTAATTTCCAGTGACATTTCCAGCAGAGCAGGCTCTTCCTCAGACGACCGATACGACCGATTCTCATAAAATCACAGAGATTATTTAAGTTTTCCGTTGCTTTAAAGACTCTTCTGTATACATGCCCTGTTTCTTTTTCTTCCTCCACTTTAAAACAAGTCAAAGTAACTGTCGTTTATCTTAATCTTTTTCTCCCTCCTTGCAAATAGCTGTACAGCTGTACAGTATTTATGTCTCTAAATGAGGCGACGTGGGAAGAAATAATCTCACCTAGGCTGAACTGGAGACGTGTGGAACCTGCAGCTGGACAGACCCTAATTGTTTGAGGACCACATGACATCTGTGGACATCGTAAACTGTGAAAACCCTCATCTCTAAGATGACATTTATGAAGAATTATGAGAAGTCATATGGAAAAACAAAAGGCTTCAGGAGAGAAGCATGTGCTCCAAAACTCAGAGTGTTAAACAGTCCGTTCCCTGTTTGGCAGTGCAGGTAACGCAGGTGCACCGCGTGGGTTCGGGTCTTCCTTCACCGTGACAATGTGTGGTGACAACCAGCTGTGGCCGCCGGACACGACATGTTGAGTTTGCTACAGTGGAACTGGAGGGGGAAAACCAGGAAACTCTAACAGGGGAGAGTCACTGAATCTGGGGCCAAGACAGGCTACAGCGGTGAACTACTGACCCCTGTTGGACAGAAGTGGGATTACAGACTTAATCTCACTCTCCAGAGGGACGTAGACTGTGTTTTACGTGATGGGCGGATCAGGAGGGCCAGGGCCGCACACAGAGATTCAGTCGCCTGTGATTGACAGGGAATTAAGAGGTAGGGATCCAGTTGTAGGAACAGCAAGACCAATGAATCCCAAAGACTGGGTCGGGACCCACAGATGGGCCGCAGGAGTGTTTGTTGGGTCCCCAAACAAATTTGAGTTTTCCCAACCTTTTAGTTAAGATTATTGTGCATTTGCTTTCAATAACAAGCATTCAATTAAGTTTTCATCTACTTAACAGTCACAATGATTTAGGTGTCACAGTAAATACACAAATTATGAGTCATATGGTGATTTGGGTCACGGCAGTTTGTCATCTTTCAAAAGTGTGGCTCAGTAATGGTGGTTTGGTCAGCACTTTCTTTGGGCTTCATCTGAAATATCTGAGATATGGAGATACAAAGGTTTTTCCATATCATTAACAACTTCTGGAGAGAAGACAATTAAGCCAAGAGAGAAACATATGTTACTGGCAATGGAGCAGCTCCAGCTACGGCCCTGATCCAAATGATGCTCCATCTGCCTGAGCTCACCATGTCATGGTGATTATGTAACAGTGAGACTAAGCCGGCCTGTTCAATTATCCTGTTTGGGACTGATGAAGCCACACAGGTCATTTTGGATAAAATACCCTGGACTCAAAAAGTGCTGCTTTATCAGAAATTGGAGCAAAAATAGAGATTGTTGTTGTTGTTGTTGTGCACTGAGAGCACTGTGTGAGTTTTACAACTATCTGACTTCTTCATGGATGTAGAGCAAATTAAGCCCTGACTGGAGCTAACAAGGTCTAAACTGGTAGAATTTAAGTACATGAGACCGACACAGTTCCGTCTGAATGAGCTCGGTGAAAAGTGAACATCCTCCACACGGTGGAGCGTGGACATTCTGCAAACATGAAATCCTGCAAACATGAAATTCTGCTCCGAGAAAGATATCACACACAAGCCTAAACTGTGCCAGCAATGTAGTCATTACCTCCTAAACTGTGTTGTCTGCAGACTCACAGTTTCACTGGAAATGCTCCATTTCAAACAAATTAGCTCTTTGAAGAGTTGTTTTTAAAAAAAAAAAAAAAAAAAAAAAAAAAACAATATGCATGTGTCTATGAAAGTGGAGCTGATGGGAAACATTGTTAGAGATTTTCAAGGCAAAAGAAAAACCCTGAGAGTTGACTGACAACTGCCATCTGCTCAAATAACGGTTTTAATCCACTTTAATTTCACACACATACATACATGTGTCACACAATTATACGTATACATCCTTGCATATCCTGCTGCAAGTTTTAAATTCATATCACTGACAAATTAGTTCACAAAACCCTGATTAAGTGCATCAGCACCGCACGACTCTGTGTTTCTCGATATAATGTTGTTAGGAACTCGTTTTTCCTGGTGACATTCGAGCACTGCACACAGGAAGTCATTATGTTTATGCCAAGACAGATGGAGGCAACAGCATCCTTGTGCTAAGCAAAGAGGGACGACTGCAAAACAAAAACTTGAATTCTACTAGTTTCTACTAGTTTGTCGGTATAAATGCTTCTCGTCTCTGCCCGCCCCTGCTCTAGTGGTGTTTGCACACAAACGCTCCCTCAGTCGGGTCTGATAGTTTTGCTTGGCGGAGCCTAATTTCAGATGAAGGATGCAGCAAACAAATCAAGTCCCTGCAGCACAGTTGACAGTCAACAGATAAGCAACTAATTGTCAACTAATCTCCGATTTAATCCAAAGTGTAGTAAAAAAAAATAGCCAATATCTAACGACCCTTTGACGACCTAACGACTCATCTAACCTTTTAGTTAACAACTCACAACCCCCTTCCTGTCCAAACCACACCCCATGGACCAAGAACCTGACAGAGTTTATAAGTCCCAGACTCTCCACCAGTCAAACAGAACTGAAGAAGCCTCTTGGATGAGAGGCGAAACGTCTTCAAGAAATTCAACTAAGTCCAGTTGCCTTTTTTTACTACACTTTGGATACCATGACCTGGATGACTGAGAATCTTCACAGACATATCTCCGATTTAATGTTAATTTAACAATAAACAACTTATTTGCAGATTACCAACTAAGAACTCATCACACACCGACAGACAGACAGACGATCTGAAGACATGATCTACAGAGAACTAGTTAAACAATGCTTAATAACACGGCAAAAATACTATTTACAGTCGACGGACACTTTTGTACAGGGCTGGCGTTTAAAAACACTTGAAGCTCAACTCGTAAACGACCGGCAGTTTGTTAATTTCCATTTGAATAATTGACAACTGATATGACACTGAATACCTGTTGATTACTTATAGAGAGTCGGCAATAAAGGATGAAAATAAACTGTCACCCATAAATATTATATACACTACTCACAATAAGTTAGGGATATTGTTATTTACATGAGTGCGTTTCCTATTTGGTCTGAATTTCAATGAAATAAGTAAAAGTTCCCTTTGATATTACTAATAATGAATGAGAAGAAACACAATTTTTATTAGTTCAATATTTATTACCCCAAAAATTTAGCTCACAATAAGTTAGGGGTATTGTGAGAAACTCTGTGGATGTCATAACCTTTTCAATGTGGCATCAATTTCAACATTCTGTGGGTATAAAAAGCTGATATTGTCAGTAAGTCATTCCATGTTCATCATTCAAACAGCCATGAACACACAACGTCACTTAACGGATGAGCAGAGCCACCTGGCCATAGCGCGCCTTCGGGTCGGTGGCAGGCAGTCAGATGTTGCTCGTGAACTTGGTGTGTCTCAAAGCGTCATCAGCAGACTTGCATCAAGACACAGAACTACTGGCAGAGTTCGTGAAAGACCCAGGAGTGGAGCCCCATGAGTGACAGGCCGCAACGATGACCAGTACCTAAGGACCTATGCACTCAGACATCGTTATGCAACTGCCACACAGCTGCAGGCCGTTGTGAGGGGTACTAGGGTTTCGAGACAAACCATTTGCAACCGACTCCACAGCTTTGGCTTGAATGCCAGACGACCGTTGCAGGTGACTCCACTGACACCAAGACACCGCCGTGAACGTTTGCAGTGGGCACAAGACCATGTGACCTGGACAATGCAGCAGTGGTCTACCGTCCTGTTTACTGATGAATGTCGGGTCACCTTGTACAGAAATGATGGTCGTCAGCGTTGCTGGAGAAGGTGAGGTGAGCGATACGCTGAGGTCAACATGGTCCCCAGGGTTTGCTTTGGCGGAGGAGGTGCAACAGTCTGGGCAGGCATCACCAGTCAGTGCAAAACAGATTTGGTTATTGTAGATGGCTCAGTCACTGCATGTTCTTACCTCAGAGACATCATAGAACCCATCATCATCCCCCAATTCCACCAGCACACCCCCAACTTTCCTGTTCATGGATGATAACGCACCACCACATCGTGCCAGAATTGTCACAGCTCGACTTCAGGAAGTCAGAGTGCCTCATATGGTATGGCCAGCAATGTCCCCTGACCTGAACTCCATAGAGCACATCTGGGACCAGCTGAAGCAGATACTGGATGACCGTACCCCACCCCCACGTGACCTGGCAGAACTGCATGTAGCACTTGTGGAAGAGTGGAATGCATTGGCTCAGAACATCATCATGAGGCTAGTTAGGAGCATGAGACGTTGCTGTCAAGCTGTCATTGCGGCAAATGGTGGAAACACCCGCTACTGACATTGTCAATTTTTGTTATTTGGGGCTATCCTTGTTATTGTCTACATTTTTGGGGTAAAAAATATTAAACTAATGAAAATGGTGTTTCTTCTCATTCATTATTAGTAATATTAAAGGGAACCTTTACTTATTTCATTAAAATTCAGACCAAATAGGAAAAGCACTCATGTAAATAACAATATCCCTAACTTATTGTGAGTAGTGTATATAGTAACAGTATCAGGATTAGTTATCGGCCCAAACAATCCCGATATATTGCCAAAAAGTACAATGTCATGTATGATCCTGAGTTTTTCGGTATCTGAAAACTGAATTGTAAATGAGCCGTGGCTATAAATACTGTTTTCTTCAGTTATTTATGCATTTATGCATAAATAAATAACACTCAAGTCTTAGTCTCCTGCAGGAATGAAACAGAACAAAGAGCTGAAGCTCCTTGCTCTGCAGTAGCTTGTTGTTAACTGGCAGCGCGAGGACAAAACTCCCAAAGGAAGCAAAGAGGCAGCAAAGAAGCAGCAAAGAGGCAGCAAAGAGGCAGCAAAGAGGCAGATCCCTGCACAACTGAGGAAGCACCATCATGTCACTGTGTGTGTAAGCTGGTGTTCCTTATGTGGTGGGGACCTAAATCTGTTTCCAAAGTCACATTATGGGGACTTGTCTTCCTTTTGGGAACAAAAATCAAGTCCTCATAAGGTAAATGACTCCATTTTAAGGTGAAGACATGTTTTAAAGTTAGGTTAAGGTTAGGGTTAGGACACTAGTAATTATGGTTAAGGTTAGAGTAAGTCTCCAGGAAAATGAATGGAAGTCAATGCAAATGTCTTCTGAAGTCATGGAAACCTGTGAGTGTGTTTGTGAGATAAATGCTTTTCAATAAAGGAGTGCACTTGTATTTGTTACTTCTTTAGGACCTTTTCCTGTCATAAACACTGACACTGTCAGGACCAGTAGTCCTCATGGAGACCAAAACCTGGTCCTAACGAGGCAGAACCTCATTTCTAAGGAACTGGTTAAGATTTAATACAGCATTCTGAATGAGAATCAGAATCAGAAACGCTCTTGTGTGGAGGAAAATGTCAAGAGTCTCTCCACCAGCAATTTTTAGAGAGGCCACGATTTACAAAGAAACAAACGAAAAAAAAAAAAAAGAAGAAGTCGGGAAATCAGTGACACAGTCGAGCGCTCACAATCAGAACCTCCACAAAGTGACCACTGGGTTTTTAATTCTCAACTGTCTCTTATTTCTATCTCATTTTCATAATTATCTCTTTCCTTGTGCGTTATTGTTTTATGACTGTCTGTCTGTTTCTTTTCATAATTTTAAGCTGTTGAAATTAAATTCTCCTCTTTTTTTTTTTATTCTATTCAGATTGATTTGTGGCTAGGTTACGGTCAGAGATGCAATGCAGTGTCCTCAGAAGAATAGCTGTGCAAACCTGTGTGTGTGTGTGCGCGCGCGCGTGTGTGTAGTGGTTCTCTCACTTACCCGATATACTGCAGTGGATGGCTCTGATGAATAACAATCCTACACGTGGGACACGTGTTGTTTTCCTCCAGATACTTCACTAGGCAGCTCCTGCAGACTGAACACACACACACACACAACATATGGTTACTCTCCCATTCACTCTGCAATAATTTATACTCTCTACTGTTTTTAGACACAGATTCACACAAAGAAAACGTGATACAGTTCAAAAAGCTGTGATAATTACAGACTCAGCACAGACTAAGACAGTTTTTCTGAATGTCATTGTTAGTATTATTATTATTATTATTCCAAGGAAATCCAACTTGATTGCACGGCTCATTCAGACGCAAACACAAGCACGACAGCAAGTACATTTTAAAAGTTTTAAAGCTCATAAGAAATAATTCATGCAGCGTTGCAACGTGTCGGCCCAGCAGTGAAGAAAACTCCACACCAGGGATGTCAAACCCATTTTAGTTCAGGGGCCACATATAGTGCAATTTGATCCCAAGCGGGCCGGACCAGTAATATAATAGCATAATAACCTATAAACAACAAGAATTCCAAATATTTCCCCTTGTTTTACATTTAATGAAGCATCTTTTTGACAAAACATATTATGAACAGCCTGAAATTTCTTGAGAAGAACAAGTGTAATATTATAACCAAGTGTACTGTTCACATACTGATTAGATTCTAATCATTATGTGAAACTTTCACAAACTCATTATGTGGGCCGGATTGGACCCTCTGGCGGGCCGGTTCTGGCCCACGGGCCACATGTTTGTCGCCCCTGCTCTACACACTTGGTGCTATGGTGGAAATTATAATTATTATTATTATTCAAAACAAATTAAAGATTTAACTCATTTCCTCCCACATTTTTTGCTCCATTAACAGCAAACGTGTTACGGAGAATCTTCAGGCTGTTCTATACTGAACATCTCCACTTCACTGAGCTCTGATTTAAGAAACACTGAGCCTACGCTCAACGCGAACATGAACGTGTGCACTTCAATGCTGCTGTTCACATAACAATTTTTGATAAATAAACTAAAAACAAATTACAGTATATTCCCACCGTGGCTGAATTTTGCCTTAATATTTTGAATTAATGTCGACTAAAGAAGTCAGTGGAAAAATTAAACCTATAAATGTGCAGTGTAGGGCTGCAACTAATAATCGTTTTAATAATCGACTAATCGGTCGATTATTTCCTTGATCAATCAAGTAATAGTAAAAGTAAAATAGTAAAATACATGAAATGTTGAAAAATGTTGATTGGTGTTTGATGATCTTTAATGTCTTGTTTTGTTCCACAATCTGACATTTTTTTTTTTTAATGATTTCTTTGTTATATGGAGCTAAAAAAAAAAAAAACAGAAAATATTCACATTTAAGATGCTAAAGAAATCAAGAGAACCTGTTTTAATTATTGAAAGGCACTAAAACCGATTATCAATATATCTGAAGATTAATTTAGTGATGAAATAATAATCAGTTCATCAAATAATTGTTGCAGCCCTAATGTTGTGTAGATAAATTACACAATTCACACATCTCAACCTTTCTCTATAATCACATATTTTAAATAATGACACATTTATATGCATTAAACTGTATTCATTTTGATTTGCATGATAAAACATCAGCATCACACTCTTGTGATGTCATCAAACATCACAAGAGTTAACCAATTTATTATGTTTTAATATGTTATTTATTCGTCATCGTCATTTTTTTCGTAATTTCCTTTCCAGTTTCACACAATTAAGGCTGTAACTAACAACAATATTTTCAGTTTGTTTTGTTTAAGTCCTTAAGGGTGCAGGTAAATATGATATAAAACAGAGAAAAGCACCAAAACTCCACTTTTGACAAATCACTTTTACTCACAAAGTTGTTGTCGAGTCATTTTCTGATTCACTGATTGCTCATCTTATTAGGCAGATTAAAGATTAGAGATTAAAGAGATTAAAGGATGCACGAGGGAGCTGTGGTGTAAAATATAAACACTTTTTTTCCCCCCTGCTAAAGTGAGGCAGACTCAGAGCTGCTCGAGTGCTTTGACTCTCATTTGTGGTAGAAGAGCGCCCTCTAGTGGACACATGAGTTATTACACTGTCTGGATTAAAGGACAGACAACATGGTCACATTAAAGATTTGCTCGCTGCGGGCAGATTAAGATTATAATCAAAGGGTTAGGGTTAATAAGTCTAAATTACAATATATATTAAAAACAACAAGATAAATAATAAAATCCATAAAATAAATATCAAACTATTCTTGTCATCCTGAATCATACATATTTATTACCTCAGCTATTAAAGTTTAATTCAGTTTAATTCATCATTTGTTTAATTTCAATCATTTGTTCCAAGTGAAATTAAATTGTTAAATAGCTCAATTATGAATTTCTTAAATGAAATGACCTTATTTTTGAATGATTGTTTGGATTTGTTTATAATGCAGAGTTTAATCTAACCTTAAAAAAATAACGGAGCCATCCTCCTGCAAGTCAAACAACTCTTTCAGTTGTACGACCATAATAGAAGCCCATTTAAACATTTGTTTTGTTTTCTGACATCAACCATATAAATTATCCTTTTCCCAAATGATGGCCGTCAAAATAAAATATTATTTAAACGCACAGAACAGTTTCCATTTAGGCACCGAATGAGGAATAAACATGTCGAGTTTGGTTAAGAAGCGATGACAACAAAGCCATCAGGCAAAACAAAAAAGAAAAGAAAATCCACAGCTCTCTTTTATTATTCTGCAGCAGCAGCAGCAGCAGCAGAAGACAATCATGATTTCACCACAACAAAAACAACTAAATATCAGCTGTGAAGTGTGTGACAGTGTTTGTCCTCTAACAGCTGATCTCATGTGAGCTTTTAAGGTCACTTAAGGTAACAGACGAGGTGATTTACCTCAACTCAATAACCCCCCGACTCCTCTGCCCCCACAGGCGTTTTTACAAAACAGGTAATTCAAGGTCAAACAACTTCCCTCCTCCTCCTACTTCAGTAGGCAGAAAAAACTAAAGCCAGCACACACTGCAACAGTGTCATGATCAGTGTCATCAGTGTCATGATCAGTGTCATCAGTGTCATGATCTCATCAGTGTCATGATCAGTGTCATGATCAGTGGCATCAGTGTCATCAGTGTCATGATCAGTGTCATGGAAAAAGAAATTAAGTGTATTTCAATACATCTCCATGTATTGAAATACATGACTTCCTAATTAGGATCACATTCATTACCACAAGGTGGCAGCAGCAGCAAGCATTTGGTTATCAAACTGCAATATAATAAATATTGATACTTCCGACATTTATGTCCTAGGATTGATTCTCATAATAAAATATCAATATTTTAGTAATTTGGGGTAAATGTGTAGTATATCATTAACAGGAATATAGTACAAAGTAACTATACATATATATATATATTCAAATTATGTTAGTAAATATGGTTATGAAATAAGCAATGAAATAAATGATGATATAATGAATAATTATAAGTCACATCAATTCAATAGGCCTATCGTGTATGCACATGTTCAGTTGCTGTCAATTAACATGCAACTTGTTGCAAATTCTATTTACAATAAAAGAACAACAAAGACTAGTCTGGTGTCTTGTCTTTATTATGAAGCTAAAATTTTAAATACGCTACTTTTTATTTTAAGTTTTTGTACAAAGCATCAGATCTGTCTCGTCGATTTCATTTGGTATCTTATCGGAATGGGAGATCAGCGCTCTGCAAAACATGCATGTGCAAAAGATTATGGGTATTGATGCTACACTGAGGAAACACGTTCACCCTTTGTGAATTTCTTCATGGGAAGGACTCAGTTCTTTGTACAATTTGAATCACGCACGTGAATCCGTGATCGACTCCGAAAAAACACTGCGGCAGAACACGCGAGGCCTCGAATGTGGCGACACGGGAAACGTCCGGAGAAAAGGCTGAGGAATCTAAGAGGAAGCTCTCCACCCAAAAGGAAAAAAAAATGTGTTGCAAGAGCAATTATAAAAGCGACATGGTTTAAAAAAGCAGGAAGTATATTTATTATTTAAAACTGATAGTGTAAGTGTCAGAGAAACAAAGAAGAATGAAAAGGGTCACGGTGGATTTAGTGAAGTGACTGTTTTACTTCTGCTTTTTGAAAACTGCAAACGCAACAGCTGTTTCCATAATGGAGTATAGAGTATATCATTTCATTTGGTAGTCAGGAAGTTGCCAACAGAAGGACAAAACGTACAGATGAAAACATATGGCGCTGTCCATTAAACACTTCCAGCACGGCTCGGCTCGGCTCTTTTTTTTTTTCTTTTCCCTTAGGGATAGTACCTGCTCTGTCACAGTTTAAGACTTAAAAATCCTGAAAACATGCGTTAATCTCCAACACTTAACAAGCACATTTCTAAAATCTCCATATTTAACAGAGGAGTCGGGTGTGTTTAGCGTCAGACGGAGATGGTGAGCCCAATCACAAGCCGCTCAGCCGTATTTCAGTTCAGTGACCGTGTCAGCACGTCGTGCAGGAAGTGCTGAACCATTCAGTGAACTCATCTGCTTATAAAACTGAGAAAAATTATTCACTACAAAGAAAACAACTGCTTTGACCGTCACTGGTTTGTGTGTTTGTGTTGAGTATAGGGCTGCAGCTATCGGATATTTTGGAAATCGAGTATTCTACCGAATATTCCATCGATTCACCGAGTAATCGGATAAAACGTACTTTTATCCTATTCCTCCTTTAACTTTCACTTTGCTGCGTTTGCTCGTTTTCGCTGTATTCACTGTTTTCGGTGCCGCCGTCTAACCCACTAAACTGTCCACACACGTTATCCAAAGCCCGCTTCCGTCTTCTTTGTAGGGGACGCATAGCCTGTGACGTAAGCACGTTGTATCACACTAAAAAGAAATCCGTGTGAAACGTGAGCTTTAAATGTAAAACGAGGCTTTGAGGCAGAGGAAATTCCTCGATCATTTTTTGTAATCGAGTTACTCGAGTTACTCGAGGAATCATTGCAGCCCTAGTTGAGTATAAAACAATGTCAGGGCAGTTTCATGTAACGCTAAAGCAGCGTTACCGCCCCATAGTGGGCTGTGACGATACTGCAGGTTAATGTGTTTAATTTTCAGCTTTGTCACCGAATGATAACCTAATGATTACTTGATGAATATGTGACTTTTTTTTTGCAAACCTTATTGTAAAGTGTTACCGTATCATTGTTCCATTTACATGACGCTTACATTTGCTCTACTCGGACAAACTGTGATAAACAAATTATTGGAGGTCTCTCTCTCTCTCTAGCGCCACACAGTGGCCATTGTGGTTGCTCTACACGCCGACATACATGTGTGGGCGCCTTCACTGCTGCTTTCGATTGCTTTTATGAGTTTAAACTAAAATCTCGACCAACATTGGGCTTTTTATCCCTTGCCGTTACTGTTGTTTGTTTCTTGCCTTCACATTTCCTTCACCTATATAAATAAAGTTAGAATTATTAAAAAGATATTATTAATGCACAGCGCAGCAGCAGCCAGATGGGGTGACGAAACACGTTACAGACTTTCAGACTAAGTCACAGAGCAGATCACAGTGGCCTCAACCCGCCTGCAGGGATAAATCCTGGTGATAAACAGCTGAGCTGAAGAATAAAAAACAACCCCAGGAGACAAACACAGCCGCGCGTGTGTGTGCGTGTGGGGAAAAAATCATAAAATTATGAGACAGAAGTAAAGAAAAACAAGATAAAGGGGAAGTGAAAAGTAATAAATATTAGGAAGTCAGTGTGTGTGTGTGTGGACTTACAGGTGTGTAAGCACTCGGTGACGGTGGTGGCGTCGATCAGGTAGCCCTCACACAGACGACATGTGATGTGGGCGTTGATGTGACACAACTTGATCTTCCTCGTCAGCATGTCGGGGTTCTGGGAAAGAAAAAAAGGGATTAAAGCCTTTTTCGGCGGCTGTAGATGCCGGTGATGACGCCTCTGGGGCTGCGTTATCACAACAAGGTGAAAGTGAGGGTGCTGAGCATCCTATCGCTTACTTTTCCAGAAAGCTTAACAAGCCCCAAGGGAAACTACTCGACCACTGAAAAGGAGCTACTGTCTCTGATTCTGGCTTTTTGTAATTGTAATTTTAATTTCTCCAATTCAAATTGTCTTTCTCTTTCTTTTAAACCCCATTGCTTTCTCTTTCTTTTTCTGCAAACTGATCCAACTCTTTGCTTGTAAACACAGCTTCATCATGATAATGTTGGGCTGTCACCTTAGCAATCAGCTTTACTACAACGGGAATTAACACCAGTTAAGTTTAGCAGCCGAGCCTTTTTAAGATCCTTTTGACCAGGGGTGTGAAGCTCATTTTCATTCAGGGGCCACATACAGCACTATTTGATCTCAAGTGGGCCGGACCAGTTAAATAATCTATTAGTAATATTTGTTTTACATTTAATGAAGTATCTCTGTACATAAAATTATGGACAACCTGAAATTTCCCGAGGAAAAATAAGTGCAATTTCAACAATATAATGCTTTAGTTTTACCATTTACACATATGCATTACAACTTACAGACCTCAGTGCATTTACAAAGGCACTCAACGTTGAGTCACAGGTGTCTGGAACTAAAAAAATACAATATTTCATGTTGTAATTAGACCGTATTCTGAAATGAAATTTTTTACAAATTCATCCTGTGGGCCAGGATTGAACCTTCTGGTGGGCCAGTTCTGGCCCAGGGGCCATATATTGACACCCCTGCTGCTGCTGCCATGATTATTAAAAAGAGAAGAAAAAAAAACTCACTTTGCAATAGCCTTGGCTTAGATTTCTATAATGACACTTTTCAAAAGAGTTATATTTATTTCAAGTCAACAGATAAACGAAAAATAAAATAAGTTTAAGAAAACAAAATAAGGAAAACACAATTTAACACTTTAACCTGACCTATAACAGCGTCAATAGTGTTGGGTCTTTGGCCTCAGTCTAAAGATCCGACTGGAAATAGGGTGGCGTCCGATCTTTAGACGGTGCCTGCGATTAGTTCCAAGATCCAAATGGAAGTAGATCAGCATCCCATCTTGAGACGGTGTCAAAGTTAAATCCAAGGCCAGAGATCCGGACGCTGATGGAAGGTCTAATCTGTGACGTCCGCTTGGATTCCGGAAAGTCTGAGCCTCGATCCGATCCGACGTCCCTGCGATGTTATCTGAGCGGGTGCAGTGGGGTGGGGGGGGGGGGGGGGGGGGGAGGTGACAACTGAAGTCTGGGGGGGGGGGGGGGGGGGGGGGGGGGGGGGGGGAGGTGACAACTGAAGTCTCAGTGGAACTTAATGGTGAATTGTGTGAAGCGTCTCCTCCAGTTGAGCAACGTGGTGGTACATTAACTGTGGGACGCTTTTGTCCTTTCATGAGCAAACTGAGTTGAGTGGCTTTCATCCATAGACATCATTGACAGAGCAGGTGCAACAAAATAAAATACAAAATAAAGGAAAATGTCTACACATCACACAATACATCAAAGTTTACTTTCAAAATAAAAGGACATAAATGCAAACATTTTTTCCCAAAGTATTCACATTTATTCCTTTGGGGTTCTTACTGTAATGTATGTATATTTTCAAGATACATAAAGATTAAATGCACTGCTCCTCCAATTAAGAAAATAGCACAGTATTCATAAGATGGAAAAATTTTGAATCAAGTGAACATTTTAGAATGAAATCCATTCTCAAAATTACTTTTTAAAATCACATTAAAAAGTTTGTTCTGCTAGAATGAGCAACCGATTGTTTTTCGTAATAATTTTATACATGTCAACTCGTACTGACTTATTTCCATTTCTCCATCTTATAAACAAACTTCAGACAGATTTCTGTGTAGTTACAAAATACAATAAAAATCAATATAATAATAACAATAACAATTATTTTCACGATCAAGTAATTTGTTGTTTTGTTTGGAAAAGACTATCAGCCACACCTATTTAGGAATTTTATCACAATCACAATATCTGCCCAGTCCAATCCACTTTATTTATAGAGCACATTTAAAAAATAAACAACACAGTTGTCCAAAGTGCTGTGCAGTAACATTGAAACGCCATAAAACACAAGTAAATCATAAAACACAAGTAGAATAAATGAAATTAACACTAAGTGAAATTAAAACACATAAAAAACTGCAGATCTCCAAGTATCCATCAGCTCATGCTGTGTCAAATTCAAAACGATGACACTATGATTTGATTAAAGTGACCCGTGCTGTACTCACCCCTAAAACCGCCATGCATCGACTGGATGGTGCAGCGGCCACGTCTCTTCCTGCGGTTGTGCGGCCGACAGCGTTAACTCCTCATCATGGAGAGACTCTCATTGGAGCCTAAAGAGGAGGAAGAAGAAAAATAAGAAAATCAAGTGTCTGTAAACTGGGAAAAGAGGAACGCGTCGAGTCTAAAATCTGCCAAAGCAGCTCCTCCAGAGCTCGGCAGATTTCAGGTGAATTCATGTGTGTTAGAGCGGTCCAAAAAAAAAAACTGTATACTGTTTCCACGGCAACCAGTGAAGCTATTCCAGGTCCTGACAGGAAAACAGAAAACACCCGGAAAAAAAGTTTCTGCAATCTCTATTTAAAATTCAAGGCACAAGACAATTGTTTATTTTGTTATGTTTAGAAAATTAGATATAAATAGACTCATTAGCCATTTTTAGTCCTAATGCTAAGCTGACTTTACAGCTAAAAACATGACTTAAAATGTCCTTTAACATAAACAGGAAGGTCAACGAATGTAGAAAGATCCAATAATAAAATAAAATTATAAAAATTATAGAAACAGAATGGTGGAAGGTTTAAAGGTCGGTATTCAAAAATAGGCACGTTTGTCAGGAGAATAAAAAGCACATTTAAAAAGGTCTAATACTGGTCTTTAAGTATTTCAGAATTTCACACTCAAAAGTAAATAACCACTTATTCCAACAGAGTGTGTTGTCAGTGAGAGCAGAAATCAGCTTTATTTAGGGCTTTGATAATTAAAAATTGATTTTGAATAAAGTGCCGACTGTTTTGATTAATCAGTTGTGTAATTTAAATACACTACCAGTCAAAAGTTTGGACACACCTGCTCATTTAATAGTTTTTCTTTATTTTTTCATTGTAGATTCTCACTGAAGGCATCAAAACTATGAACGAACACATATGGAATTATGTAGTAAGTTACAAAAAAGTGTGAAATAACTCTAAATATGTTTTATATTTTCGATCGCACCCTTTGCTTTGTTGACAGCGCTGCAAACCCTTGGCCTTCTCTCAATGAGCTTCATGATGTAGTCACCTGAAATGGTTGTGTGCCTTGTCAGGCTTCATTTGTGGAATTTCTTGACTTATTAAGGGGTTGGGACCATCAGTTGTGGTAGTGTTGCTGAAATAAGTTTTCAGATTTTCTGGTTCCTTTACTCCACAAAACAACAAAAACAGTGAAAATTAATCATGTCGGCTTTTGGACACAGTATTTCGAAGCTTTTGGGAAATCGACCAAACAACAAATACATCAACTGAGAAATTAATCTGCAGATGAATTTAACATAAAAAGAATTGTTAGTTAGCAGCCCTAGTTTCATTAAAATGAAAGCACCATGTCAAGCAGGATTGAGCAGCCAACGAACCCTCGAGTCAAACAATACTCCACTGATGTCATGGCTATGAACAAACAGATAAGGATTTCACGTGTCATCAAGTCTTAGGCCACCACCAGTAGCATTGTTGTTCTTATGTCAGTTTTGTGATCGTTGGCGTTTAGACTGAAAAGATGCGACTAATAATCAGTCTTCTACTATATGATCAACCTGTCAGTGAGTTGAACTTGTGCAACATGTGTATGTAATGCTCCAACATGTCTGGAGTAAACCAGGTATAATAGACCTTTTTTTTTTTTTTTTTCATGTTTATACTCTCTTTATTCATTGGTAGACCTTACAAACTAGCTCCTATGCAGATAATGCAAACAGACTCTTCTATAGTCAGCTGGCAATTTGGCCAAGTAGGCCAACCAGAGGAAGAATTCAAACAAAGCATTTTTCAATGCAAGAATAATGTGGACTTTAAAACAGTAACATCTTAATGTAATGTAAAATGTATCTTGATTAACAACTGTAACTAAATACAGTTTCTCATATTTCTCGCCAACACTGCCTGACAGTCATGGCCCTAGAAAGGGTCACAAGATTAAATGGAATGGGCTGTGTGAGAAATAAATTTTTCTCCAATCAGTGAGGAATTATTTACAGGATTTTTAAATGAATCATTCAAATGTTTCACAGCAGCTATTTGTTGGCATGAAATAGTAGGAAAAACACAGGTTTGACCAATAACATTAGGGTTCCATTCCAGGTTTTAAAGAGCCATGGTTGTGTTATTGTTCGAGTGGAAATGTAGGTCACACTAAATATTTGATATTATACAAGCATTTTTGTTGAAAAAGATGTTATTTTCAAACTGCATATGTGTTTCACCAATATTTTCAGGATGTGTTCCAATAGATTGAGAAATAATTGTACGGTATGGTCATTATAGCATTGCTAGAACAACTAATCTAACGGTGGCCTAAGTCTTATGCACAGTACTCTACATGAAGAACAACCTACAGTCCTGCGTTCCTGTGTCTCTCTGCTTGACAGCAGTGACTCGTCGTGCCTGAGTCACAGTTAAATCATAAACGGTCCAGTCATGACAGTGGGAGTGAAAAGATGCCAGGTGATCACCCACCACTGCTCCACAACAACACAGTTTAAATCAAAAAGAAAATGACATCATCTCGGCCCGTTACAGTCTCTGGTGACAGCGGTGAGCCGTCCTGCCCGCCTCTGTCGGCTCATCGGAGCGTGAAATTAGCCCACTTAGTCGGCGGGGATGAAATGTGACAGGGCCGACCGAGGACACGCGCTGAACCACAGGCGATCAGCAGAGGCGCCGCACGCCGACGAGCTTCACACGGACGTTATCGTCGCACGGCGGTCAGGCAACACCTCGCTGATGCAGCCGTTTATTTATTTGTGTGACCGTAGGGGTCGAGGAAAGGTCACGGTCGCACAAAGTGTGTGTGTGTGTGTGAGTGTGAAGCCATTTTAGGAGCATTTCCTGCCTTTGTTTCTGCAGACGCACCATGAAAAGAGTCAGCAGTAGCCACCATGTTTTGAAATTATGAAGCGTTTGGCAGCAAACTAACTGAGCTTCATTAATGGATTCCTGACCATGATGTCATTGCGATCTATTGCCAATAATATTGACAAAACTGTACTGTTGTCGACTAAAGACCAAAGAATCAGTGATTTAAGGACCTCAATTCATCATTTGACGTATTCAATAATTTTTAAAAATGTCTTATGAATTAACCCAGGAGAAAATTGGTTACGTTATATTAAATACTATAGATTTTTTGAAGCTTTGTGGTAATGAAAAAAGTACTCTACAATGCACTAAATATTATGACTGCACTAAATATAATGACTGTCAGTTTTTATTTCAACCTTAATTCAGGAAAATGTACAGTATCTATTTTTAATGTGGCTTCAGATCATTTAATTCTTTTCACAGAAAAATCCTTTAAAGAGGGTCAGACTCGTCTCCGCAGCCGCTTCTGCAACACTGCAGGATAAATAACACAGGTGGGGTCGTGTATGTAATACATTGAATATATCACACTGTTTCTGTGGTTCAGTTCGGGTCGGCTCTGTTTAAAACTGATGCGGCTGCATTCAGGGTCATTCAAGGCTGCTGATGGTGTGAGTCACTCAAATGAAATTAAATCACCAAGTCGAGACTTCCTTAAAACCATATCTGAGAGGAGAATACAAATCCTCTGTTTCCCAGTCTGTATTTGATTTTTATAGCCTCAAAAAGTCTCTTATCTGTGAAGCCAGGTTTGGGTTTTATTATCGTAACACACTGGTTTGTTTGCTTGACTAAATCACTCATAAAGCATCAGAAAGCACAGAAATATCTACCCCTTTTCCTCAAGAGTCTGAGTTGATGCCTTCAAATTACTTGAAATAATAAATAAAGCAGCAAAAAAAATTCCGATTAATGAGATTATGATTATGACATGGTTTCCTACTGACTAATTATTTGTGCTCTAAAACAATAATGGATCCAAACACTTTAATACCAATAAAAACATTGGTAAAAACATGAAAAACAGATCACCACATTAAAGAACTGGTTTAGATATATATATCAGTTTTATTGATAAAAACACTTTTACTATACTTTTTTTTCCAATTTAAAATAGATAACAATTAAATATTTACTTTGTAATAGAATTAAAACATGACCACATGATCATCAAAATATAAACTACTACCAAAGTCTAATGGAAGGACAGGAACATATTATGATGTGTATATTTATATATTTTATTTTTTTTTTAAATTGGCAAAAAATTTTTAGCCTTTGCAATTTGTTAATTGCATCATTTCAAACAGCAATTTTGATTTAAAGTGCTAAATTGTTCAGCTCTACATAACAGACTCCAGACTGATTAGTTTTATTTTTTAAGTTTTAAGTTCTGTGAGCTTTCAGCTCCTTGACTGTGAATATTTCCTGGTTTCTTTGCTCCATATTTTTAAAAGTGAATACATTTGACAAGACATTTGAGATCATCATCATTTTCAGGTTTGGGAAACATTTTTCACCTGTTTTGTGGTAAGTATTCAATCAAATGAGATTAATTTGTTTTGAAAATGACTATATAAATTGACCCAGTGGACAAATATAAAGAAGTTACAGTAGCATGTGGTTTCTGGACCTGTTCACGCTGAGTTGGCCTTTTTATTGACTCATAGTGATTCACGATGAGACCACAGAGATCTTCTTCTTCATCATCATCATCATCATCCTCCTCCTCCTCCTCCCACTGAAACCTGCCGAGCGGCGGCAGCGGCAACTGTTGCCCAGAGACTCGCTCGCGCTCGTTCCCACTCGCAACCACAAACACCACCAACACTTTCACAAGCCAGTCACGTTCTTCGACCGCAAAACATTCTAATCCCACCCACGGCTCCTTCTCGGGATCCACAGACACGATGGGGTGATTCAAATCTCTGCACATGCAGCAGGACTCAGGAAGTGAGCTTCTTCTCTTAAAAGGTACAGTGTAGGGCTGTTTGATTTTGCCCAAAAATAAAATCCCAATTTTCTTCTCTCAAAATTTCCGATTACGATGACAATTATTTTGTGAAATGACAAAAGGCGAAGAAATTATTTCAGATATGCTGTTTTTTTATTGAACATTTTCCAAAAATCAAAAAAAAAAAAAAAAAAAGGGAAAATATTTTTCCACCTCCTTTCGTCGAAGCCGAACCACTGCCAAACAACGGACTCCCTCTTCCTTTTGGCAACTAAATCCAACGCCGACATGTTTGTTTACAATGTGAAGAGCGCGATGGGAAGACAGAGGCGGAAGTTACTACGGCAACCCAGCGCAGCCCACATGAACGGGGGCTGTACCGCAATTACCCGAGTTAAAGTGAAAAAATCGGTTTTAGGAGTTTCACGTTTTTTTAACATCGTCCTAACTAAATAATCGCGATTACAATTTAAAATCGATTAATCGAACAGGCCTACAGTACAGTACAGTGTGTGTGTGTGTGTGTGTGTGTTGCAGCAGAAAGTCCTTTCCAAGAACCCGTGCAGCCTCAGTTAGCATCATTTCTCTCCATTCAAACACCATTCAAACCCACTTATCTTTGATGGTGATGGTTAGGTCTAAATTCTCTCCACAGACAAATGACTCTGCAAAGAAAGAAACGGTCCAATACTGGTCAAAATCACTGGGTCAGATGTCGGCAACAGCATTTTAGCCGAGTCGCGTTGTAGGCGGCTTATTTCTCTTTAATTGGTGCATAATGTTTAGTGCACATTCATGTATGTATACTCTATATGTGCATATACAGTGCTTATATTTATTAAACCACCACCCATTGTAAGGTTGATGCCACAGCTGCCCAAAATCACTTTTTTCATATTTCTGTAATCGCCAATATGTAGAAGCTGTTTAACCAAAATGATATTGTTAATGCAAAAATATAATTATTATTGTTTGTTATTAATTTAGTGCTCTACAAAAAAGCTCAAAAAATAGTAAAGCATGTTATTATTTCTTGATTAAGATGTCACATTTTAATTGTTTACTTGCATTCCATGAAAAACAGGAAAAATCTGTTTTAGTGGTTGAACATTAATGCTTAATTAATATCTGACTTCTCAGAGAAGAAGCTCACATTTTGGTATAAAAAGGTGAATTCAGTCCGTTATTTGCCAAATGAATACAATTCAAATTTTTAGTTTTAAAGACGTTTTTGAAAGATTTCTAATATATTTATGTTTTCTTGTTTTTATGACATGCGGTCTTATAAATTTATATAATGCTCTTCTTCTTCTCTACATGTTATTTGGGAATGTAATTGAAGAATTGTGGGGGCGGGTTTCAAGCATTCTAATTCACCTGAAAGTGTAGATTATATCGGTGTTTCCTGGACAAACTGCTTCCTCTGCAGCTCTGCAAAAAAATAAATAAATAAAACAACCTAACAAATACAATTGCAGAATTGTGAGTTTGGGAAAAAGGAAGAGATTTCCTGTCAACAGCCCAGAGGCACAGTGGGTCATACCAAAACTGATGCACCATGTTTAATATTTTATCGGCTTTTATGACCGAGCAAGAGGTCAGAGTGAGAGTGGTTTAAAAAGAGCTGCTACAAACACAGCCACCAATTTCACTGAATCAGCTTTTGGTTACAATAAACATCGACTAAATCTTTTAGGACCTGATATTGATTTACTACAAACTTTGTTACCTTCATTCTTTTAAGATGAAATGTATCAAATCAGTTTAAATCAAATACACTGACTCAGCTTCGGCTCTCAAACTTATCAGATCAACACTGATTCCATCGTCTGTAAAAGAAAACAATACTGAAAATATCACAGTCGCAATACGAAGTTGAGGAAAAAATTGCAGATGTTGTTTTACAGAAATGGTTCGGCTCAAGCAGGATTCTGAAAAAACATGCTTTGAAACTGTCTCTCTGCGAATCGAACGACAAGTCCCGCGTGACAATCGCAATCACGTGAGACTTGGCCACAATAGTCTCGACCATGAGCTGATCCAGTGAGGCTAACAGCTAAGCTAACAATTACTCTGCAGGTGTGATCTATGGCGTAGAAGCAGAAAGTCATGTTTCGCCCTCTGCTGGACAGGTAGGTAATTACTTTAAAATGTCTTTAAAGTGTTTCAAGGCTGGATATTTTGAACTGGTTTTTAATATTTGACTGTCAATCATCACCTACGACTTTACTGTAGACTTGCACTGTGTGATCAATGGATAAAGCATTAGCAAAGGCTTATTAATTTTTTTATCTAAACATTAGTATTTTCAATGATGCACCACATTAGAGAGATGCTAATTTTATAATTTCTGAACACGGGGTGAATTGTTTCACGCGGTGAGTTCACATATTAAGTCATAGCACAGACGCAAACAGACGCACATTTTGGGTTGGCTGACCCGGACGAATTGCGAGAATAGTGGTGCCTGTTTTTGCTTTTTTTTTTTTTTTTTTTTAAATCAATCGCTTGAGTTGAAAAATGTCAACTTTTGCAAAAAGTGCGCCTACCGCAATGACGCTGACGAGGTTCTCCGACTAGTTGGTTCACGATGTAAGATGTTTTCCCACCTGGAGCTCTACAACATCAGAAGTTTTATCTACAGAGACTGTTTAAAAAAGAAAAAGCTTGGAATAAAGTCAGCCAGGAGGTCGGTTTACACTGTGAGTTTTGAAATTTAGTATTCGCACCAAAATAGCACAGAAATTATCTGTCAAATGTCGGGAGTTCGGTGTGACCGCAACATAAGCGCTGTAAAAATCTTTTAATTGACAAAGCAAAATTGATATAGAAACACAGATATCACTAAATGAAAAGATACAGAATTGAATAAAATCGAAAATGTTACCGAATCGGTACCTTGTGAATTGGATTATTTGCCAAATGAATAAAAATTAGATTAGATAGAGTAGATTCTGGACATCAGCAGTGAGACCAGGCCCTAAGCTCACACTACCATGACAGGACTTTACTGCTGCTGCCACACAGTAGCATCTCAGCTCCCACTGCATTGACACTAAACCACTAATATAATGTAATTTATGCCTTAACCAGAGCAAAAAAACAAACACACAGAAGTTGTCAGACTGCAGCCAAGGAGGAAGATCAGCAACATTTGCAGTCGATCATGAGCTCAACAACTGATAGGTGCACACACACACACACACACTCTGCCACCACAAAGAGGCCCCTGTTGACCTGCCCTGCCTCTGAGCGCTGGAGTGTTTGGCCTCAGTGTGAGTCGACTGCCAGCTGGAGCCACGGACACCGAAGGACTGCACCCGTGGACAGAACCAGGAGGAGAAGCTTCTGCTTGTTGTGAAAACTTTGGCTTTACTTCAAAACACACACACAGCACACACTCAAGAAGCAAGACGGAAACACACACAGAACATAAAAATGGGAAATGCTCTTTAGTGCAAGTCTGCACACAAGCGTACACACACACACACACACACACACACACACACACACACACAAACACACACACACAAACACACACACACCACAGTCATTGTCTCCTCTTAATTCTCTTTGATGGTCCTCAATCTCCTGCCAGGATTCTGTGCCTGGGGAAATCAGTCAGACAATAGACGTGCTCCAAAGAGAAGCAGACTGCGGCGGACCACGACGCTGTCTGAGCTGCCAAGGAGCAGCAGCAGCAGCGGCAGCAGCAGCAGCAGCAGCAGCAGCGGCAGCAGCAGCAGCAGCAGCAGCAACAGCACTTCAATAACTGAGCTGCGAGTTGAGGCCGTGAAGGGCAGCAGTGCGTTTATGTGATGTTAGAAAAAAAAACAAATGTGTTAATCCCTAAAAACAGACTTTTAAATGCATGTTAAGTCGTCATCCTTACTGAGACTGAACTAAATTGAATGTGCAAGTGGAACACATAACTCCAGTTCTGAAGTCCTTACACTGGCTTTCCATCTCCCAAAGAATTGACTTTAAAATATTGTCTATAAATCACTGAATGGTTTAGACCCAAAACACATGTCTGACCTGTTGGCTCAACCATCCAGACCACCAGACCAGGTCATCTGGGTCTGGTTTGCTCTGTGTCCCCAGAACCAGGACCAAACGTGGGGTAGCCGTCTTCAGTTTTTATGCCCAAAATATCTGGAACAAACTCCCAGAAGATCTGCAACATCAATTCACTCTTTTAAATCCAGCCTGAAAACCGACCTGTTTGCCACTGTGTTTAAGTAGAAATGAAATCATCATATCTGCTGCATCTCAGCCGTGCAACTTTTAGTCTTTTAAGCTCTTTTCTCTTTATTTTGCCTCTCTATTTAAATGTTTTAAATGTCTTACTATGCCTTTTATATCTGTAATGCTGCTGCTGTATTTCTCTTTTTTTTTTTTTTTTTTTAAATTGTAAAGCACTTTGAAATACGTTGATGTTGAAATGTGCTATATAAATAAAATTGCCTTGCCTTGCCTTGCCTTGCATGTACATATATGTTCAGTTGGACTTAACCTGGGTGCTCTGCATATGTTCCACAGTTCTGGCACAGATCCGGAAATTATAGAAGAGGGCGGTAAACAGAAGAAGAAGACGAGAGCAAGAAAAACCTGGTTAAATCCAGATCTGAAGAAGGAGACTGAGGGTCAGTAAACACAAGAACGAGTTAAGGAGAACCTTTTTATCCAAACAGAACCCACTTTTTTTTTTTGGAGCCCTAAAATGTTATTTTTAGTAAGAAAATTGGTCCCAATGCTCAACTTTGGGAAACCTAACCCTTCACCCTGCTAGGTTTATCTGCATGATCCAAGTCTTCTTCCCCCTTTTTTGGTGTATTTCCATAGCAGCATTACAGCACCACATACAGGCCTGACATGTATACTACAGCATTTACGGAACAAAGTGAAAAACATGGTACAGGAAAAGTTCTGTTCCTGTGCAGATAAGGCCTGAATATTTGCCCTATCAGCTTAAAGAATTAAATATTTTGAAGTTAACGGATATGCAGACGAGAAAAGGAAAAAAAAGACAGACAGAAAAAGAAAAGACCCTAAAAGTCAAGATCATCAAAATGTACTATTTTTAAATTAGGAGTTTTAAGTGTAAATGTAATGTTTCCCGTGCGTTATCGACCACTACTGATAAAATTTCACACCAAAATACTGATTAGCGGGCTGATATTTACCATTCCTAAATAATCAGCACTGGCAGATTATCATCTATAAACTGGGCAATTATTGCAAATGATGCAGTTTTGTAAAATAAATGTTTCAGTGTCACTAAAACGGCAAAAGTTATGTTCTTCTTCTGACGACCTGTCCCATGTACAACATATTTAATATTTCGTTTTCACATTATTTTTATTGAAGTACTGTACTGTAAACAATTATACAAAGTGTAGATTGGAGAAACATTATTGTTGTTCAATAACTGGTTGCTGGTGTTCAGTGGTAATGGTTATATTTTATCAGATGGAGACAAAAAAGAAAAGTGGCTGAATATTTTTTTTAAAAATTGTCATTAACATCGGCCATAGAAAACCATGTATGAGTCGACACCTAACTAATGATTGTCCTCCAGCAGCTGTAAACAAAGATACAAAAGCAAAATATGAATAATCTGTAATGACTTAATGACTTGTAATGACAATTTAATTTAAAACTAAAGGCTAAAAGGGAGAGGTGTCAAAATCCAGATTACAAACCACATAACCTCGACTTGAACGAATCAGCTGAGGTCAAGGTTATGTGACCAAACCTTCTCCTGACGTAATCACATGCTGAACAGTTAGAGAAGCTGCAGGAACAGGGAGGAGGAGGAGGAGGAGGCAGATACGGAAAATGGTACATGGTGTTCTTCTTCTCTGTGTCAGCAAATTTCACCCAGAGGCAGCGAGACTCGCATGTCTGATCACACTGTCAACACATCGCGCTGACAAAAACTACGTCCACCTCCCTGTCCCTGTTCCACAAACCTCAATCTTAAGAAAAGAAAAGGAGTCATCATCTGGAAGCCGCCACTCAAACACAAGGCTTGAATCTGCCAGACAGGGAAGGAAAACTGTTTAGTTTTTTTATGTTTATTTAATGGGGAACAAAAGCTCATTTTACCCACTCAGAACAAATGGGAACTCCTCTCGAAAGCTGACAACACTGAGGGCGATTCTCCAAGAAGAAAGACAGCATCTCTTCAGATACTTAGGATTTGTTTTTTTGTTTTTAGATAAACTAACAAATCAGAAATCTGCTGGTTTTTGGTTGAAATGAAAACAGATGAACTTAAAACAATGAAGTTTGTATCAATATCAATACAAGGTGCTGACGTAATGTTGGTAGAACATTATTTGCAGCTTCTGGATACTGTACATGCTATAATTTATGTACATAAAAAAAAATGCAAGAAAAGATAAAGCAAATTTTTGAAACGTAAATTCCACCAATTCTGGTGCTGCAAAAACAATGTTGTCCAAAGTCGGACTCATTTTACAGATCCTGGGCCTGAACAGGTGTTAATCCAGAGTTTTAAAATAAATTCCACATTTATACTTCACTTTTGGTTGATTTGGTATAAACTGTATACTAAATCAACAAAGTGCATATTCACACATCTGAAGTAAAGCGGTTACACGAGACCTGGACTTGTAATTCTCCACATTTACAGACCAAACACTGCTGCAAGATCACTGAGTTTGTGTGTGAAAGGGTGAAAACGACTGATTTACAGAGACAAATAGTCACTTTTATGGTAACTCTTAAGTTTCACTAACATGTTTTCTAATGTGTCCCCTTTCCTGTCAAAGTGGACGCAACAAAACATGTTTTTGAAATGAAACATGTGCGCTTCCACATGAGCATCTTGGCTCTGTATCCAAAGTAATCAGTGTTCATAATACACCGTGATGTTTCCTTGTTTTAAAGGTTGTTGCATTGAATAATCATCATATGTATTATGTTGAATAAATGAAATACATTTGAAATACATTTGCAGAATGTTCTACAGTTGTCATTTTTCATATTCTGCTAAAATTAACTATATTTAAAGCTAAATAACCTTTTTCCATCTTTATATTTTTTTCAGAGTAAAGGGGAACTTTTAAGCTTACAGAAATATTAAAAATAATAGAAGTATATTATATTAAGATTATTTTCCATTGGCCTGTACTTGACAGTGTAATCAGGAGGCACATTTTCTCTTCTGCAGTTGTTTGCTTAAGCTACAGCCACACTGCGACGTTTTAGTTTTAGAAAAACTACCTGAGTTATTTTTCCAAAGGTCTTAATTTCTGCAAAAGTTGTGTTTTTCGATCTAAAATGTGTGGGTAATGTAGACATAAGCAGGCGTATCAGAGCATAATTAATGTTTAAAAAAAAAAAAAAAAAAACATGAGTTGTATAAATATAGCCTTAGTTTCAGAATGTACCACTTATAAGAAACGTATTTTATTAGAGCAACGATGAGGAGACGTTGAAACTGAAAAAGTGTGAAGAGCAACTTTTACTCACAGCTGACCCTGGATTTTATTTCATAAGATGAAATCAGGAAGTTAACAGGCAACTACGCCATGGCTTCCAAAGATCTCAGGTTCTCTAAACCTGTAGTGTGGACGGCAGGTGTAACCCTACCAGATGTAATGAGTTTTAAAGAGATAACATGACTAGGTCTTTTATCTTCTGCCTCTCAGAAACACTAAAATCCGTCTGTCTGAAAATAAATTCACAATTCCAACTAGATGTGAACTTGTGTTTTCATGCTAAAAGCCCACACATGCCTGCTGCCCTTCTGGTTGAGCCTCTATCAATGAAGAACAATCTTATTACGTCAATTAGGATCTCACATGTTTTCAAAATATAAAAAAAAAAAAAAAACAGTACAACCAGAGATTAGACAGTCATGAGAGACGTCCTCTTCAGAAGCCCATTCAGAGCTTATCTCTATGTTTAAACATGTAATTATGCTTCATGGAGGAGGATGAAGCACATCAGACGAGGATTTACAAGGGGCTCTTTGTCTTTCTCATGTGTAGAGATAACACAGAACAGCACAGAACTTTCCCTGTATGACCTTCTTCTGCTCAAGTTTTCCAGAAGCACGACGTTTGTTTCAGAAAACGCCTTCAGTTAGCAGGACCTCGATGGTGTTTCCACCTCTGCTACGCTAGGTGGCGATATGGCCCCTTTCAGCTTTGCGTTTTCTGGTTTATGAATGATGTCACCGATGACAAACCACTTTGACCGCCATCTCGCCGTTAGCATGTCGAGTGCCATTCTGTGTCTTTCTAGTTCTCTGGAAACACGGCATTGTTTCAAAGAAATGTCTTCAAACGCACAAAACCTCCCAAAATGCTGTAGTACATACGCCTGGCCTGTATGTGGCGCTGTGATGCTGCCACAAAAAATTCGTAGAGCACGCTCAAAACTCTTGCACACTGTGTACAAACCAACCAAGAGGTGGCGCTATGACTGTTTCCCCCAAAATTGTGTATTGGTTGCATACATAAAAACAGAGGGCATTAGTGATGAGACAACATACTATGTTATCACTCTTCGTGATACAAAACTGTAAAAAAATAAGTTAACCATGATAAATTTCTATTATCATAATGGAGAAAAACATCATAATGGACAAACACATGTGAGTGACTTACCCACTCACCAACAGACAGTCCTTGTGATTTATTTTTTTGGTGTGCTTATTTCATCAAGACTTATTAACTTATCTTATTAAATTTATTATTTTTCACAAATAAAATAGGTATCCTATAGGTCTCCATGGGTGCAGACAAAAGGCTACGCCTGTTTAAGAACCACTGTCATTGCAATAATATTGTTAATTGCAATTTTTTTGGTCAGAATAAGCGTGCAATTTATATATCGTCCCATGCCTAGATGGCGTTTGGATTTTTTTCAGTCTGGGGCCCATTTTCCAAAAAATGGGGCTCGTTTTATGGCTCCCAAAATGCTGCTTCTGCATGGTTAATAAGCTAATATGATACAAAACATTAGCGCATTCTCCTAAACCTGTTCTCTTGTTGCACTTAACCGCCAAAAAAACAACACAGGAACCAGATGGCAGCATTTCAGTGCTGGAAAAAGTGCAAGAAGCACAGATTTACTGTCAACAGACCAGAATTCTGCAGACCCTCCAAGACTTTTATCGCCGATATTTGTTGAAGTCATGTGCAGCACTGAACAGAATGAGCCAAATTGATCCTGGAGGGTAAACTGAGTAGATAACAGCAGTATCTGTGTCAGTGGGTCTCTCCGTTACTAACTCGGTGTAAAAAGGACGGCGTTCATGCTTTAAATGGTTAGGAATTCCCATCTGAGCCACTAGTACAGGAAGTCATACAGTTATGACACTCTGGGTAAATGCTTTGACTAAGTGGCATAACTTATTACGAGCGTGGCCAAATGGGCTTGTTATCCGGCGTCGTCGAGTTATCAAACACACAGGCGCTGAAATGGAGCGTGCAGTGTTCCTGCTGTGCAGACAGAGACACGAGCAGAGCCTTACATAAGGAAAAGATATCAAAGAGACAACAGACTCAGACAGTGGCCACCCCGACGGCACAAAGACAAAAGAGATGCACTTCAAATGAGCAACGGGGGCTGGGAAGGAATGTGTTTTCATTCTCGTCTGCCACATAATTAGAGATCAGCATGAGTATTTGATTATTGGCTTGATAAGAAGTTGATAAGACTGTTTGTAATAGCTTAAAAATATACAAATGATGGCATTCGTAAAAACAAATCTATAGTCGAGTGAAACGATTCAGTTTGATTATAGCCAAGATAAGCTATAAGCTATAAGCTATATATTATAGCTAAAATGTTCTCCTGTGCCCTTCAAAGGCATCAAAGTACCATTTTAATTGGTTGCAGGAGTTTGCACTGTAGCGTCTACGCTGTTCCTCCACAGTTCATACTAAACAAAGGCGAGTTGTTAGTGGAAACATAAAAAAAAAAGAAACATCATATCCTCAGGACGATTTTCATTTCTCAAGTAAAAACAACACTCTACACAACAGATGAAACAGCTCAAGTAGGGAAGGAACAAACTAGAAAGAACATTTCCCATGAATGTGGAAGACTGCCGAGGAGTGCTGCTTTCAAAAGGTCAGCACTTTGACACAGCAGCAGCAGCCCTTGATTGACCACACCTCTGAGCTGCAACTGTGCCTGACTGCAAACACTGATATACTCTCCTGAACTTAACAGACCTTTGCTGCAGTACTTTAAGACAGAATCCAGTTAAAATCCGTGTTAAATAGCTTTATATTTTGAGGGTTAGGGTTGGTGTTTGCTCATCGTCTCTCAGTCTCTGATGGTGAAACTAGGAGATTTTTCCAGGATTCATACGCAGGATGGACATGAGTATTTGGTTATTCACTTGATTATAAGATTGTAAGTGCATTAATATAAGCAAATCTCTCTACTCCAATTACGAGATTGGTGCATCTATGCTCTATCCACACGGAAAAGGAACTTAACATATTTTCTTTGTCTTGACAATGTTTTCTACAAACACAGATTTGTTTGAGGATTTTTTTTTGATTTTTCAGCTTCTTAAAACTTGAATATTTTCCGGTTTCCTTGCTCCAAATAATAATCAATTGAATCATTTCGGTTCACAAGACATTTGTGAACATCACCATTTGCAGAGCACATCTCGTGAGATGCTCCCGTTACGTCAACACGCTGTGAACCCTGTGTTACATTCATTAGCTCTCATGTGCTGGAGTTTGGAGTATTCAACAAATAATACCATTGAATATTCACATATCAAAAAATGTCCTTCTCTTATCCACACAACAGCCAGTCTATTACCCTTTTGAATTTCTGCTGCTGTAACGAGTGAATTTCCCCAGCAGGTGATCAATAAAACTCATCTCATCTTTTCAGCTCAAGAGATTCTTTTCATAGAAAAGCTGCACTGCTTCTGGGGTGACAACTTCTTAACTGTCAAATTATTGAATAAAACCTGCGGTACAAGGCAATAACAGGTTTTATGAAACCATGAGAACATAACTCTTCACTGATATTAAGGAAACTATTTGCCACTGTGCTTTTGAAGTCATAATTATGATGCAGAGCAGGAAGGAAAAGTTAATTCCCTGTGTGTGTGTTACACGCCGGTGTTTGTCTTGGCATGGCAGTGAGTCAAAACTGGCTCGAATAACAAACAAACCCAAGTCGCCTACATCATCACCGATCTCCAGACAGCTGTTTGTGATGAGTGGAGTAAATAAAAAGGGAAAGGAATCACAAGGCTGAAGGTGCTTGTTGTTGTTGTTTCCGACAGAAACATTTTTCTATTGCACTCCCAGCTCTAAGCAAAAGACAAAGTCTAATCCTGGACTAAATGTTGTCGAGATGCAAAGCAGCTCGTTTCCATCCCAGCTAATCGTCCTCAGAACCAACAGCATCAAATGGTGCCTTATTCCGGCTACAGCTGGTGTATTAGCAGTCGTGATGGAGGGAAACAAACTGGTCTTCATTCTGCTCCCGAAAAAAAAAAAAGCCTCTTTGTTGTAGGGGCCATTCACATGCAGTGGGTATGCATTATTTTCACCAGAGACGTGTTTCAGAACCATGCAGTCATGGACAACTGAGAGTCATGGTGTTGCAATGTTTGCTTAATTCTCTGGGCGTGTCCACGTCACACCAGGACTGCATTTCAGCGCGTGTTTTGATACTCAGGCCAGTGAAGTAAGTTAAAATAGCCCTTGTTTGTTCTGAAATAGATTTTAAATAGGATGGTTGCAGTTAAGGAATTGTCACCCCTGCTCAAACACGTACCACTATCAGCAGAAATCTACCCTGTACTGACACACGTCTTTTTTCTTTTTTCCTCCCTCCATCCTCTCGCTTTAATATCTACCACTTCAGGCCTCATTCATGGGGAAACTTCCCTTTACGATCTTTTTCCTTGTCATTCCTTGTCAAAAAGTTTTCCGTAATATATTTCAAGGCTTTTCTATTACCAGTGGTCTGTTCAATCTCACTCTCAATGACTCTTCTTGACTAAAAAATGTTTAAGTTTATTTATTTAGTCCATTCAAAGAGCTTTCAAATTACTTTCAAATGCCAAAAATAAAGACGTTGAAAACGTGGTCGAAAGACTTTTTGTAACCACGGCTTCAGTTCCTAAACATCATGCCTCAAGTAGAGTTAGGGCGGTCCTAACCTGCACAACAGGTTTCCATAATATCAAAACAAATGCTTCATCACCTCAACTTACTATTAAATTTAATTTGAAATATATCTTTAGTTAATTTTCTTTAACCGCTGCGACAAATGCCATCATCCACAAAAAAAAAGCCCCCGCAACAACTCTAAAGGCTGTAGTACATATGCCAGGCCTGTATGTGGCACTGTAACTACATGTCACTGTGCATTCAAACTTTACTTCTTGTGCTTTATTCGAGTAAGTATACAATCACAGAAACAGAGACAGAATGAAGAAAGACAGGGTGACAAAACCAGAAAATAAAATATGTTATTATAGAGCTAACAGACCAAAACACAAGACATAAATATAAAGGCGACATAAAAGAGCAAGAGAGAGGCGGGACAATGATGTCATCATTTCCAAAAGTACGCAAATGTATCTTAGGTTAGCCATTGTCAGCAGTCGATTACCGAGCTCTACATGGAATGTCAGGGCTCCAGACTGCGGCCAAATGGTCACGTCTTGCGAAATCTTACGTCTGCTCACGCATGAGCGACCAGTAAATCCCCAACAGCTCCGTCAACATGGCCGGACCGCTCGAGACAGGGATCTCTCGTGGTAATTGTAGGTACGACCTGTACCTACAACACATGAAACAGATGTTTCACTGACGGACCGGAGAACAAGAAGACACTGGATTTGTACGAGTGTCGGTGATGTAGTTAATAAAATACAATGTGGTGTCAACACAGGAGCTTTTATTCTGGAAAAGAAAATGGATGCTTAATGCCGTATCGGTATTTGACTTTGTCTCTAATTTGTCAACCCATGGTGAATTATGCTGAATTTGAGCATTGTGTTCCGTCATATGGCAAAAATAGAACACTCGGGTATTTTCAGCTGGAGTAACGGACTGACGGGACAAAGATGGAGCCTGTGCACAACGCAAACTAAGTCGGTGGAAGCTGATACATTGACTAAAGTGGGTGCATATCATTAACAATGACGTGGGTAATTCCATGAGCTTCATATTCTACTGCCAATAGACGCAACATGCAGAGAAAAGGAAATTTGCAGATAATGCAGGCACTGATTATTTGTTAATATTGTACTGTAATGACAGTGATGGTGCAGTCTGTATACTTTATGTATCTTGTGTTTATGTTGCCTCTTCAAAAGTGCACAATAAAATGTGACACTGTGAATTTAAAACAGTAGCCCTTGTCATTTCTGCATTTATTATCAAATTATTTATCAGTAATACAGTGAAAATGAGAGGAAAAATTGTGAGACGCCTCGTTAGTTGAGGGGAGAGCGTGTAGCCATCACTGCTAAGTGGGTTACAAAGAGTGTTGCTAACAGAGGCTAACAGAGACCGTGTTAAACAAACAGGCGCATGTCCAGTGGATCAACATTTGTCGAGCTGAAGAGAAAACCACCAGAGAAACAGGAAGTGGCACGTCGTCATGCATATTTTGCGACGGCGTCGTTCAAACCGCAGCGCTTTTTTACGGTTAGCACGACATATTTGAACCTCAAACTCCAGACAATTGTGACAAACCTCCAATTATGAATACTGTTTTCATTATCAGTCAATTTGTTCAACAAAAACTGTAGGGCTGCAGCTATCAAATATTTTGGTAATCGAGTATTCTATTGAATATTCTATCGATTCATCGAGTAATCGGATAAAACGTACTTTTATCCTATTCCTCCTTTTACTTTCGCTTTGCTGCGTTTGCTCGTTTTCGCTGTATTCACTGTTTTCGGTCCCGGCGTCTGCCATTCCGTACCGCTAAACTGTCCACACACGTTCCCCAAAGCCCACTCCGTCTTCTTCCGCTTTGTAGGGGACGCGTAGCCTGTGACGCAAGCACGTTGTATCACACTAAAAAGAATCCGTGCGAAACGTGAGCTTTAAATTTAAGCTCAGGGGCTTCGAGGCAGAGAAAATTCCTCGATCATTTTTTGAAATCGAGTTACTCGAGGAATCAAAACTGTAAGTTTTCAGGTCCAGCAATGTTATGCTTTATTGATTTTCTTCATCATGTCCTAGAAAAACCTTTTGTGGTAAGGACTATTGATCAGACAAAACAATTCTCATAGAGAGGCCACCTTTGACTCTGAGAATCTATACTTGGGAATTTTTATGATGTTGTGATGATTGATAGAGATTTATGACCCTTAATTTGACACAAGCTGTGATTATCAAAAACACCTTAGTGTGATCTCCCACTGACACTCCGGGCCAGTTTTCTTCTTTTCTCCACACTGTGACAGAGTGTTCTGATAAAAAATGGATTTGGATCGATAAATCTCCTGCTGCTGCGCTGAATCAGAACTCCTGACGTCTCATCTCTTCATCAATGTCACCACAAAATTCACATAACAGATTGAATGATTAAGCATAGAGACTTTTTGCCGCTTTGCTCATTTATCTCCAGGCTTAATATTCGGTTGCATAAAAGCATTAATAATTTCTTCTGAGGATAGCAGAGACACCTTTTCTAAATTCAACATGCCGCTGAAAAATTCTGCTGGTGTAACAACCTGGAAACATGTGCAGACATGAAGGCTTGAAGAAGGTGATACAGGGGAGGAGGCAGGCAGCGCGCCAGTCCCAGACATCTGCTGCTAGAATAATCTTTTTGTCAATAAACCTTGTCTGAGATCTTGTTTGTGCACCACAGCAAAAATAACAACATTCTGTGAGGGCTTTTTTTTTTTTTTTTTTTTTTTTTAAATTTAAAATAAAACTGTGACTCTCTTTTGAAATCACAACATAACCTTTGTGCACATATACAGTAGTTCAATCCAAGCTTTAATCTCCGGTATCTCATCCCTCCTGCGCTCCATGTTCAAAATAATCTACATTAAAGCAAAGTGTGGACATAAACAGCTTTTATCATTTTTATAGAGGCCATAACTTCATGGTTTAATCTTGAATATTACTCTGAAATGTCATAAATAAAGCCATTATACTGCAGTGCAAAGTGTGGTGTTTTTACTTTTTTTTGCCTGCTCAGAGTGGAATTATGCAAGAGCTGAAGTAGTTTCAAGTTTATTTATGAGACCATAGCTATGGCTGCATCTAAAAACATATATTTATATATAAGCCACAGCATTAAAGCCGGTCACATGGTGATGATAAAGCTGGGGCTGATCTGTGAAAGTGAAACCTGACACTGACTCTCTGTCCATCAACCCCTTGACATCTCTTTGATATAAACCACACGCCACTGAAAGAGAATGATCCTCAGGTCAACGTGGAGCTCTTCTGAAGCTGTTGACCTCCTGACCCCCAGGATAACACCACCACAGACTCTTTTGGGGTTGGGGTGATGGAAGGTGGGTCCTGGACACCACCAGCTGAACCAGTGAGATCAGCTGTGGTCACAGTGGTGGAATTAGGTGGCTTTTATTAATTAATGATCTACAATCTGCTGCTTATTTGCTACAAACAGCACCTCACAATTCAAGAATGCAAACTAGTACATTTGACCTACTGTAGCCTATATGAACCAAATATAAAAAGACAAACAAAACGCACAAACCTTTATTTGAGAAGCTAAAATGAGCTAAAATTTGAGATTTTTCCTAACCAATCCATTGAGTTTGCAAACAAAGAAGCATGAATGTATATTTTTATACTGAGTTCTGTTCAACTGAGTGGAATGGTTCAATTTGATACAGTACAGTACGTATTGTTTGGTATTTCCATTAGGAACAGAGCTGCAAAAATTCCCCATTAATTCCCATGCAAAGTTTACAATTTGGAATATTTCCAAAATTCAGAAACTAAAGTTCCCAAAGAGAGGATAAAATTGCGAGCCAGTGTGTTTTGTTCAAATGTGTGGTTTTGGACAAGTGGAAAGCAAAGTGACACATCAGCTAATAGTTAATTCTTATCTCAGGGATGTGAAGGCAAGGTTGCTACTGAACAACGTAGCACAATTATTCATCTATTGACAGATTTTATTTAGACTAAAAAAAAGGTTGGGAAACAGAAAACAGTGTACAGCTTCATAAACCGTTCAGTTTGCTAAATTTCATGAAGTACCAGCCCAAAACCAAAACATATTTAATCTAAAATGAGAAAAAAGTTGCGCTCATTGCTGGAACCAATAAATATTTTGTATTTTTTCCATAACAATTGACTTAAAACTAAAGTTGAGTCTCAAATGGGTTTGAACAGATTTTAAAATGACAGCTTTAGTCCTGAGAAGACAAATTATCATCTGGAATTTGGGTTAATACATGACAGCATTACAGCTCAAACAATTTTTATACTTAATGAGTCTTGACAGAAAACTTCTTTATCCATTTTTATAGACGAGAAATAGAGACACTGAAAAGCATCATGAAGTCTGCTGTGGAGATGAGGCTAACTTCAACGAGGAAGTCGCCACGAGGCGTTATGTGGCTTTGTTGGTTAACCGGCTTGTTCCTCTCTTGCTTTTCCAGTTTGAACCACAAACTGTACGATTCAGGCTGCAGGTGGAGACGTCGCGAGACCCAGGGACAGTTATTACCCATTTACAGTAGAAGAACGTAGCATGCAGGTAATTATTTCCTCGTTTGGCCAACTGATGCTCATTTACAAAGGCTTTCAGGGCTTGTTAAAATGACTGTGCTGCTAAATAGTGTTGTCACTTTGTGCCTCGCTGTGTCGCAGACTTTCAGGAGACCTTCCTCAACCCCTGACCATGTTTTATCAAACGGCTGACAGGCCACTAAATAAAAGGTGACCCGTCTTATTGTCTGTTTGGTTCTCCAGAGAGCACAGCCAATCAGCAGGAGAGGAGAAGAGACAAGAAAACTAGAGTTTCCACAGTGTACTGATGAAACTTTAATCTCTTCTGTCGGGTCTACAATGTCTCTCTTTCTCAAGCCTAATTTTTGCAGCAAGAAGAAGCTAAGTGCAATTTGGCTGGTTAGTAGAACCATCAGCTCTTCTCCAAGGAAGGAGCAAACGAGGAACGTAAGACAGAGAATGTTTTGCGCTCAAGTTTTGCGTTCTTTTTTTTTCAAATTCTTATGTGTTGTGACCCATTAAATAAAATGGGGGGAAAAACAATCACTGGTAAAGCTTAAACACATCAGACAAGTAAATGTGCTCAGTTTAACACTTAACTATAATGATTTGATGTTTTAGACTTTTCTAGATCTTTATGGATATTAGTTTCATTAAAACAAGACATTTGTAGAACTATGGTGTGTATCTTTTTATATTTTTGGACATCTTATAGGCGAAAATCAATCACAAAATCATTTGCCGCAATTTAAGACACGTTTCAAATTTGTTTCCCCCCCAAGTCATAAGGATAAACTGAGACATTAAAAGTCACGCTGATGTTCACAGCCAAAGAAATTTGAGTTTGGGGGATTTTGGTTTGGCAGTTTGATCACAAAGTTCCAGGAGGGGAAGGAAATAATGGATCAATGTAAATACATGATACATATAGATATACTGTATATATATAGCACTGGTTCAAAAAAGGTATTAAACATCGATACATCTTTGCTCTATATAGGGAAGAAAACATTAAAACTGAATAATTTGTCGAGGATGTTGATCAACATTTTACTGACATTTTATGAACCAAACAACTAATTGTTGCTCAAGAAAATGATCAACAGATTGATCGATTTCAAATTATCATTATCATTTTAATAAGACGTTTGGAAAATGTGACCGCCCTCGTAGTTCGACATAAATCAGCTCCACATTTACTGCCATGTTAGCACTTAAAACCACAACAAGAAGTCACCGTGTGCAACTTGTACTGTTGGGTACTAATTTTAGAAAACCATTCAGCAGCAAGAGAACACCTCTGACATGTCCAGCATGCAGGAGGGTAGAAGAGGAACCACACCGGAGCTGCAGCTTCCAGCATCCATGCACTCAATCTGCACCAGTGTCTTCCTGTCTTCATTAAAGTGCCTGGACTAACAAGAGAGGGCGGAAGCTGCACAGCCCATTTATTATCCTGCCACTGCACCACGTTACAAATCACCAAGAAAATGTCAGCTAATGTTCATGATCATATCATCAAGGTGGAACGCAAACCCCCCCCGTTCTTCCCCGTATGAGCAAACCGACGAGAGTGTAAAGCAGACACGACATCTAACATAAGACAGATGAGAGAGTGGGCAGCTCAGCTGTCTGTCTGTCTGTCTGTCTGTCTGTCTGTCTGTCACTGGACGTTTTTTTTAGTTGAAGCATTTCATTTCACAAAACCTGTTGACAACTAGTTTTCCAAGACATTGACACAAAACAGAAGCAGAAGAGAAGGTGTGAATGTTATCAGGAGTGTGAGCAGCGCCACCTGTCAGAGAGAGGCATATATATATATATATATATATATATGTATCATACATGTTCAGGTAGGATTGGTAGTGTAGGCGTTTTTGTTTTTCCCAAGAAAATCAGTTTCCTCTTTAACTTATTCTGCCTCGTTTATATGCTTGTTTTCGAGGCTTGGCTCCAAGGGAAAATGTTGTTCAGATCCCACAAGGGGAAAATAAAAACAAAACAAATGCAAAACTTATTTTGAATAATTTCTTTGCCATTTGTTGTTTGTAAATTAAGTTTGGTGTGAAACACAATGGAGCCATGTCGCACTCGCTGACAGCACAAACACAGTGAAACCATTTCTTAAAACATACATTAAACAAGGACATAAGTAGGGCTGAAAAATCTAACACAGAACCAGATGAACATCCACACATCACATTTCAGACGGTTGTGCTTGTTTGTGTCCTAAAATTTGTTTGGGCTGGATGAAGTACAAGCTGAACTAGAACAGTTTCATGCATGTTAAGGCTGTATATTTTAAACTAGAGCAGGTTTTTAAGGTCTGAGACTGGATTACTACTTTTGACAGTACAGCAGATTTGCACTGTGTGGTCATATTATATTAAAAATGACTTTGGTAATGAAACTACTTTGCAGTATTAGTTCTGTAAAAGTTTTTTTCTAACCGAGCAAGATTGGTAAGGAAAATGAAATATCAAATAGGAAAATCAAATCAAATTGCCACCAGACAGACTTGAATTAAAACGATTCCAAACTAAATTCAAGTACTGACACAAAAAAGGACAGTACAATCAAGAATTGTGCAAATTGGATCTGTTCAACTCTGGAGACCCTGTATCTCCGTCCAGAAGGAGAATAAATTAATCCAGAGGTCAATGACGACAACTGGACAGGACGGACTGAGCCTGCAAAATGTGTGTGTCGTAGATTTGATTTGAGTGAGAGCTGCTCTACGCCAATTACTTTGCTGCCTTCCATAACTATTTTGAATGGACAGTTTTAGTTTTCTAGAGAGAAGTTACTACAAAAAAAAACTGATTAAACAGAAGTGACTCACTAAGAGTTCTGTAAAATAAAACCATCAAGGAATTCAATCTGTGCAAAAAAATACAGTCTCTGCAGGTGCTTTTTATAGATTTTTGATCAGCAACAGTCTTGTTACCATTTTCTTCAGTGAAGGATTTGTGTGACGTGTACCTCCTGGAATAAATACGAGCTCAAATAGAATGAATGTTCCTGTCTCGTGCTTTTAAGTCATGTCTCTGAGAACATCAATACACTCTGTTCCAGCCTGGTGATCTTAAAACTGCTTTGATTAGTATTTAGTTGATTTTTCACTGATAATTGTTGCTTAAAAACATCAGGAGAGCCTGTAAATATTGCAGAAGTTCACTGTATAACAGTATAGGGCTGCAACAATTAATGGATTAGCAATCAATGACCAAACTGAATATCGCTGGTTTGTAAGCAAAAGTGAGGACGTAGGTTTGGGAAAGAACCAGGCGGCATTTTTCATAATTTTCTGACATTTAATGGCTCAAATAATGTATTACTTAGTCAAGAAAATTCAACCAAGTAATCAATAATGAAATCATAGATGCAGCCCTAGATAGTCTTATAATGGAACTGAAAAAATGAAAAACTCTATTTTCCTGATAATTTTTACTCAATTCGTTTTTATAATAATAAAAAAATAACACTTTATTGTGACATTTTATGTCGATAAATGGAGTACATTAAGAATGCGTGATGTGGAGGAGAAAGTGAGCCAAGAATGTGAACGGCCTCTCTGAGCTGTGAATTGATTTGTCGTCGGCTGTTCAGCAGCTTGTTTAACACGTAGCCCGAGACAATTTCCTGTCCAAGGAAACAACTAAATCTAACACTTAAGTTCACACTAAGGTTTTTTTTTTCCATTTTGAAGCAGTCTTGTTCTTCAAAAGAGCATAACCTGTTCTCCTGGAACAATAGACACAGATAGAGACAGCGTGTATTGGGGTAACAGGTCAAAACAAATCTCCACTGCACAAGAAATATCCTTGTAACACACTCATAGATGTTTTTTGACTTGCAGGTCAGAGGTCAGTAGTCCAGGTAATTCTGGTTTGCCCTGCACAGGCAGCAGAAACCTGACATGAAAGCCGATGCGTGGAGAGCATGTGCAGTGTTATGCAACAGCCATATCATGTGGGATCTCCAAGTGCACGAAAAGCAACATTCACATGGCCACTAACCATCATTCAGACCAGCAGGGTCCTTCAATGGATCCGAGTAAGAAGACGCCCATTTTACTGAACTGCAGTAGGTGATTTCCTGATATTACTAGTGTCTGTCTGAGGCTCTACAGATGTGTTTTTCTGGTGTGAAGCTGAGAAAAACAAAACCTTTAAGAGTAAGACAAAGCTTGAGTTTTTAAGCTTGAGGGAGGTGGAAAAGTTGGTGTATCAATAAAAAGCTGCAGTGACTTAATCGTCCCTCCTGCTTACACATTTTCCTGTACTGGAAAAATAGCTGAAGCTGCAAAAACAACAGGCAAATGGAGGAATGTGTGGACTGATGAGAAAACCGCAATATCCATCTATGAATGCAAAGAACGTCTGTTTGTGTGTCTGTTAATAACTTTGTCGGACATAATTTTAACTTGCTTACATTAAAAATTAACACAGTATATAAAAACAGGCACATACTGAATGGTTACTGCACTCGTTCATCACATTAATGCAAGAAGGAAATACTACCATAATAATTAATTGAAGCTGCAACAAAACACAATAATGAACCAAAAGCTATTAGCTCTTTATTTAGATCATCAGGTTGGACCTTTTATGCTGCATACAAAGTTTCCCAAGCTTGGCCCCCAACCGAATATTTTTTTTAACTAAGAAACTTGGAACCTCATGTTCCCAGAGTTCAATATGCACAGTAGGCAAAATATCATTATCAGTAGATATTGGCTTTACAACATATTATCGGATATCAGCAAACACACCAAGATCTGCCAATATGACTAATGACTACAACAGTGGGTTAAACAGGCCGCTTCCTCCTTGATTTCAAATCTGGTGCCCTCTACAACTATTATTTAATTTACTTTTATTTATTTTGCTCATATCTGCAGTTGGGTGAAGGGAAAGCATACATAAAAATCGGTACTGGTATTGATTATCAGCCCAAGCACTCCTAATATCTATAACAATAGCTAGCAAGATATATTTGGGCTTCTGGATTTTCAACCAGAACGCAGTGAACTTGGGGGTAAACATCACTACCAGTTCCAATTTCCCAGTTCCGATGTAAACGGGACGCAGCATTAATTCTTCAGTTGTGACAGATTTTGCACCACCTTCTGCTTTTCTTGATGAACTAACTCACAGCTAAAACATGAGCACAACAACTGAGGCTACTGAAGCTCACACATGCAGGGAAAAACACTTGCTAGTTGTGTGTGTGTGTGTGTGAACTGCAGGACGACACATTTCATGTAACAACAAAACTGTTAGTCAGTTTATGAAGGTTCAAAATTCCCCAGTTAACTTTCACAGCCGTCTGCCAACATGCAAATGATGGGAGAATCCTTGGACGGCTTTAATGTCAGAATACGGTACCTGCCAGAGCTTAAACTCTATATCAAAATGATTCATCGTATTTGTTTTCCGTGCAACAAATGTCAGCATGAATGACTGTGTACGCTGAATCAATCCAAACACAGGTTTTGTGATCAAAAGAGGCATTAAAGTGCAGGTTGTAACCACTGTTGCCGTGTTTAGATAGAGGGCAACATTCCAATAATAACAACTCAGTCTGAATAAGACACTGCTGTGTTAAGCTTACCCTCAATAAGAACACATTCAATAAGCCAGCCAGTGTTTCAAGACCGATTCTTTGCAAAGGAGATGCACACGACTATGCCAACGCCGACACTTTACAATTCCAAATAACTAAAACTGTCCACTTAATTCACTCAAAAACCTTTTTGTGTTCCGTTCCCTCAACACTGATGTCTGCAGGGGTTGAGAGGACGCTTTAAAGCAACACAATGTAGGAATTCAACCTTCAAACGATACCTCCCTGATGTGAATATTGTCCTGTTTCATTGCTATGTATAACAAAGGAATCATTAAAACTGAGTGTTTTTGGTTCATCGACACTTGATATCGTCACCATTTTGAGGATTGTGAAATCATGATCACCATTTTCTGACTTTTTTTTTTGGACCAAATAAAGGAAATGACAGATTAATCTGTCCCTGCCCAAATCTATGCCATTGATTTTTGGCCAAAACAAGTATTGAGCTGGCCAATCCTTAACTTTATCTTATGTTTTGTCTTATTTTTAAAGATTAATTTGCCTTGTTCGATCCTATGCTTATGTGAAACCCCTTTGGCTAAATTCCTTTTGTGTTTAAAGTGCTCTACCAGTTTATGTTACTTTGACTTATGGGTCCTACACATGATAACATGTTAAGATGAATTTCGCTTTTATACCATATCTCTTTTTTTTAAATCCACATGGAGCTGGAGGTTTAGAAGCAGTGAAACACTATTTTGTGAAAACAGGCCCAAGTGGTAAAATCTCAATAGGGCACTCTTCAACTAATACGCTACTTTGGGAAAACAATGATGTCACATTCTCACCTGTCTCTTGCACTTGTATTCACATCTATAACTTATCTTCGTCAGTGTCATCTTCCTGCTCTAGTGGTTGCAAATTGTTTGGTCTATTCACTTTATGATAACTTTTATTTTCTTTCCTAAGTCGCCCTGGCATGGATCATACATAATTTTATGACACCCCCCATAAACACCCATGCTTTGTTGTTGTAAAAACTCACTGCTGACACCCCCCCTCCCCCCTCTTTTGCCCATGTGCATTTGTTTTCAACAGAGACAGCAAACACAAGCCAGGGAGCCACATCCATGCCGATCAGGCTCCGTTTTTCCAACTCTCAAAGCCGGTCCAATGTTTACTCGTGTGCGGCCCCTCGCTCGATGTTTTCCTCTACTTCTTTTTCCGATTCATGCAATTCATGATTCTCGTGAGACAAGATTCTCCAGACTGGAGACAGCCCCCCACAACGGTAGCTCAGTCGTAGAGGTTGTGGGTTCAATTCCCAGCTCTGGTAGTCTACATGCCGATGTCTGCCTGTGTGTAGCATCTGAAAGTGCTGTTCCCATGATCGGACAGCGCTTTACCCCATGTATTTACATGTGGTATTAACACATGTGCCCGGTGTCCACATGGAGGTCTGGTCGCTATCCGATCACAGACGTCCAGCGGCAAAATACAGCGTCACGTATGCACTCCTCTTTGCTTTTTGAAGCAGGGGAAGAAGTCGTACTCTGAGCCACGAATTTCCCCTCACGTAGTAGTAGCCGTGGACGGAGGGGAGACGAAACAGAGACGAAACGGAGACTTGCTGCCCATTACACTTCTGTTCAACGCGGTCGCAATGCGTCTCTGACCGCCTCCCGAAGTGGTTTGGCAGATCCGATAACAATCCGTCCTTGTGTGTATTTGCACCAGTACTTACAAGTGGCCAGGTGTAAAAGGGGGCTAATGTTTGAGTGAATGGGTGAAGGACAAAACTGAGGGGTAAAGCAGCTTTGATGGATCATCAAGACTCAGACGCTGTTAAATTTGTGTACAAATCCTGCATAGTACCTCATCAATGAAAACTTTTTAAGAAAACAATGAGGAAAAACTGGAGTTTTCAATGTGGATAAGGCCTTATTGATGATATTTCAGCTGAATATCTGCCCCCCCCCCCCTCCCCTCCCCTCCCTTAACAAACTGCAGACTTGTTGGCTGCTCTCTACATTCATGCCTCCCCCTCCTCACCTCCTCTACAATGTCACACAGTACAGTCTGGACGTGGGTCCACATCCAGCCAGAGGAAAAGGGGGGGAAAAAACAAAACAATGCACCAACTTTGTGTCTTGATTTAACCCAAACCTCATGTGGATCACTCTCACACACACACACACGTAGAGAACTTTGCACTGCAGGAGGTGGGGGTTAGCTTAATCTAATGGTGGACCATGAGCTCTCTCACACACAAACACACAAAAACCAAGAACATTCCAGCTCATAGGGAAAGAAGCAGTGAAGCGTCAGCAGGAACAACAGCATTTAAACATGACGAGACAGGGGCGCGTGCACACACACACACACAGAGAGAGAGAGAGCGAGAGAAGGTCCGGTGAGGCTAACCGGTTAGCTCTCTCACCCCAGAAACAGCCCCCATCCCCGGTGAGCGGGTCTGCAGCTGCGGGGCTCAAACCACCACCGTTACACACAGACAACACGTTACAAACAACACGAACAAGAGAAAAGAAATGCGAGGAGGAGGTGGTGTGGACGAGGAGGAGGAGGAGGAGGAGAAAGAGGAGGTGGTGGTGGAGGAGGAGGGGGGCACCACCGGACACGAACCGGGACCGTGAACCAGCCACGGAGCCGCCGCGCGCGAAGACATGCGGGGGAGAGGTGGACTCGGGCGGACTCACCTGTTCTGGAGCAGCACGGTCCGCTGGATATTCGGGTTCGAATCCGAGTTAAATCCACTATCAGTAAAACAAAGAGGCGAAAATGACCGAGCGGCCGCGGAACAGGCCGAAACAGCACTCCCGGAGCAGCGCGGCGCATGCGCAGTGGAGAGGGGGAGGAGAGCGCGAGGGAGGGAGGAGAGAGGAAGGGAGGTGAACGAGTGCAACAAATATTTAACATCGATCCACAACAGAGTGTGTTTTTCATTATTAATAAGGAGGAAATGAAGGGATCGATCGATGTTGTTGTTTTTAATGCGTGTGTGCGCGTGTGATATCATCATTTAGCAAATGTAACTGTTGTTTTAAAACATTGATCTTCATCAGTATGGTGATTGTCACGCTTTATTTGCTCTGCAGGTGTCAATAATAATATAATTAAATCCTTGTCTTTGTTTTACTGTTCTGTATGATATAATATTGTAGTCAACACTTTTTTTATATTACTAGACTTCCATTTTATATTTTATATTGTGCAAAATATAAAGATAAACAAAATAGTAGTTAGAGAGGAAACAGCCAGTTCAGCCTACTTAAACTTCTTGTGTTCAATATCCGATAAAACATTCTAAAGCCAATATTGTCCAAAAAAGATTTTATGCCGATAATATCCCTATTTTCAATTATATATTTCCTGCACGGGTATCAAAAATGATAATATAAGAAATGCTAGGCTTTATCTTTGTAGTTTTTTCTTTTGTTGATTATTGTTTTGTTTGTGTCATTCTCTTCCTTTCTTTCACTCTAAAGGAAGAGACAAATTATTGAATTTCACTTTTTTATATTTTATATTTACAATAAATATAAGCTTAAATTACAAAAGATCATTTAAATTTTCCCTCATAAGCAAAGACAGAAGGGTTAAAGAGAGGGAGGAGTGAACTGTCAGAGATCCTGAAAATACTGAAGACCTCTCACTCTCGGGGTGAGAGTGAGAGGTCAGTATATTTAGTGTTTAGTATATTTAGTATATTTAGTGTTATAGTATATTTACTATATTTAGTGTTATATATTTAGTATATTTAGTGAAACATTATTCAAGGACATTTGCAAGTTGCAAATATACCGTAGCAGGAGAAACTCAGCTGTAACTGATAATCATTAACCATGTCCGAATAAGAGTCAGCATAATACCACAAACAAATACAGCATAAAGGTATCTTAAAACTGTTGTCGAATTAAAATTGGACCATTTCACTGTCCTCAAACACACTACAAGTAAACACCGGTTGAATAAAAGTACTATTACGTTTTATTTCATGCAAAAAGAACAAATTAAAGAAACATCTTTAAACATTAAAGTGCATCAACAAAAACAATACACAAAACATTTAGAGAGGTATAATGTAAAATTTTATTGTAGACCATGCATCCTATAAAACAAGACATAAATTGTGGATTCGGTAGACCATCCAATTCCATAAATCAAAACATGTCAAGGTCACAAGTGTGACTTTTGCCAAGTGACCAAAAAAAGACCAAACTCTAAAATCAGGATGTTTTTAACGACTAAACTTCTAGCCCCACACTTAAATATAATGGTGCATCCTATTTACATCGGACGTTGGAAGTGGGAGTGATGTCACCTGCACGTTCCAGTGGAAAAGTTGGAAAACATCACGGACGCAAACATATTTCAGGCTAGCCATGGTTAGCCGTTGTTAGCAATACCAGTGGAAAACAACACTCAACCTCTGTCTTATTTGTTTCATAATCGGTCCTTAGTAAACACATTCTTTCATGAAATAACCAGTGAAAAAATCGGCTAAACATTTAACATGAAATCTACGAGTTTTTTTTTTACAGTGTATACAACTGGAACACACCATAAGACACCACCTTTTAACAATAAGTAAATCATCTTACAGTAATACATACATGAACAGAAAATTTAAATATATATCTGATTTAAAAGAAACAAGTAAACAAAATATATTTTTACAGTACTACGAGAAATTATTATTTCTTATTTTCCAACTCTGTCAGTAAATGTTTGTGTCCTGTTTTGAGAAAAACAAAATTGGGAAAAAGGTGGACATTTTCCAAACTGAATCAATAGGAAGCCTACTTCTGCGGTGGCTCTCTTTTGCCGATCGAGTGGCTCATCTTCTCAGAGGAAGATCTTTGATACAGTACAACAATACTCGAAAGTGAATCGTGATGCGATGTTTTCGGACTTTTTCTCCAGACTTTACCGGCGTCAGTTTTTGACAGGTGGTGGTTTTGGAGTCACTGGAAACTAAGGATGGAGTTACACTTTGATTTTTAAAAGACATTCCCGTGGTTTTTTAGCACAATTTAACCGAGGATATAAACTTTGCGGAGCCCCGGATGTGTGTACCGTAGCTCTTCAGTTTGTCAACAGAAACCTCGACAGGAACTGATGGATAATGGCGGCGAAGCCTCCTTCACCACTTCCTCCTCCTCCTCCTCTGACATTCAAACAATTAGTGCTGTTGTTTCCCAAAAACAAAACCAGGAACTGATTAAACTACTGACTTTTAAAGTTTACAAGAGGAGGTGGTTTGTGCTGCTGGTGCTGTGTTTGCTAAACTGCTCCAACTCTACGGTGAGTTCATGCTACAAAACTCCACTTGAGAGGTAATAACAAAGTTGTATAGTATGTTTACAGCAGTTTATTATCAGTGTCAAAAAATAAACTAAATAAATAACAAAGAAGACAAAATCTCCTGTGTAAAAATAAGTACCTACCTAAACGATGTTAGGTATGGAAGCCTGGGTGTGTCAAAAAACCAACATTAAAGGCTAATGCGATACAAATCTGTTTTTAACTCCGCACAGTTACAGCTTCCCAGTTAGCATGTATGTATTTGAGCTAAAACAACATTTTAAGTAAATATATATATATATATATATACACACATGAAAATATGATCAACATTTCAACTTTTATGGTTTCTGTAGTGTTTCAATCCTCTTACAATTTGTCAGCTAACATATTCAACTTTTATTCAGACTTCTTGTACAGTATACAACAATAACAACAACAAAAAAGATTTCAGTTTAGTTTGGTTCAATGGTTTGCTTTTCCATGTGAATGGTAATAAACTTCAGTTGGGGAAATAGTGGTCCTGCAAGTTAATACTGTAGAGAATCATCACAAAGGAATTGGTATGGTAAAAATTAAAATACATACATTTTTAAATATAGTGTTTATTCACAACATAGAGCTCTGTTGCAAAGCAAAATTCCTCGTAGATTGTTCCACTTTATTTCGGCTTAGCCTTTTGTCAATCACGTACATCCTGTTCTCCACAGGAGGTGGCCCTCAATATGACAGCTCCCCAAAAAGAAGCCAAAACACACGCAGAGCCCCCTGGTGGACATTGGTCAAATATAAATATAAGGCACATGGTTTATTATTTTTTAAAAAAGATGTGAAGTATTCTTTTCTACCATGTGTATGTTCAAGCGTGTTGATTTTAATTTGTTATTTGATGCTATAAATCCTTTGCCTTCATTTTTAAATGCACACATAATTCGTGTCAACAATGGTGACAGATGTGTGTCACATTATACGCAAATGAAACAAGACTCACAAGTAACACTGGTTTTTTTGATAGTGTTCAGAAATGCATTGTCTGAGCCAAAAGAAGAGGGAAACTGGCAAAGACTGTGATTTCTTTTTCACATCTGCAGTCATGTGAAACTAACCACCTGAAACTGGGGCAAGAGGTGAATGACCTACATTGTTTGGTCAAGTTTAACGACTCTCTGGACAGGTATCCAGCCTTCAGAGGTCAGGGCCTGTACACACCAGAACAAGTTTAGGAGTATCCTTGAAAGGTTTGTATTGTAACGACTTTTTAGCCACACAGAGCCCTAAAACGCTATGTTTGGAGAATGCATCCCGGAGTGAAAAATCTCAACATGTGTGTTTGCATACACAAACAAGACACGACTTTGGGAGAATTATGATGTCACAGCTCTTTTTCATTTTATTTTCGTCATTTTCATTTTATCTTTGGAGTTTGTACAGAGTGCACAAGATGTCTACAAATGCTCCATGTCTTGTTTTCCATTTTTGGCAGCATTACAGTGCCGGCATATATACAGTATATATATATTGCAGCATTTAGTGTTGTTTTGTGTGACATTTGTGTAGGCGGTTCTTGAAACATTGCTGTATTATGGAAAACTTTGTAACAATTGATTAATCGGTTATTAATTGATTTTTCGGCTTCTTTTAGTGGTTTCTTTGCTCCAAGCAGCAAAGAAATCGTTAAAATTGAATGTTTGGTTTGTGGACAAAACAAGAAATTCAAAAACATCAGAATTTCCAGGTTTGACATTTTACAGACCAAGCAAGAACTCGATTAATTGAGAAGAAAATATTCGCCAGATTAACTGATTATTAGATTAGAACTGAAGAAGCTTCTTGGATGAGAAGTGAAACATCTTAAACTTAACTCAGGCAAGTCCACTTGCCTACAGTTACCTGCTGATGCTGACTATGACCAGGATAAATAAAAACCTTTACAGACTAACAAAGTAACACAAAAACAGCAACTGTGTCCTGTTGAGAGAGATCAAATCAGAGAAGGGAGGAAAATAAATCCAACAGCATTAGAAGTCAACAAAATTGCTGCATCTCCACTTTAAGAACGTGATATGGATCTTGATCCAGTGGCAGATCTTTTAACTTATTTGACCTTTTTTTCTGCAGATTAACAGCAGGTGTAGTTGTGAGAACACGGCAGGTAGACGACATGTGGTGCCCTCTACTGTTGGGTGAAACTTGATACGTATTCCCTGGGGGTTGTTGACATTGTTAAGCAGAGTGTGCCTCTGTCGTTCATGCCAGCTGAGCTCCTCCCTCGCCTATCTGCACCTCCCACGGGACTCGTCCTCTCTGTGGGAGCTGTTGTCTCCGCGGTGCTGGTGTCCCACTCACAAAAGACGCTCAGCTGTCAGAGGGTCATTCATGATGTGGTGAATTACAGCTGATGAGCCAGCCAAACGTCAGCCTGTGTGGCATTAGCTGCTGCGCTGAGGGCCCAGGGTGTGACTGTGGAGGGTCAGAGATTAAATGAAATTGATTTTTAGGGCCAAAGCTTTATGGCGTGTTCCATTTGTAGTGGGAAATCAGAATTTACGAGGTCAGAACACCCTCTGAACTCGGATTTCCAACTAGGAAACTTGGAGCAACCCTGACATGGGATTCCAACATGGGTTTCACTGTACAAACGCTGCTACTTTTACCATTAACAACACTTTGGTTGCATTTATTATATGTTATTATATGTTAGTGTTCACCTACATTGTTACTCCTAGTTTTTCTCCGCTAAGTTTAAAAGAACATAAATCAACATATTTTTTAATTTATATATGCCATTATATTCAATTTTTTAATGTAGCCTGCTCAGTAGTAAAGTAATGTATAAGTAATAGTGTGAATAAGGGAAGTTTTTGTAAATTTCTGTATTTATTTAAGCACCTGGAAGCTACTTGAAAAAAAAAAAAAGATTCAAATTTTTTGTAGCCATGAGTGCAATACTGCTTTAAAAATCTATTAGATCTTAGACATACACTCATCACAACCTAAGTGATGATGTGATAATTTCCTGTTTTTTACCTCGTTTGAGGGTAACTGTACCCCCTCTAGTGAAGCTAAGTCTGCCTATTGCCTGATTTTGAAAAATACCAAGAAGTGGGCCGAGAGTGGAGTGAGAGAAAGAGGGGAGCAAGTACCATATGTACCCTGTATAACCATAATACTCTGATTTATACCAGAAAAAAAAGTGGTTTAGCTACACTAAAAAGACCACATGCCTGTGATTCATCTAATTTTTCTTTGCCTAGTTTGTCCCATTAGCACAAAAATATATGATGCGTACACTGTATGTGAACTGGTGTCATATGAGGTGACAACAAGCTGCACTGTAAATCCAAAGAAAACATCTGTTCCCTCACAAGAGCTGAAAAAGAAAAGTTGGCACTTCCTCATTATAAAACACACATGTGCAGATCATGACTTCACTCAGAACTCACTTCTTTAAATGTGAAGTTGCAAAGTTGTATGTTTTCTATTTTGATACCAGGGATATTGGTGGGGTTGTCTTCTTCTTCTTCTTCTTCTTCTTCTTCTTCTTCTTCTTCTACTTCTTCTTCCCTTTAGTTTGCTGTATTTGTTAACTAGTTTCACAGTCTTCAACGCAGAAACTTCAAACTTCAAAACTTTCAGCTCAATTAGGACATTAATGTTTGTATATTTCTAAGTTGAATATTTCACAATTTCAGACATAATCACATGTTTTGCACTTTTTCTCCACATTAAAATAAATTGAAAATGGCAAAAACACAAATATTCAACTTCTTACTAGTTCCAGACACTAAAAAGTAGAAACTTTATTCAAACTTCAGAACTTCAGCTCAATGAGGACATTTTTCTAATTTAAACGTTTTATAATTTCAGAGATATTCAAAGATTTTTTTTTTTTGTACAATTTTTCCTATTGAAATTAATATAAAACACAAATATTCAGCCTCATATGAGTTCCACATAGATAAACAAAGAAACTTCATTCAAACTTGAAAATGTTCAGCTCAATTAAGACATTATGGCTTTTATTTTTCTATTTGGAATATTTCATAATTTCAGACATAGCTAATGTTTTTTCAACTTTTTCTACCTTTTAAAATAAATGGTAAACATCTGCAAAAACACAAATGTTCTGCTTCTTACTAGTTACACATACTTAAAATGAAATATTCTACTTTTTTTCAAAGACAATTTGTCATTTACATAAAACACAAATTTTCCGCATAAAGGTTGTACCAATTTTGAATTAGAAGCTTGAACTAATTTCAACTTCTCAGAAGGCAGCAGTCCTACTGTGATTTCTTCAGAAATTGCCTTCTCTGGTTTCTTTATGTACATCTTTTACTCATCAGGTGATTTAAAACATTTTAGTCATTGTTGTGTCTGAAAAAATGTAAATTTTAATATGTAAGATTTGTATTTACTATATGAATATTTCAGCAGGATGTTGGTGATGTAACATGTTTGTATTCAGAAGCGTTCTTTTAAGTGCTTCATGTATTTATTTTTAAAGACTGATCAATATTTAATATTTTTCAAGTAGATTTTTGGCTAAAACTGTGTCAGGAAACATTTCTTAAGAGCATGTAGTTACATTTTGAATCAAATCTCTTTGCAGTTATGGCTGACGTTTGCACCTGTAGCAGACCAGTCTGCCCATTACCTGAAAGTCACTCTGGAAGAAGTCAACTGGTTGTCACTGGTCTACATGGTGGTGGCCATACCACTCAGCTTTGGGACCACATGGATGTTGGACACGCTTGGGCTACGGATCACGGTACGAACTTCAAACTGACCTGAGAAGCTGTCGTTTAATTTGAAGGCGGCAAAGGTCGTCATAGCACGGCTGCATGAAACTGTTGTGAAAGTTGTTTTATACGCAACACAAACACACAACTAGTGACGGCCAAAGCAGTTGTTTTCTTTGTACTGAATCATTAGAATCAGTTTTATAAAAAGATTTGTTCACTGAATGGTTCAGTACTTCCTGCATGACCGGAGCACAGACTCCGTCTGACACAATCACTGAATTGAAATACGGCTGAACGGCTTGTGATTGGGCTCACCGTCTCCATCTGTCGCTAAATACACCAGACTCCTCTGTTAAATATTCAGATTTTCAAAATGTCCTTGTTAAATGTTGGAGATTAACACATGTTTTCAGGATTTTTAAGTCCAATGTGGCGTCTACCTATAAAAGTCCGTGCCTCAGTGTGTCTCTGTTGCTTTGACCATGCAGTTGATCGTAGGCTCCTGGCTGAACATGTTTGGAGCTGTGCTGCGCTTGCTTGGCACACTACTACCTGGATATTTATCCTTTAACTACCAGATAATGATGATGGGTCAGACTCTTGGAGCTCTGGCTCAGCCCCTCATCATTTTCACCCCGACTAAACTGGCTGCTCTCTGGTTCCCCGACCATCAGCGGGCCACTGCGAACATGATCGCCTCCATGTGTGAGTTTTTCCCCATAATTTTATTCCTGAGAAGTGGATGTGGTTTAATTATAACTGCTTTCGTATACAACTGTTAGCTGAGCATGAATTCCAACAACTTTCTGATTTGATAATATTTGTTTTGAGTGTTTTGTGAATTTCTTCACCTTCAGATGAACAAAAACTGGATTCTATTTAGCTCTAATTTGTCGTGAAAGTAGTTCACAGTGCTTATGTTTTGGCAAGTCTGCAAATGCTGAATATAATGAAATATGTGTTGGGTATGAGCATAGTTTTCCATACTGGAGAAAAATGGCAAAAAAAAGTCATAATAGTACAACGTAATTCTTGTAATATTACATTATTCTTGAAAGTGTAAATGCTTTTTTACACCACCTTTTCAAACATTTAAAATCTCTACTGTGTAAAATCTGTGATCTGTGAGAAACAAAGATGTTTTCTTCAGTCTGTTGAATATTATGTGTATAGGTAAGGACAATATTTAACCTAATATGGTAAGTTGACACACATTTATAATTACAATATTATTTCAATAACAGTACAGCTTTGTTCTAGTAATATTAAGACTTTATGTCTTTATTCTTGCAATATTGAAACTTTTTTTGTAACATCACAACATTATTTCGGTAATATTATGACTTTATTTTCATAAATTCTGACTTTTGTCTTGTAATATTGCACCTTTTTTTCTTCAGTATGGCCCTAGTACTTTGTTGTAGTCAAGAAAATAAACAATCAGTGTAAAAAACATATTGGTTCTATGGTGCACGGGGATAAAAATAATTTAAATAACATTAACATTTTAAAAAGAAAAGTAGCTTTCTTAAAATCTGTGATGAATTCAGTAAGACGTAGGTAAATTGAAAGTGTTTTATATTGACCATGTTTTCACTAATGTGTCAAGGAATAAAAATTCAGAATAATCAGGGTCTGATTCTCTTCATTTAAGAAAAGAATATCCCTCAGTCACACTTCCTCTTCCTCTCCTCAGCTAATCCTCTGGGCATTCTCCTCGCTAACATCATCTCTCCTATGATCGCACAGTCTCCTGCGCAGATTCCGCCGCTGGTGAGTTCAACTGAAATGTCTTTTTACCCACTAACATCTGGATTTTGTCAGAAATACAAAGAAACACCATCAGTGTTCGCTCTTTACATTACTTGAAGTAATGTAAACATAATTTTGGTGGAACTTTACCAGTACTGTTCAAGCAATCTCATTCAGAAGCTGCTGCATGTGAAAGAGGAACTGAAAAATAAATGTTATATTTATATAGCTCTTTAAAAATCAGGGATTCTTCTAACATGTTTAGATTTTCATCATGAACTACATGATGCTTTGTATCAAAATGAACACCTTTATTTTGAAATTATGTGAAATATCATTGCAAATGTTATGTCATACGCTTTTCTTTGCACGTTTCTTTGTCGTCTAGAACAGTTTACAGCCATGTATATAGAGTGGGTGAACAAGTGATTTTTCAAGAGATGTTCATGTTATTTATTTAAATATATACAATGAGAAATCCTGACCAAAAGTTTGGGAAATCTTTGCAAAATTTGTTAAGGGACCCAAAAAGACTCTCCCATGATCCATCTGTGGGTTGGAACCCAGTATTTAGGAACCACAGATTTCAATATGTACACAAAAATCTTGACCAGAATGTCGGGGTGGGGGTAAAAAAAATCAATAACGTCAAATATATAACGTTATTCTGTGTGGCAATATAATATCGTTTCTAGATTTTTTTTTCCCAACTTACATTTTTTTAACTGATGTTACAAATTAAAATTAAACATTTTGTGGATGAGCATAAAAAAATCAATTTGCATTTCAGTCTAACTAGAGCTGTTGCGTGAGCATATCACAATATTTGATATCGCAAATAGTCAGTAAATCACAGTATCATGATAATATTGTAGCATGACTGAGACATTGCAAGACCCCAAAAAAATCTCCTCGAATGTGTGGGGGCCCGACCCAGTCTTTGGGAACCTCTGGTTTAGAACAGAATAAATCATAGATAATGTCATAAAACAGACACAAGGTAAACAAAAAAAAAGTCCTTAAAAACAAAACGCTGATCTCTGTTCTCATTAATAACATACGTCATCATAGGAGGGTCATTTTTACATCAGAAAGCCTGTTATAAAATCTGAATTGCTGGTTTCCCACTGGTTACAACATCAAGTAACGGAAAATTACTCACATTATGTACGTGTCTTTACTTTTTTCCCCTCCTCCAGATGATGGCCTATGCAGCCCCGACATGCATCATCTGTTTCCTAGCAACAGTGGGGATACAGAGCAGCACCCCACCCACGCCTCCATCAGCCAGTGCAAAGTCATCTGGCTCTGAGCCGTTTGTACAGGGCATCAAACTGGTGAGGGGACACACAGAGAGAGACAGTGGAATCAGCTGGATAAATGTTATCAATATCCATTCAAATTTGGGGGTGCTGGGTTAAAAATCAAACCTTTAAAAACCTGTTTAAGTTCAAAATATACACCCTAGAAGTGCATCAGACTGGCTCAAGTAATAGTCTTCCTATCAAAACAATTTACAACAGTTTCAGGGGGTTTTTTTTAAATCAAAAATGTTTTTGTATGAAGTTTTCAGTTGTTATCCTTATTAAATGAAAACACTGTGACTGAGCGTTTAAATTCATCTATACTGTGCAGCTAAAACAAAAGAGACACCGAGAATCCTTGCATGAACCAGCCGACCGGTCACTCAGCCAATCTTACATGAGCACCACTTCCTTTTAACCTGGCTTTCAAAATAAGAGCCACTGACTCTGCCTTTTTTACTACTTCCTCTGTAAACCTTTTGCCATTATAAAATAAATATGATATTTCTAGTGTTCGTAGTCATTCCACAACTGTCATAATACATTAGTGGGAGAAGGAAGTAATCACACTTTGCACATGTGCAGAACAGATTGGGTTTCATTGACATTGATAGTGACATTGACCATTAACCTGTCAAACTTGGATGAAAAAAGGCTCGTGTGAACACACACAACAAATGTTCTTCCAGCTCTATTTTAGCTACTGCACCTGCCTCTCTGCTGCAGCAGTGATGTGGTTCTCACCTGCAGCTCCTGACATTTCTAACCAGGGTCATGATGAGATGATGACATTTCAGTGAGGAGGTTCCGTGACCTTTTCCACAAGTTTTCTGTTCAAAGAAAACGCTGCCTCTCTTTCAGTGTACCAGGTTTTGTAACAGCGTGTAGATAATCTCTAATTTCATCACCTCATAGAAAGGATGAAAACAAAACCTGACATAGTTCAGGTTTTTGAAGTGTGATTGTATGAGTTAATGAAACACATATCAACAGCAAGCACGCCTTTGTTTATGTGAATTGGAACAGGGACACAGGAAGAAAACAGAGATTGTAGCCACTTAACAAAAAAACGCACCTTGCCTAAGTCTATGTTATCTTACTAATATATTTGTTGCTTTATCTCACTATTAAACTGTCTTTTCTGGCTAGAAATTGATTCTCTCTCCTGCACCAAAGTCCATAAAGAAAATCAGCGTTTTTAGCTCACAGTGACTCAGGAGCTGCTGGTCCATTGCTGCCTCATGTGGTCAGTTTGTGCCACTGAGTTAAATCAGATCAAAATATTTCAAACAATGAAGTCACCAAATAATATTTTTGAACATACTGGTAGAGGAAGCAGTGGATCAGCAACTCCTGTGCAATTATGTAAAATCGCTGATTTTCTCTATGGACTTTGGTGCGGTGAGAAAGTGTTTAACGTAACAGTTTTGAGTTGGGAAAGGATGTCAAAGAGTGAGGGGGAAAAGTTTGAAATTTCCAGGAAAAGAAAACAACAACACAATGCAGTAATGAAAAACACAATGCTGGGAGTTGGGAACTTCAACTATACAAGTATCATGCATTGTACCTATACAATAAACATCCTTATATTTAGTAGTAGTACTATTAACATGCTTTATCAGTAAATGTTCACAGTTAGAGCCAAAATCTTCATCTGTCAGTGTTTTCTAGCAAATTAATGCAAATCCTGTGACCTTATTTGATATTTTCAGATTTGTCTCAACAAGCTCTGACTCTGTTTTCTACTGCAGTTACTGAAGAACAAACCCTACCTCGTCCTGCTGGTGTGCTTCGGCTCAGGCATCGCAGTTTTCACCTGCTTCTCCACGCTGCTGGAGCAGATCCTGTGTGTGCAGGGATACAACAACGTACGCACGCCTCAGCCATTTATGTCAGAAAACATGAAAAGATTAAAAAGCTGGAATAATTTGATAGTAAATGTTGTTGGGTAAACATGGTGCGTTCCATTTGTAGTCAGAACTCACAATTTGCAACTCACAAACTCTTTGTTTCACAGTAAATCAGTCATACATATAGTACAGTTTTATTTTTAATCGTTGACATGTTGCTACACTGATCGTGTGAGCAAAATAGCATAGAGCGTAGGGCTTTGTTATTGACTGGTTACAATGGCTAGCGAGTTTTTTACAGTGGATGCCTGGCAATGGGGGTTCGGTACCCAATGGAGGTTTAAAATCCTGACAGTCGGATTTTAAAGGTCGGGATTTAAACCGGCAGTCCTCTGTTTACAAGCCAACGTCCCTTTCCACTAGGCTACGGGCTGCCCTAATGGCTTGGGATTGACGTTACTCCAAGATGTCCGAGTTCAGATGAAAATGGAACGCCGAAATTGTCAAAACGTGTTACACGGTGTTAGGTTGTGGGTTAGCAGACAGTTAACGTGATAAAAATAAACAGATTATTTTCACAAAGACTCTACAACGTCTCCCCCTGCAGGACTTTGCCGGCTTGTGTGGCGCTCTCTTCATTGTGTTCGGTATCGTCGGTGCCGGCGCTGTGGGAGTCTACGTGGACAAGACCAAGAAGTTCATTGAAGCCATGAAGGTCAACATTAGCTTCTGTGCTGTGGCGTGCATCGCATTTTCAGTGGTGAGATCGAGAAATGGGACTATTTTAAAAGTCAACACCTGGTTTTGTAGACGACGTTTACTCCTTACTTTGACTCCATATTTAGCCTCTTTATGATTGTTTTGACGCTTAGCTATGATCCTTCCTCTCTCCTTTTACGCTTCTCAGGTGTCTCTGATGCGTGAGCAGAAAGCTGCCGTCGCCGTCGTCTGCTCTCTCTTCGGCTTTTTCGGTTTCTCCATTTACTCGGTGGCTATGGAACTTTCTGTGGAGTGTTCGTATCCGGTGGGAGAAGCCACGTCAGCCGGACTTATCTTTGTATCAGGGTACGGGTGTCTGAACCAAACTGTACGCACACTGTAACTCTAAAGTCCTGTGTAAGATTTAGTGACATCTAGTGGTGAATCCGTAGATTGCAGCAAGAGCTATGAGCGGCCTCCTCCACTTACCCCTCACTTTCACAAGTGGGTGAAAAAAGCAATGGTGGGTTTCACTGAGATGAAAGGCAAAGACCTTGAACCAAAGTACAAATAAAAGGCTATAAATAATTCAAATGTAAATTTTAAAAGCATTTAATGTCCAGCTGTTTCCTGTCTTATTGGAGTTGTTGCTTTCCTCAGTCTCTCCACGCTCTTCTCTCTGCTCACCTGTCCTGCATTAGTCTCATCATTTTCCTCACCTGGTGTCCTCCTCCCTGCTCTCCACCTGTGTCTCATGCCTTGTTTGCTTATATTTAGGTTCATATTTCTGTTTTTGGTTCATGGTCGGATTTTTGACATCTTTTTGACATATTTTGTTTTAAGTCTTTGTTTCTTTAGTTTTTGATACCAAGTTTTTATCTAATACATCTTTTTTCTGTTAAAAACTACCGCTTGGCTCCAAACCTGCTCCCTGACAAATTGTATAATACAATATATACAGAAGTATAGTAACAGCAAACCCCCCTTAAATGTTACACAATGGACCTTTAAGTTACGAAAATGTTTTACTCCTCTATAGATCTAAAATAAGGAAAAGTAAAGAGCTATTAAAGTGAGACGACTGCAAACAAGTTGGAGTTTGACTGAAAACACAAATAAACGCTCATGTAAAGTTAAGTAAGTTCAGCAGTTTGACAGGATAAACACTTATTGTCCCCGTCCGTCCCTGTTCTGCAGCTGTATAAACAAACGCTCCCTCATTCAAGTCTGATAGTTTTGCCTGACCGAGCCTGTTTTCAGATGAAGGAAGTTTCTGTTCACGGAGACCAAACAGAGGCAGAATAATAAGGTCAACAGTGACGTACTGCAGCTTTAACAATGTTCCACTAGAGCCACTTCGGCTCATGACAAAGTTAGGACACATTTTATTGTCCTTTTATAAAACCATTACTTCCTGAACTTAATGACGACTGCTTCCTTTGTGGTTTTGTCTTCCAGGCAGATTCAGTCAGTTCTCTACATCGTCCTCCTTCAGGCTTTGACCAAACGACTCGCTGACTCTCCTCTGTCGTCCTGCGGTGACGCCGTCCTGAGCTGGAAAGGTTGGTCACATGACATCAAACACAGAGATATGACTGTCTAACAAAGACAGTTTCTAGTGCGTTGGCAGAAAAAAAAAGCTCTGGGAAAATGTCCTGAGGGACGTTTGTGGACGATTTCATGTGTTTCGTCAATTTGCCTCTTTAACTTTAACTGTCATTTTTTTTAAAATGACTTTTGCAAGTGTCTTTTTAATATTGAAACAGTTAGAAGTGGATCATTTTCTCAATTAATTGTGTCATGAAGTATCAGAAAATGGTGAAAAATTACCAACCTGTTTCCCAACGTCCTCAAACTTCTTTTGTTTTTTTACAATCCAAACAATATTAAGTTTAAATTCACAAACGAGTAAATAAACCAGAACATGTTCATCTTTAAGAAACAGCGACCAGGGAAAAACTCGGTCTTATTAATCAGAATAGTTGGTTGTTTTTTAAGTTTGTCAGTTACTCATCCATTATTTTAAGAAACCATTATGTTTTCTGTGAATTTGCATCAATAATGAATTTTTCTACGTTGAACAAAATTTTGCTTTTGCACCAAAAATGTCTGACTTTATGAATCGTCTCAGTCAGGACTTGAATTTTTCCCACGGACTGCAACATCCCATGAAAGTACAATTGATGTGATCACTGTGTCGCCCCCTAGTGCCCACCATGGTGATGGCAGGACTGTGCAGTCTGTTCACCTGCTGCTTCGTCATCTTCTTCCACACGAGATACAGACGACTGGAGGCCGAAGAGGCAGCGACGTACGGCACCAGACGACGCAACAGCGACGCAACAGCGACGGCAGCGGGCGCTGACCGCGACGCGAGCGTGAACGCGTGACCCTGCACGCAGACTCATGATAAGAGAGAAAACAGAGGGAATTATGGGTAAATGAAAACAGAATGGAACGTTTCGTTTTTGGTTTGGTCAATTTCAGATTTGATTGTACATTAAAATGTATAATGTGTTTTATTACCATTAATACTAACATATAATCTTTAGAAACAATATAAGGTGGTGAATTTACTTTTATCTGTAAAATAAACTCATTATCATTCCATTAATTAATGTAAATTGTGATATGCTAAAACTGACAAAAACAAGTTTTCCAAGTACCTGGACAAGTCTTAGTGACATGAACGGTTAACATTCCTGTGAAGTGATCAGAGGATTTCATTTATTACTTTCTTTTTAGAAGCAGGAATTTTTACATAGAAAATAATGCAGAAATGAAGCTGCTGTTGGTGAAACCCTGTTGCTGAAATCTGCCACAGTACATTCCAGATGCCTCGGAAGTCAAAACTGGTCAAGTCATTTGGTGGTTTATGTTAGTGTTAGCATTAGAGGGCTAGGTTTGCTAACTAGTTAGCTAATCTAGTCCAACTGTTGCACACATTAAACCACTGTAGCAACATGTCCACAGACACCAGGAGGACATTTAAGTTATTACAACTTGTTTGATGGAACAATCCAGCTAGCCAGTGTTAGCAATTGATAACAATGCGCTAATGAAAAGTACTATCAGTACTGTCTGTACGACTGACTTAACAAATAAGACAGAAGTGCTATTAGCAGTAAAATTAGCTTGGGAAACATCTCACCATTTTTTCTGTGACGTAAAGGTCATCAGGAAACGGATTCAGTGCGCTCTAACTTACAGAGAGCTACAGCGCCACCTACAGAAGCGGAGTCAGATGTACATCATGTAAACTCAGACTTGGCAAGTTGTCCGATTGCCTGTCTTAGTAAACTATGCACCAACTTACTCGTGAGGTTAGGCTGTTTTGTTGGTGAATAAATGACCTGCCCCCTCATCAAGGTTAATTTAATACTAACAGCAGCTACAGACAGGAAGTTAGCCATGTGTTAGCCAAAAGACACCAGGGCTGACAACGCGAGTTTCTGCGTCTTATCCTCTGGTAGAAACCGCTGCTAAAGCAACTGTTCACTAACATAACCTGAGTAAAATGCTAACCCAAATATAAAGGCAAATAACCACTGTTTTGAATCCCACTTGTGGGTTTTGT